>JAHFWJ010000033.1:0-17284 GCA_028555115.1 Himalopsyche japonica | reverse complement strand
GTATTTTAATGCAGGGATAGCCAACTCTTTTTTCGCGTACGTTCAAAAGTGAAATTGTTTTTATGTCATAACTTCCCTGAAATTAATCAGAACGCCTCGAAATTAAGTTCATTTTCTTTGTGGCACAATTCCTCACAGTTTGACATGCAACACTTGGTATTTCAAGTCAGGAATAGCCAACTCGTACTTTTCACGCACGTACAAAAGTCAAAAGTTTTTCCGTCACAACTTCCTTGAAATACATCATAACGCCCTGAAACAAACGTCTTTGTCCGTTTTGCATTATTCCTCACAGTTGGACCCGCAACACTTGGTATTTGAAGGCAGGGATTGCCAACTCGTTTTTTCGCGTACGTATATATGAACTGTTTTTCTGTCATAACGTCCTTGATCACCATCAGAACGTCCTTGAACAAAACGATTTCTCTTTCTTGCGTTAATCCTCATAGTTTGGCAGGCAACACTTGGTATTTTAAAGCAGGGATAGCCAACTCGTACTTTTAACGTACATACAAAAGTCAAAACATTTTCTGTCATAACTTCCCTGAAATACATCAGAACGCCCTGAATCAAACGGCTCTGTCTTTGTTGAAAGATTCCTCACAGTTTGACATGCAACACTTGGTATTTTAATGCAGGGATAGCCAACTCTTTTTTTTCGCGTACGTTCAAAAGTGAAAATGTTTTTATATCATAACTTCCCTGAAATTAATCAGGACGCCTCGAAATAAAGTTCATTTTCTTTGTGGCATAATTCCTCACAGTTTGACATGCAACACTTGGTATTTTAAGTCAGGAATAGCCAACTCGTACTTTTCACGCACGTACAAAAGTCAAAAGTTTTTCCGTCACAACTTCCTTGAAATACATCATAACGCCCTGAAACAAACGTCTCTGTCCTTGTTGCATTATTCCTCACAGTTGGACATGCAACACTTGGTATTTGAAGGCAGGGATAGCCAACTCGTACTTTTAACGTACATACAAAAGTCAAAACATTTTCTGTCATAACTTCCTTGAAATACATCAGAACGCCCTAAATCAAACGTCTCTGTCTTTGTTGAACGATTCCTCACAGTTTGACATGCAACACTTGGTATTTTAATGCAGGGATAGCCAACTCTTTTTTTTCGCGTACGTTCAAAAGTGAAAATGTTTTTATGTCATAACTTCCCTGAAATGAATCAGAACGCCTCGAAATAAAGTTCATTTTCTTTGTGGCATAATTCCTCACAGTTTGACATGCAACACTTGGTATTTTAAGTCAGGAATAGCCAACTCGTAATTTTCACGCACGTACAAAAGTCAAAAAGTTTTTCCGTCACAACTTCCTTGAAATACATCATAACGCCCTGAAACAAACGTCTCTGTCCTTGTTGCATTATTCCTCACAGTTGGACATGCAACACTTGGCATTTTAAGGCAGGGATTGCCAACTCGTTTTTTCGCGTACGTATATATGAACTGTTTTTCTGTCATTACGTCCTTGATAACCATCAGAACGTCCTTGAACAAAACGATGTCTCTTTCTTGCGTTAATCCTCATAGTTTGACAGGCAACACTTGGTATTTTAAAGCAGGGATAGCCAACTCGTACTTTTAACGTACATACCAAAGTCAAAACATTTTCTGTCATAACTTCCTTGAAATACATCAGAACGCCCTGAAACAAACGTCTCATCCTGCTGTATTTTTGCCTTCGCCAGTTGGACATGCAACACTTGGTATTTTAAGTCAGGAATAGCCAACTGCACTTTTTTCACAATGCAATAAAGTCAAAAAGTTTTTCCGTCACAACTTCCTTGAAATACATCATAACGCCCTGAAACAAACGTCTCTGTCCTTGTTGCATTATTCTCATGCGCTGACATGCAACAACACTTGGTTTTTGAAGGCAGGGATTGCCAACTCGTTTTTTCGCGTACGTATATATGAACTGTTTTTCTGTCATAATGTCCTTGATAACCATCAGAACGCCCTTGAACAAAACGATTTCTCTTTCTTGCGTTAATCCTCATAGTTTGACAGGCAACACTTGGTATTTTAAAGCAGGGATAGCCAACTCGTACTTTTAACGTTCATACAAAAGTCAAAACATTTTCTGTCATAACTTCCTTGAAATACATCAGAACGCCCTGAATCAAACGTCTCTGTCTTTGTTGAATGATTCCTCACAGGTTGACATGCAACACTTGGTATTTAAAGGCAGGGATTGCCAACTCGTTTTTTTCGCGTACGTATATAGAACTGGCCGCCATAACGTCCTTGATAACCATCAGAACGTCCTTGAACAAAACGATTTCTCTTTCTTGCGTTAATCCTCATAGTTTGACAGGCAACACTTGGTATTTTAAAGCAGGATAGCCAACTCGTACTTTTAACGTACATACAAAAGTCAAAACATTTTCTGTCATAACTTCTTGAAATACATCAGAACGCCCTGAATCAAACGTCTCTGTCTTTGTTGAATGATTCCTCACAGTTTGACATGCAACACTTGGTATTTTAATGCAGGGATAGCCAACTCTTTTTTTCGCGTACGTTCAAAAGTGAAAATGTTTTTATGTCATAACTTCCCTGAAATTAATCAGAACGCCTCGAAATAAAGTTCATTTTCTTTGTGGCATAATTCCTCACAGTTTGACATGCAACACTTGGTATTTTAAGTCAGGAATAGCCAACTCGTACTTTTCACGCACGTACAAAAGTCAAAAAGTTTTTCCGTCACAACTTCCTTGAAATACATCATAACGCCCTGAAACAAACGTCTCTGTCCTTGTTGCATTATTCCTCACAGTTGGACATGCAACACTTGGTATTTGAAGGCAGGGATTGCCAACTCGTTTTTTCGCGTACGTATATATGAACTGTTTTTCTGTCATAACGTCCTTGATAACCATCAGAACGTCCTTGAACAAAACGATTTCTCTTTCTTGCGTTAATCCTCATAGTTTGACAGGCAACACTTGGTATTTTAAAGCAGGGATAGCCAACTCGTACTTTTAACGTACATACAAAAGTCAAAACATTTTCTGTCATAACTTCCTTGAAATACATCAGAACGTCCTGAATCAAACGTCTCTGTCTTTGTTGAACGATTCCTCACAGTTTGAAAAGCAACACTTGGTATTTTTATGCAGGGATAGCCAACTCTTTTTTTTCGCGTACGTTCAAAAGTGAAAATGTTTTTATGTCATAACTTCCCTGAAATTAATCAGAACGCCTCGAAATAAAGTTCATTTTCTTTGTGGCATAATTCCTCACAGTTTGACATGCAACACTTGGTATTTTAAGTCAGGAATAGCCAACTCGTACTTTTCACGCACGTACAAAAGTCAAAAAGTTTTTCCGTCACAACTTCCTTGAAATACATCATAACGCCCTGAAACAAACGTCTCTGTCCTTGTTGCATTATTCCTCACAGTTGGACATGCAACACTTGGTATTTGAAGGCAGGGATTGCCAACTCGTTTTTTCGCGTACGTATATATGAACTGTTTTTCTGTCATAACGTCCTTGATAACCATCAGAACGTCCTTGAACAAAACGATTTCTCTTTCTTGCGTTAATCCTCATAGTTTGACAGGCAACACTTGGTATTTTAAAGCAGGGATAGCCAACTCGTACTTTTAACGTACATACAAAAGTCAAAACATTTTCTGTCATAACTTCCTTGAAATACATCAGAACGCCCTGAATCAAACGTCTCTGTCTTTGTTGAATGATTCCTCACAGTTTGACATGCAACACTTGGTATTTTAATGCAGGGATAGCCAACTCTTTTTTTTCGCGTACGTTCAAAAGTGAAAATGTTTTTATGTCATAACTTCCCTGAAATTAATCAGAACGCCTCGAAATAAAGTTCATTTTCTTTGTGGCATAATTCCTCACAGTTTGACATGCAACACTTGGTATTTTAAGTCAGGAATAGCCAACTCGTACTTTTCACGCACGTACAAAAGTCAAAAAGTTTTTCCGTCACAACTTCCTTGAAATACATCATAACGCCCTGAAACAAACGTCTCTGTCCTTGTTGCATTATTCCTCACAGTTGGACATGCAACACTTGGTATTTGAAGGCAGGGATTGCCAACTCGTTTTTTCGCGTACGTATATATGAACTGTTTTTCTGTCATAACGTCCTTGATAACCATCAGAACGTCCTTGAACAAAACGATTTCTCTTTCTTGCGTTAATCCTCATAGTTTGACAGGCAACACTTGGTATTTTAAAGCAGGGATAGCCAACTCGTACTTTTAACGTACATACAAAAGTCAAAACATTTTCTGTCATAACTTCCTTGAAATACATCAGAACGCCCTGAATCAAACGTCTCTGTCTTTGTTGAATGATTCCTCACAGTTTGACATGCAACACTTGGTATTTTAATGCAGGGATAGCCAACTCTTTTTTTTCGCGTACGTTCAAAAGTGAAAATGTTTTTATGTCATAACTTCCCTGAAATTAATCAGAACGCCTCGAAATAAAGTTCATTTTCTTTGTGGCATAATTCCTCACAGTTTGACATGCAACACTTGGTATTTTAAGTCAGGAATAGCCAACTCGTACTTTTCACGCACGTACAAAAGTCAAAAAGTTTTTCCGTCACAACTTCCTTGAAATACATCATAACGCCCTGAAACAAACGTCTCTGTCCTTGTTGCATTATTCCTCACAGTTGGACATGCAACACTTGGTATTTGAAGGCAGGGATTGCCAACTCGTTTTTTCGCGTACGTATATATGAACTGTTTTTCTGTCATAACGTCCTTGATAACCATCAGAACGTCCTTGAACAAAACGATTTCTCTTTCTTGCGTTAATCCTCATAGTTTGACAGGCAACACTTGGTATTTTAAAGCAGGGATAGCCAACTCGTACTTTTAACGTACATACAAAAGTCAAAACATTTTCTGTCATAACTTCCTTGAAATACATCAGAACGCCCTGAATCAAACGTCTCTGTCTTTGTTGAATGATTCCTCACAGTTTGACATGCAACACTTGGTATTTTAATGCAGGGATAGCCAACTCTTTTTTTTCGCGTACGTTCAAAAGTGAAAATGTTTTTATGTCATAACTTCCCTGAAATTAATCAGAACGCCTCGAAATAAAGTTCATTTTCTTTGTGGCATAATTCCTCACAGTTTGACATGCAACACTTGGTATTTTAAGTCAGGAATAGCCAACTCGTACTTTTCACGCACGTACAAAAGTCAAAAAGTTTTTCCGTCACAACTTCCTTGAAATACACCGTAAAGCCCTGAAACAAACGTCTCTGTCCTTGTTGCATTATTCCTCACAGTTGGACATGCAACACTTGGTATTTAAAGGCAGGGATTGCCAACTCGTTTTTTCGCGTACGTTCAAAAGTGAAAACGTTTTTATGTCATAACTTCCCTGAAATTAATCAGAACGCCTCGAAATAAAGTTCATTTTCTTTGTGGCATAATTCCTCACAGTTTGACATGCAACACTTGGTATTTTAAGTCAGGAATAGCCAACTCGTACTTTTCACGCACGTACAAAAGTCAAAAAGTTTTTCCGTCACAACTTCCTTGAAATACATCATAACGCCCTGAAACAAACGTCTCTGTCCTTGTTGCATTATTCCTCACAGTTGGACATGCAACACTTGGTATTTGAAGGCAGGGATTGCCAACTCGTTTTTTCGCGTACGTATATATGAACTGTTTTTCTGTCATAACGTCCTTGATAACCATCAGAACGTCCTTGAACAAAACGATTTCTCTTTCTTGCGTTAATCCTCATAGTTTGACAGGCAACACTTGGTATTTTAAAGCAGGGATAGCCAACTCGTACTTTTAACGTACATACAAAAGTCAAAACATTTTCTGTCATAACTTCCTTGAAATACATCAGAACGCCCTGAATCAAACGTCTCTGTCTTTGTTGAATGATTCCTCACAGTTTGAAATGCAACACTTGGTATTTTAATGCAGGGATAGCCAACTCTTTTTTTTCGCGTACGTTCAAAAGTGTAAATGTTTTTATATCATAACTTCCCTGAAATTAATTAGAACGCCTCAAAATAAAGTTCATTTTCTTTGTGGCATAATTCCTCACAGTTTGACATGCAACACTTGGTATTTTAAGTCAGGAATAGCCAACTCGTACTTTTCACGCACGTACAAAAGTCAAAAAGTTTTTCCGTCACAACTTCCTTGAAATACATCATAACGCCCTGAAACAAACGTCTCTGTCCTTGTTGCATTATTCCTCACAGTTGGACATGCAACACTTGGTATTTGAAGGCAGGGATTGCCAACTCGTTTTTTCGCGTACGTATATATGAACTGTTTTTCTGTCATAACGTCCTTGATAACCATCAGAACGTCCTTGAACAAAACGATTTCTCTTTCTTGCGTTAATCCTCAAAGTTTGACATGCAACACTTGGTATTTTAAAGCAGGGATAGCCAACTCGTACTTTTCACGCACGTACAAAAGTCAAAAAGTTTTTCCGTCACAACTTCCTTGAAATACACCGTAACGCCCTGAAACAAACGTCTCTGTCCTTGTTGCATTATTCCTCACAGTTGGACATGCAACACTTGGTATTTAAAGGCAGGGATTGCCAACTCGTTTTCTCGCGTACGTTCAAAAGTGAAAACGTTTTTATGTCATAACTTCCCTGAAATTAATCAGAACGCCTCGAAATAAAGTTCATTTTCTTTGTGGCATAATTCCTCACAGTTTGACATGCAACACTTGGTATTTTAAGTCAGGAATAGCCAACTCGTACTTTTCACGCACGTACAAAAGTCAAAAAGTTTTTCCGTCACAACTTCCTTGAAATACATCATAACGCCCTGAAACAAACGTCTCTGTCCTTGTTGCATTATTCCTCACAGTTGGACATGCAACACTTGGTATTTGAAGGCAGGGATTGCCAACTCGTTTTTTCGCGTACGTATATATGAACTGTTTTTCTGTCATAACGTCCTTGATAACCATCAGAACGTCCTTGAACAAAACGATTTCTCTTTCTTGCGTTAATCCTCATAGTTTGACAGGCAACACTTGGTATTTTAAAGCAGGGATAGCCAACTCGTACTTTTAACGTACATACAAAAGTCAAAACATTTTCTGTCATAACTTCCTTGAAATACATCAGAACGCCCTGAATCAAACGTCTCTGTCTTTGTTGAATGATTCCTCACAGTTTGAAATGCAACACTTGGTATTTTAATGCAGGGATAGCCAACTCTTTTTTTTCGCGTACGTTCAAAAGTGAAAATGTTTTTATGTCATAACTTCCCTGAAATTAATCAGAACGCCTCGAAATAAAGTTCATTTTCTTTGTGGCATAATTCCTCACAGTTTGACATGCAACACTTGGTATTTTAAGTCAGGAATAGCCAACTCGTACTTTTCACGCACGTACAAAAGTCAAAAAGTTTTTCCGTCACAACTTCCTTGAAATACATCATAACGCCCTGAAACAAACGTCTCTGTCCTTGTTGCATTATTCCTCACAGTTGGACATGCAACACTTGGTATTTGAAGGCAGGGATTGCCAACTCGTTTTTTCGCGTACGTATATATGAACTGTTTTTCTGTCATAACGTCCTTGATAACCATCAGAACGTCCTTGAACAAAACGATTTCTCTTTCTTGCGTTAATCCTCATAGTTTGACAGGCAACACTTGGTATTTTAAAGCAGGGATAGCCAACTCGTACTTTTAACGTACATACAAAAGTCAAAACATTTTCTGTCATAACTTCCTTGCAATACATCAGAACGCCCTGAATCAAACGTCTCTGTCTTTGTTGAACGATTCCTCACAGTTTGACATGCAACACTTGGTATTTTAATGCAGGGATAGCCAACTCTTTTTTTTCGCGTACGTTCAAAAGTGAAAATGTTTTTATGTCATAACTTCCCTGAAATTAATCAGAACGCCTCGAAATAAAGTTCATTTTCTTTGTGGCATAATTCCTCACAGTTTGACATGCAACACTTGGTATTTTAAGTCAGGAATAGCCAACTCGTACTTTTCACGCACGTACAAAAGTCAAAAAGTTTTTCCGTCACAACTTCCTTGAAATACATCATAACGCCCTGAAACAAACGTCTCTGTCCTTGTTGCATTATTCCTCACAGTTGGACATGCAACACTTGGTATTTGAAGGCAGGGATTGCCAACTCGTTTTTTCGCGTACGTATATATGAACTGTTTTTCTGTCATAACGTCCTTGATAACCATCAGAACGTCCTTGAACAAAACGATTTCTCTTTCTTGCGTTAATCCTCATAGTTTGACAGGCAACACTTGGTATTTTAAGTTAGGGATTGCCAACTCGTTTTTTCGCGTACGTATATATGAACTGTTTTTCTGTCATAACGTCCTTGATAACCATCAGAACGTCCTTGAACAAAACGATTTCTCTTTCTTGCGTTAATCCTCATAGTTTGACAGGCAACACTTGGTATTTTAAAGCAGGAATAGCCAACTCGTACTTTTAACGTACATACAAAAGTCAAAACATTTTCTGTCATAACTTCCTTGAAATACATCAGAACGCCCTGAATCAAACGTCTCTGTCTTTGTTGAATGATTCCTCACAGTTTGACATGCAACACTTGGTATTTTAATGCAGGGATAGCCAACTCTTTTTTTTCGCGTACGTTCAAAAGTGAAAATGTTTTTATGTCATAACTTCCCTGAAATTAATCAGAACGCCTCGAAATAAAGTTCATTTTCTTTGTGGCATAATTCCTCACAGTTTGACATGCAACACTTGGTATTTTAAGTCAGGAATAGCCAACTCGTACTTTTCACGCACGTACAAAAGTCAAAAAGTTTTTCCGTCACAACTTCCTTGAAATACATCATAACGCCCTGAAACAAACGTCTCTGTCCTTGTTGCATTATTCCTCACAGTTGGACATGCAACACTTGGTATTTGAAGGCAGGGATTGCCAACTCGTTTTTTCGCGTACGTATATATGAACTGTTTTTCTGTCATAACGTCCTTGATAACCATCAGAACGTCCTTGAACAAAACGATTTCTCTTTCTTGCGTTAATCCTCATAGTTTGACAGGCAACACTTGGTATTTTAAAGCAGGGATAGCCAACTCGTACTTTTAACGTACATACAAAAGTCAAAACATTTTCTGTCATAACTTCCTTGAAATACATCAGAACGCCCTGAATCAAACGTCTCTGTCTTTGTTGAACGATTCCTCACAGTTTGACATGCAACACTTGGTATTTTAATGCAGGGATAGCCAACTCTTTTTTTTCGCGTACGTTCAAAAGTGAAAATGTTTTTATGTCATAACTTCCCTGAAATTAATCAGAACTTCTCGAAATAAAGTTCATTTTCTTAGTGGCATAATTCCTCACAGTTTGACATGCAACACTTGGTATTTTAAGTCAGGAATAGCCAACTCGTACTTTTCACGCACGTACAAAAGTCAAAAAGTTTTTCCGTCACAACTTCCTTGAAATACATCATAACGCCCTGAAACAAACGTCTCTGTCCTTGTTGCATTATTCCTCACAGTTGGACATGCAACACTTGGTATTTGAAGGCAGGGATTGCCAACTCGTTTTTTCGCGTACGTATATATGAACTGTTTTTCTGTCATAACGTCCTTGATAACCATCAGAACGTCCTTGAACAAAACGATTTCTCTTTCTTGCGTTAATCCTCATAGTTTGACAGGCAACACTTGGTATTTTAAGTTAGGGATTGCCAACTCGTTTTTTCGCGTACGTATATGTGAACTGTTTTTCTGTCATAACGTCCTTGATAACCATCAGAACGTCCTTGAACAAAACGATTTCTCTTTCTTGCGTTAATCCTCATAGTTTGACAGGCAACACTTGGTATTTTAAAGCAGGGATAGCCAACTCGTACTTTTAACGTACATACAAAAGTCAAAACATTTTCTGTCATAACTTCCTTGAAATACATCAGAACGCCCTGAATCAAACGTCTCTGTCTTTGTTGAACGATTTCTCACAGTTTGACATGCAACACTTGGTATTTTAATGCAGGGATAGCCAACTCTTTTTTTTCGCGTACGTTCAAAAGTGAAAATGTTTTTATGTCATAACTGCCCTGAAATTAATCAGAACGCCTCGAAATAAAGTTCATTTTCTTTGTGGCATAATTCCTCACAGTTTGACATGCAACACTTGGTATTTTAAGTCAGGAATAGCCAACTCGTACTTTTCACGCACGTACAAAAGTCAAAAAGTTTTTCCGTCACAACTTCCTTGAAATACATCATAACGCCCTGAAACAAACGTCTCTGTCCTTGTTGCATTATTCCTCACAGTTGGACATGCAACACTTGGTATTTGAAGGCAGGGATTGCCAACTCGTTTTTTCGCGTACGTATATATGAACTGTTTTTCTGTCATAACGTCCTTGATAACCATCAGAACGTCCTTGAACAAAACGATTTCTCTTTTTGCGTTAATCCTCATAGTTTGACAGGCAACACTTGGTATTTTAAAGCAGGGATAGCCAACTCGTACTTTTAACGTACATACAAAAGTCAAAACATTTTCTGTCGTAACTTCCTTGAAATACATCAGAACGCCCTGAATCAAACGTCTCTGTCTTTGTTGAATGATTCCTCACAGTTTGACATGCAACACTTGGTAGTTTAATGCAGGGATAGCCGACTCTTTTTTTTCGCGTACGTTCAAAAGTGAAAATGTTTTTATGTCATAACTTTCCTGAAATTAATCAGAACCTCGAGCAGTTCATTTTCTTTGTGGCATAATTCCTCACAGTTTGACATGCAACGCTTGGTATTTTAAGTCAGGAATAGCCAACTCGTACTTTTCACGCACGTACAAAAGTCAAAAAGTTTTTCCGTCACAACTTCCATGAAATACATCATAACGCCCTGAAACAAACGTCTCTGTCCTTGTTGCATTATTCCTCACAGTTGGACATGCAACACTTGGTATTTGAAGGCAGGGATTGCCAACTCGATTTTTCGCGTACGTATATATGAACTGTTTTTCTGTCATAACGTCCTTGATAACCATCAGAACGTCCTTGAACAAAACGATTCTCTTTCTTGCGTTAATCCTCATAGTTTGACAGGCAACACTTGGTATTTTAAAGCAGGGATAGCCAACTCGTACTTTTAACGTACATACAAAAGTCAAAACATTTTCTGTCATTACTTCCAAGAAATACATCAGAACGCCCTGAATCAAACGTCTCTGTCTTTATTGAACGATTCCTCACAGTTTGACATGCAACACTTGGTATTTTTATGCAGGGATAGCCAACTCTTTTTTTTCGCGTACGTTCAAAAGAAATGAAATAACATGTCCGCCTTCCCTGAAATTAATCAGAACGCCTCCAGAAATAAAGTTCTTTCTTTGTGGCATAATTCCTCACAGTTTGACTTGCAACGCGGTATTCTTTAAGTCAGGAATAGCCAACTCGTACTTTTCACGCACGTACAAAAGTCAAAAAGTTTTTCCGTCACAACTTCCCTGAAATACATCATAACGCCCTGAAACAAACGTCTCTGTCCTTGTTGCATTATTCCTCACAGTTGGACATGCAACACTTGGTATTTGAAGGCAGGGAATTGCCAACTCGTTTTTTCGCGTACGTATATATGAACTGTTTTTCTGTCATGACATCCTTGATAACCATCAGAACGTCCTTGAACAAAACGATTTCTCTTTCTTGCGTTAATCCTCATAGTTTGACAGGCAACACTTGGTATTTTAAAGCAGGGATAGCCAACTCGTACTTTTAACGTACATACAAAGTCAAAACATTTTCTGTCATAACTTCCTTGAAATACATCAGAACGCCATAAATCAAACGTCTCTGTCTTTCTTGAATGATTCCTCACAGTTTGACATGCAACACTTGGTATTTTAATGCAGGGATAACTAACTCTTTTTTTTCGCGTACGTTCAAAAGTGAAAATGTTTTTATGTCATAACTTCCCTGAAATTAATCAGAACGCCTCGAAATAAAGTTCATTTTCTTTGTGGCATAATTCCTCACAGTTTGACATGCAACACTGGTATTTTAAGTCAGGAATAGCCAACTCGTACTTTTCACGCACGTACAAAAGTCAAAAAGTTTTTCCGTCACAACTTCCCTGAAATACATCATAACGCCCTGAAACAAACGTCTCTGTCCTTGTTGCATTATTCCTCACAGTTGGACATGCAACACTTGGTATTTGAAGGCAGGGATTGCCAACTCGTTTTCTGTACGTATATGAACTGTTTTCTGTCATATGCGTCCTTGACCAACCATCAGAACGTCTGAATAAGCAATTCTCTTTCTTTGCGTTAATCCTCATAGTTTGACAGGCAACACTTGGTATTTTAAAGCAGGGATAGCCAACTCGTACTTTTAACGTACATACAAAAGTCCAAACATTTTCTGTCATAACTTCCTTGAAATACATCAGAACGCCCTGAATCAAACGTCTCTGTCTTTGTTGAATGATTCCTCACAGTTTGACATGCAACACTTGGTCTTTTAATGCAGGGATAGCCAACTCTTTTTTTTCGCGTACGTTCAAAAGTGAAAATGGTTTTATGTCATAACTTCCCTGAAATTAATCAGAACGCCTCGAAAAAAATTCATTTTCTTTGTGGCATAATTCCTCACAGTTTGACATGCAACACTTGGTATTTTAAGTCAGGAATAGCCAACTCGTACTTTTCACGCACGTACAAAAGTCAAAAAGTTTTTCCGTCACAACTTCCTTGAAATACATCATAACGCCCTGAAACAAACGTCTCTGTCCTTGTTGCATTATTCCTCACAGTTGGACATGCAACACTTGGTATTTGAAGGCAGGGATTGCCAACTCGTTTTTTCGCGTACGTATATATGAACTGTTTTTCTGTCATAACGTCCTTGATAACCATCAGAACGTCCTTGAACAAAACGATTTCTCTTTCTTGCGTTAATCCTCATAGTTTGACAGGCAACACTTGGTATTTTAAAGCAGGGATAGCCAACTCGTACTTTTAACGTACATACAAAAGTCAAAACATTTTCTGTCCTAACTTCCTTGAAATACATCAGAACGCCCCTGAATCAAACGTCTCTGTCTTTGTTGAATGATTCCTCACAGTTTGACATGCAACACTTGGTATTTTAATGCAGGGATAGCCAACTCTTTTTTTTCGCGTACGTTCAAAAGTGAAAATGTTTTTATGTCATAACTTCCCTGAAATTAATCAGAACGCCTCGAAATAAAGTTCATTTTCTTTGTGGCATAATTCCTCACAGTTTGACATGCAACACTTGGTATTTTAAGTCAGGAATAGCCAACTCGTACTTTTCACGCACGTACAAAAGTCAAAAAGTTTTTCCGTCACAACTTCCTTGAAATACATCATAACGCCCTGAAACAAACGTCTCTGTCCTTGCTGCATTATTCCTCACAGTTGGACATGCAACACTTGGTATTTGAAGGCAGGGATTGCCAACTCGTTTTTTCGCGTACGTATATATTAACTGTTTTTCTGTCATAACGTCCTTGATAACCATCAGAACGTCCTTGAACAAAACGATTTCTCTTTCTTGCGTTAATCCTCATAGTTTGACAGGCAACACTTGGTATTTTAAAGCAGGGATAGCCAACTCGTACTTTTAACGTACATACAAAAGTCAAAACATTTTCTGTCATAACTTCCTTGAAATACATCAGAACGCCCTGAATCAAACGTCTCTGTCTTTGTTGAATGATTCCTCACAGTTTGACATGCAACACTTGGTATTTTAATGCAGGGATAGCCAACTCTTTTTTTTCGCGTACGTTCAAAAGTGAAAATGTTTTTATGTCATAACTTCCCTGAAATTAATCAGAACGCCTCGAAATAAAGTTCATTTTCTTTGTGGCATAATTCCTCACAGTTTGACATGCAACACTTGGTATTTTAAGTCAGGAATAGCCAACTCGTACTTTTCACGCACGTACAAAAGTCAAAAAGTTTTTCCGTCACAACTTCCTTGAAATACATCATAACGCCCTGAAACAAACGTCTCTGTCCTTGTTGCATTATTCCTCACAGTTGGACATGCAACACTTGGTATTTGAAGGCAGGGATTGCCAACTCGTTTTTTCGCGTACGTATATATGAACTGTTTTTCTGTCATAACGTCCTTGATAACCATCAGAACGTCCTTGAACAAAACGATTTCTCTTTCTTGCGTTAATCCTCATAGTTTGACAGGCAACACTTGGTATTTTAAAGCAGGGATAGCCAACTCGTACTTTTAACGTACATACAAAAGTCAAAACATTTTCTGTCATAACTTCCTTGAAATACATCAGAACGCCCTGAATCAAACGTCTCTGTCTTTGTTGAATGATTCCTCACAGTTTGACATGCAACACTTGGTATTTTAATGCAGGGATAGCCAACTCTTTTTTTTCGCGTACGTTCAAAAGTGAAAATGTTTTTATGTCATAACTTCCCTGAAATTAATCAGAACGCCTCGAAATAAAAGTTCATTTTCTTTGTGGCATAATTCCTCACAGTTTGACATGCAACACTTGGTATTTTAAGTCAGGAATAGCCAACTCGTACTTTTCACGCACGTACAAAAGTCAAAAAGTTTTTCCGTCACAACTTCCTTGAAATACATCATAACGCCCTGAAACAAACGTCTCTGTCCTTGTTGCATTATTCCTCACAGTTGGACATGCAACACTTGGTATTTGAAGGCAGGGATTGCCAACTCGTTTTTTCGCGTACGTATATGAACTGTTTTCCTGTCATAACGTCCTTGATAACCTCAGAACGTCCTTGAACAAAACGATTTCTCTTTCTTGCGTTAATCCTCATAGTTTGACAGGCAACACTTGGTATTTTAAAGCAGGGATAGCCAACTCGTACTTTTAACGTACATACAAAAGTCAAAACATTTTCTGTCATAACTTCCTTGAAATACATCAGAACGCCCTGAATCAAACGTCTCTGTCTTTGTTGAATGATTCCTCACAGTTTGACATGCAACACTTGTATTTTAATGCAGGGATAGCCAACTCTTTTTTTTCGCGTACGTTCAAAAGTGAAAATGGTTTTATGTCATAACTTCCCTGAAATTAATCAGAACGCCTCGAAATAAAGTTCATTTTCTTTGTGGCATAATTCCTCACAGTTTGACATGCAACACTTGTATTTTAAGTCAGGAATAGCCAACTCGTACTTTTCACGCACGTACAAAAGTCAAAAAGTTTTTCCGTCACAACTTCCTTGAAATACATCATAACGCCCTGAAACAAACGTCTCTGTCCTTGTTGCATTATTCCTCACAGTTGGACATGCAACACTTGGTATTTGAAGGCAGGGATTGCCAACTCGTTTTTTCGCGTACGTATATATGAACTGTTTTTCTGTCATAACGTCCTTGATAACCATCAGAACGTCCTTGAACAAAACGATTTCTCTTTCTTGCGTTAATCCTCATAGTTTGACAGGCAACACTTGGTATTTTAAAGCAGGGATAGCCAACTCGTACTTTTAACGTACATACAAAAGTCAAAACATTTTCTGTCATAACTTCCTTGAAATACATCAGAACGCCCTGAATCAAACGTCTCTGTCTTTGTTGAACGATTCCTCACAGTTTGACATGCAATACTTGGTATTTTAATGCAGGGATAGCCAACTCTTTTTTTTCGCGTACGTTCAAAAGTGAAAAGGTTTTTATGTCATAACTTCCCTGAAATTAATCAGAACGCCTCGAAATAAAGTTCATTTTCTTTGTGGCATAATTGTGGCATTATTCCTCACAGTTTGACATGCAACACTTGGTATTTTAAGTCAGGAATAGCCAACTCGTACTTTTCACGCACGTACAAAAGTCAAAAAAGTTTTCCGTCACAACTTCCTTGAAATACATCATAACGCCCTGAAACAAACGTCTCTGTCCTTGTTGCATTATTCCTCACAGTTGGACATGCAACACTTGGTATTTGAAGGCAGGGATTGCCAACTCGTTTTCTCGCGTACGTATATATGAACTGTTTTTCTGTCATAACATCCTTGATAACCATCAGAACGTCCTTGAACAAAACGATTTCTCTTTCTTGCGTTAATCCTCATAGTTTGACAGGCAACACTTGGTATTTTAAAGCAGGGAGAGCCAACTCGTACTTTTAACGTACATACAAAAGTCAAAGTTTTTCCGTCACAACTTCAGCAGGAAATACATCCATAACGCCCTGAAACAAACTTGTCTCTGTCCTTGTTTACATTATTCCTCTGATTGGACGGCGCAACACTTGGTATTTGAAGGCGGGATTGCCAACTCGTTTTTTCGCGTACGTATATATGAACTGTTTTTCTGTCATAAACGTCCTTATTAACCATAACGTCCTTGAACAAAACGATTTCTCTTTCTTGCGTTAATCCTCATAGTTTGACAGGCAACACTTGGTATTTTAAAGCAGGGATAGCCAACTCGTACTTTTAACGTACATACAAAAGTCAAAACATTTTCTGTCATAACTTCCTTGAAATACATCAGAACGCCCTGAATCAAACGTCTCTGTCTTTGTTGAATGATTCCTCACAGTTTGACATGCAACACTTGGTATTTTAATGCAGGGATAGCCAACTCTTTTTTTTCGCGTACGTTCAAAAGTGAAAATGTTTTTATGTCATAACTTCCCTGAAATTAATCAGAACGCCTCGAAATAAAGTTCATTTTCTTTGTGGCATAATTCCTCACAGTTTGACATGCAACACTTGGTATTTTCAGTCAGGAATAGCCAGCTCGTACTTTTCACGCACCTACAAAAGTCAAAAAGTTTTTCCGTCACAACTTCCTTGAAATACATCATAACGCCCTGAAACAAACGTCTCTGTCCTTGTTGCATTATTCCTCACAGTTGGACATGCAACACTTGGTATTTGAAGGCAGGGATTGCCAACTCGTTTTTTCGCGTACGTATATATGAACTGTTTTTCTGTCATAACGTCCTTGATAACCATCAGAACGTCCTTGAACAAAACGATTTCTCTTTCTTGCGTTAATCCTCATAGTTTGACAGGCAACACTTGGTATTTTAAAGCAGGGATAGCCAACTCGTACTTTTAACGTACATACAAAAGTCAAAACATTTTCTGTCATAACTTCCTTGAAATACATCAGAACGCCTTGAATCAAACGTCTCTGTCTTTGTTGAATGATTCCTCACAGTTTGACATGCAACACTTGGTATTTTAATGCAGGGATAGCCAACTCTTTTTTTTCGCGTAGTTTCAAAAGTGAAAATGTTTTTA
>JAHFWJ010000329.1:0-14819 GCA_028555115.1 Himalopsyche japonica | reverse complement strand
TTTTCAGTTTTTTTTTATTTTTCAGGACGCCTCTCACCGAATCACGTCATGTTGCACATCAATCTCTTTGGAATGACGAGCTCTATCTAATGCTGTTTGTTTCTGAACGATCGAACGTCATTCGAGAGAGTATTGCCAAAAAAACATGTTCTCAGATTTCCGTGCACAAAACACGTCGTGTTGCACCTCAAACTGTTCGTTTGGACTAAAAGAGGCGTATGATCTTTGTTTGAGCCGGATCGCACTTCATTTCGGGGAGTATTGGCAAAAACATTTTTTCACACTTTCACCTCGCTAGGACGTCGTATAAGGGAGTTATGAGGGAAAAACATTTCTTTCAGTTTTTTTTTATTTTTTCAGGGATGCCTTTTTCGAATCACGTCATGTTGCACATCAATCTCCTTGGAATGACGAGCTCTATCTAATGCTGTTTGTTTCGGAACGATCGAACGTCATTCGAGAGAGTATTGCCAAAAAAACATGTTCTCAGATTTCCGTGCACAAAACACGTCGTGTTGCACCTCAAACTGTTCGTTTGGACTAAAAGAGGCGTATGATCTTTGTTTGAGCCGGATCGCACTTCATTTCGGGGAGTTTTGGCAAAAACATTTTTTCACACTTTCACCTCGCTAGCACGTCGTATAAGGGAGTTATGAGGGAAGAACATTTTTTTCAGTTTTTTTTGATTTTTTTCAGGGACGCCTTCACCGAATCACGTCATGTTGCACATCAATCTCTTTGGAATGACGAGCTCTATCTAATGCTGTTTGTTTCGGAACGATCGAACGTCATTCGAGAGAGTTTTGCCCAAAAAACATGTTTTCAGACATGCCTGCACAAAACACGTCGTGTTGCACCTCAAACTGTTCGTTTGGACTAGCAGAGGGGTATGATCTTTGTTTGAGCCCGATCGCACTTCATTTCGGGGAGTTTTGGCAACAACATTTTTTCACACTTTAACCTCGCTAGGACGTCGTATAAGGGAGTTATGAGGGGAAAACATTTTTTTCAGTTTTTTTTTATTTTGTCAGGGACGCCTTCACCGAATCACGTCATGTTGCACATCAATCTCTTTGGAATGACGAGCTCTATCTAATGCTGTTTGTTTCGGAATGATCGAACGTCATTCGAGAGAGTTTTGCCAAAAAAACATGTACTCAGATATCCATGCACAAAACACGTCGTGTTGCACCTCAAACTGTTCGTTTGGACTAAAAGAGGCATATGATCTTTGTTTGAGCCGGATCGCACTTCATTTCGGGGAGCTTTGGCAAAAACATTTTTTCACACTTTCACCTCGCTAGGACGTCGTATAAGGGAGTAATGAGGGAAAAACATTTTTTCAGTTTTTTTTTTATTTTTTCAGGGACGCCTTCACCGAATCACGTCATGTTGCACATCAATCTCTTTGGAATGACGAGCTCTATCTAATGCTGTTTGTTTCGGACCGATCGCATTTCATTTCGGGGAGTTTTGGCAAAAACATTTTTCCACACTTTCTCCTCGCTAGGACGTCGTATAAGGGAGTTATGAGGGAAAAACATTTTTTTCAGTTTTTTTTTATTTTTTCAGGGACGCCTTCACTGGATCACGTCATGTTGCACATCAATCTCTTTGGAATGACGAGCTCTATCTAATGCTGTTTGTTTCGGAATGATCGAACGTCATTCGAGAGAGTTTTGCCAAAAAAACATGTACTCAGATATCCATGCACAAAACACGTCGTGTTGCACCTCAAACTGTTCGTTTGGACTAAAAGAGGCGTATGATCTATGTTTGAGCCGGATCGCACTTCATTTCGGGGAGTTTTGGCAAAAACATTTTTTCACACTTTCACCTCGCTAGCACGTCGTATAAGGGAGTTATGAGGGAAGAACATTTTTTTCAGTTTTTTTTGATTTTTTTCAGGGACGCCTTCACCGAATCACGTCATGTTGCACATCAATCTCTTTGGAATGACGAGCTCTATCTGATGCTGTTTGTTTCGGAACGATCGAACGTCATTAGAGAGAGTTTTGCCCAAAAAACATGTTTTCAGACATGCCTGCACAAAACACGTCGTGTTGCACCTCAAACTGTTCGTTTGGACTAGCAGAGGGGTATGATCTTTGTTTGAGCCGGATCGCACTTCATTTCGGGGAGTTTTGGCAAAAACATTTTTTCACACTTTCACCTCGCTAGGACGTCGTATAAAGGAGTTATGAGGGGAAAACATTTTTTTCAGTTTTTTTTTATTTTGTCAGGGACGCCTTCACCGGAACGCCGTCATGTGTTGCACATCAATCTCTTTGAATGACGAGCTCTATCTAATGCTGCTTTGTTTCTTAGGAACCATCGAACGTCGCTCGAGAGAGTATTAGCCAAAAAAACATGTTCTCAGATTTCCGTGCACAAAACACGTGTTGCACCTCAAACTGTTCGTTTGGACTAAAAGAGGCGTATGATCTTTTGTTTGAGCCGGATCGCACACTTCATTTCGGGAGTTTCGGGCAAAACATTTTTTCACACTTTCACTCGCTAGACGTCGTATATGGAGTTGGTGAGGGAAACATTTTTCAGTTTTTTTTGATTTTTTTCTTGCTCGCCTTCACCGAATCACGTCATGTTGCACATCAATCTCTTTGGAATGACGAGCTCTATCTAATGCTGTTTGTTTTGAACGATCGAACCTCATTCAAGAGAGTGTTGCCCAAAAAACATGTTTTCAGACATGCCTGCACAAAATACGTCGTGTTGCACGTCAAACTGTTCGTTTGGTCTAGAAGAAGCGTATGATCGTTTTTTGAGCACAATCGCACTTCATTTCGGGGAGTTATGGCAAAAACATTTTTTCACACTTTCACCTCGCTAGGACGTCGTATAAGGGAGTTATGAGGGAAAACATTTTTTTTCAGTTTTTTTAGATTTTTTCAGGGACGCCTTCACCGAATCACGTCATGTTGCACATCAATCTCTTTGGAATTACGAGCTCTATCTAATGCTGTTTGTTTCGGAACGATCGAACGTCATTCGAGAGAGTTCTGCCCAAAAAACATGTTTTCAGACATGCCTGCACAAAACACGTTGTGTTGCACGTCAAACTGTTCGTTTGGTCTAGAAGAAGCGTATGATCGTTGTTTGAGCACGATCGCACTTCATTTCGGGAGTTATGGCAAAAACATTTTTCACACTTTCACCTCGCTAAGAAGTCGTATAAAGAAGAGTTATGAGGAAAAACCTTTCAGTTTTTTTATTTTTTTCAGGACGCCTTCACCGAATCACGTCATATTGCATCAATCTCTTTGGGCCGACAGGCTCACCACAATGCTGTTTGTTGGAACGATCAGACGTTATTCAGAGAGTTATGCCAAAAAACATGTTCTCAGATATCCATGCACAAAACGTCGTGTTGCACCTCAAACTGTTCGTTTGGACTAGAAGAGGAAATGATCTTTGTTTTGAGCCCGATCGCACTTCATTTCGGGGAGTTTTGGCAAAAACATTTTTTTCACACTTTCACCTCGCTAGGACGTCGTATAAAGGAGTTATGAGGGAAAAACATTTTTTTCAGTTTTTTTAGATTTTTTCAGGGACGCCTTCACCGAATCACGTCGTGTTGCACGTCAATCTCTTTGGAATGACGAGCTCTATCTAATGCTGTTCTTTTCGGAACGATCGAACGTCATTCGAGAGAGTTATGCCCAAAAAACATGTTCTCAGATATCCATGCACAAAACACGTCGTGTTGCACCTCAAACTGTTCGTTTGGACTAAAAGAGGCGTATGATCTTTGTTTGAGCCGGATCGCACTTCATTTCGGGGAGTTTTGGCAAAAACATTTTTTCACACTTTCACCTCCTTAGGACGTCGTATAAGGGAGTTATGAGGGAAAAACATTTTTTCAGTTTTTTTTTATTTTTTCAGGGACGCCTTCACCGAATCACGTCATGTTGCACATCAATCTCTTTGGAATGTCGAGCTCTATCTAATGCTGTTCTTTTCGGAACGATCGAACGTCATTCGAGAGAGTTATGCCAAAAAAACATGTTCTCAGATATCCATGCACAAAACACGTCGTGTTGCACCTCAAACTGTTCGTTTGGACTAGCAGAGGCGTATGATCTTTGTTTGAGCCCGATCGCACTTCATTTCGGGGAGTTTTGGCAAAAACAATTTTTTCACACTTTCACCTCGCTAGGACGTCTTATAAGGGAGTTATGAGGGAAAAACATTTTTTTCAGTTTTTTTAGATTTTTTCAGGGACGCCTTCACCGAATCACGTCATGTTGCACATCAATCTCTTTGGAATGACGAGCTCTATCTAATGCTGTTTGTTTCGGAACGATCGATCGTCATTCGAGAGAGTTTTGCCCAAAAAACATGTTTTCAGACATGCTGCACAAAACACGTCGTGTTGCACGTCAAACTGTTCGTTTGGTCTAGAAGAAGCGTATGATCGTTGTTTGAGCACGATCGCACTTCATTTCGGGGAGTTATGGCAAAAACATTTTTTCACACTTTCACTCGCTAGGACGTCGTATAAGGGAGTTATGAGGGAAAAACATTTTTTCAGTTTTTTTAGATTTTTTCAGGGACGCCTTCACCGAATCACGTCATGTTGCACATCAATCTCTTTGGAATGACGAGCTCTATCTAATGCTGTTTGTTTCGGAACGATCGAACGTCATTCGAGAGAGTTTTGCCCAAAAAACATGTTTTCAGACATGCCTGCACAAAACACGTCGTGTTGCACGTCAAACTGTTCGTTTGGTCTAGAAGAAGCGTATGATCGTTGTTTGAGTACGATCGCACTTCATTTCGGGTAGTTATGGCAAAAACACTTTTTCACACTTTCACCTCGCTAGGACGTCGTATAAGGGAGTTATGAGGGAAAAACATTTTTTTTCAGTTTTTTTAGATTTTTTCAGGGACGCCTTCACCGAATCACGTCATGTTGCACATCAATCTCTTTGGAATGACGAGCTCTATCTAATGCTGTTTGTTTCGGAACGATCGAACGTCATTCGAGAGAGTTTTGCCCAAAAAACATGTTTTCAGACATGCCTGCACAAAACACGTCGTGTTGCACGTCAAACTGTTCGTTTGGTCTAGAAGAAGCGTATGATCGTTGTTTGAGCACGATCGCACTTCATTTCGGGGAGTTATGGCAAAAACATTTTTTCACACTTTCACCTCGCTAGGACGTCGTATAAGGGAGTTATGAGGGAAAAACATTTTTTTTCAGTTTTTTTAGATTTTTTCAGGGACGCCTTCACCGAATCACGTCATGTTGCACATCAATCTCTTTGGAATGACGAGCTCTATCTAATGCTGTTTGTTTCGGAACGATCGAACGTCATTCGAGAGAGTTTTGCCCAAAAAACATGTTTTCAGACATGCCTGCACAAAACACGTCGTGTTGCACGTCAAACTGTTCGTTTGGTCTAGAAGAAGCGTATGATCGTTGTTTGAGCACGATCGCACTTCATTTCGGGGAGTTATGGCAAAAACATTTTTTCACACTTTCACCTCGCTAGGACGTCGTATAAGGGAGTTATGAGGGAAAAACATTTTTTTTCAGTTTTTTTAGATTTTTTCAGGGACGCCTTCACCGAATCACGTCATGTTGCACATCAATCTCTTTGGAATGACGAGCTCTATCTAATGCTGTTTGTTTCGGAACGATCGAACGTCATTCGAGAGAGTTTTGCCCAAAAAACATGTTTTCAGACATGCCTGCACAAAACACGTCGTGTTGCACGTCAAACTGTTCGTTTGGTCTAGAAGAAGCGTATGATCGTTGTTTGAGCACGATCGCACTTCATTTCGGGGAGTTATGGCAAAAACATTTTTTCACACTTTCACCTCGCTAGGACGTCGTATAAGGGAGTTATGAGGGAAAAACATTTTTTTTCAGTTTTTTTAGATTTTTTCAGGGACGCCTTCACCGAATCACGTCATGTTGCACATCAATCTCTTTGGAATGACGAGCTCTATCTAATGCTGTTTGTTTCGGAACGATCGAACGTCATTCGAGAGAGTTTTGCCCAAAAAACATGTTTTCAGACATGCCTGCACAAAACACGTCGTGTTGCACGTCAAACTGTTCGTTTGGTCTAGAAGAAGCGTATGATCGTTGTTTGAGCACGATCGCACTTCATTTCGGGGAGTTATGGCAAAAACATTTTTTCACACTTTCACCTCGCTAGGACGTCGTATAAGGGAGTTATGAGGGAAAAACATTTTTTTTCAGTTTTTTTAGATTTTTTCAGGGACGCCTTCACCGAATCACGTCATGTTGCACATCAATCTCTTTGGAATGACGAGCTCTATCTAATGCTGTTTGTTTCGGAACGATCGAACGTCATTCGAGAGAGTTTTGCCCAAAAAACATGTTTTCAGACATGCCTGCACAAAACACGTCGTGTTGCACGTCAAACTGTTCGTTTGGTCTAGAAGAAGCGTATGATCGTTGTTTGAGCACGATCGCACTTCATTTCGGGGAGTTATGGCAAAAACATTTTTTCACACTTTCACCTCGCTAGGACGTCGTATAAGGGAGTTATGAGGGAAAAACATTTTTTTTCAGTTTTTTTAGATTTTTTCAGGGACGCCTTCACCGAATCACGTCATGTTGCACATCAATCTCTTTGGAATGACGAGCTCTATCTAATGCTGTTTGTTTCGGAACGATCGCACTTCATTTCGGGAAGTTATGGCAAAAACATTTTTTCACACTTTCACCTCGCTAGGACGTCGTATAAGGGAGTTATGAGGGAAAAACATTTTTTTTCAGTTTTTTTAGATTTTTTCAGGGACGCCTTCACCGAATCACGTCATGTTGCACATCAATCTCTTTGGAATGACGAGCTCTATCTAATGCTGTTTGTTTCGGAACGATCGAACGTCATTCGAGAGAGATTTTTGCCCAAAAAACATGTTTTCTGACATGCCTGCACAAAACACGTCGTGTTGCACGTCAAACTGTTCGTTTGGTCTAGAAGAAGCGTATTATCTTTGTTTGAGCCCGATCGCACTTCATTTCGGGGAGTTATGGCAAAAACATTTTTTCACACTTTCACCTCGATAGGACGTCGTATAAGGGAGTTATGAGAGAAAAACATTTTTTCTGTTTTGTATGATTTTTTCAGGGACGCTTTCATCGAATCACGTCATGTTGCACATCAATCTCTTTGGAATGACGAGCTCTATCGAATGCTGTTTGTTTCGGAACGATCGAACGCCATTCGAGAGAGTTTTGCCCAAAAAACATGTTTTCAGACATGCCTGCACAAAACACGTCGTGTTGCACGTCAAACTGTTCGTTTGGTCTAGAAGAAGCGTATGATCGTTGTTTGAGCACGATCGCACTTCATTTCGGGGAGTTATGGCAAAAACATTTTTTCACACTTTCACCTCGCTAGGACGTCGTATAAGGGAGTTATGAGGGAAAAACATTTTTTTTCAGTTTTTTTAGATTTTTTCAGGGACGCCTTCACCGAATCACGTCATGTTGCACATCAATCTCTTTGGAATGACGAGCTCTATCGAATGCTGTTTGTTTCCGAACGATCGAACGTCATTTCGGGGAATTATGGCATAAACATTTTTTCACACTTTCACCTCGCTAGGACGTCGTATAAGGGAGTTATGAGGGAAAAACATTTTTTTTCAGTTTTTTATAGATTTTTTCAGGGACGCCTTCACCGAATCACGTCATGTTGCACATCAATCTCTTTGGAATGACGAGCTCTATCGAATGCTGTTTGTTTCGGAACGATCGAACGTCATTTCGGGGAATTATGGCAAAAACATTTTTTCACACTTTCACCTCGCTAGGACGTCGTATAAGGGAGTTATGAGGGAAAAACATTTTTTTTCAGTTTTTTTAGATTTTTTCAGGGACGCCTTCACCGAATCACGTCATGTTGCACATCAATCTCTTTGGAATGACGAGCTCTATCTAATGCTGTTTGTTTCGGAACGATCGAACGTCATTCGAGAGAGTTTTGCCCAAAAAACATGTTTTCAGACATGCCTGCACAAAACACGTCGTGTTGCACGTCAAACTGTTCGTTTGGTCTAGAAGAAGCGTATTATCTTTGTTTGAGCCGATCGCACTTCATTTCGGGGAGTTATGGCAAAAACATTTTTTCACACTTTCACCTCGATAGGACGTCGTATAAGGGAGTTATGAGAGAAAAACATTTTTTCTGTTTTGTATGATTTTTTCAGGGACGCTTTCATCGAATCACGTCATGTTGCACATCAATCTCTTTGGAATGACGAGCTCTATCGAATGCTGTTTGTTTCGGAACGATCGAACGCCATTCGAGAGAGTTTTGCCCAAAAAACATGTTTTCAGACATGCCTGCTCAAAACACGTCGTGTTGCACGTCAAACTGTTCGTTTGGTCTAGAAGAAGCGTATGATCGTTGTTTGAGCACGATCGCACTTCATTTCGGGGAGTTATGGCAAAAACATTTTTTCACACTTTCACCTCGCTAGGACGTCGTATAAGGGAGTTATGAGGGAAAAACATTTTTTTCAGTTTTCTTAGATTTTTTCGGGGACGCCTTCACCGAATCACGTCATGCTGCACATCAATCACTTTGGAATGACGAGCTCTATCTAATGCTGTTTGTTTCGGAACGATCGCACTTCATTTCGGGGAGTTTTGGCAAAAACATTTTTTTCACACTTTCACCTCGCTAGGACGTCGTATAAGGGAGTTATGAGGGGAAAACATTTTTTCAGTTTTTTTAGATTTTTTCCGGGACGCCTTCACCAAATCACGTCATGTTGCACATCAATCTCTTTGGAATGACGAGCTCTATCTAATGCTGTTTGTTTCGGAACGATCGCACTTCATTT
This sequence comes from Himalopsyche japonica, assembly GCA_028555115.1. Taxonomy (NCBI): domain Eukaryota; kingdom Metazoa; phylum Arthropoda; class Insecta; order Trichoptera; family Rhyacophilidae; genus Himalopsyche; species Himalopsyche japonica. Next base: position 5,966 of record JAHFWJ010000329.1, on the reverse strand, counting down.
CGGGGAGTTTTGGCAAAAACATTTTTTTCACACTTTCACCTCGCTAGACGTCGTATAAGGGAGTTATGAGGGAAAAACATTTTTTTCAGTTTTTAATGATTTTTTCAGGGACGCCTTCACCGAATCACGTCATGTTGCACATCAATCTCTTTGGAATGACGAGCTCTATCTAATGCTGTTTGTTTCGGAACGATCGAACGTCATTCGAGAGAGTTTTGCCCAAAAAACATGTGTTCAGACATGCCTGCACAAAACACGTCGTGTTGCACGTCAAACTGTTCGTTTGGTCTAGAAGAAGCGTATGATCGTTGTTTGAGCACGATCGCACTTCATTTCGGGGAGTTATGGCAAAAACATTTTTTCACACTTTCACCTCGCTAGGACGTCGTATAAGGGAGTTATGAGGGAAAAACATTTTTTTTTTTTAGATTTTTTCAGGGACGCCTTCACCGAATCACGTCATGTTGCACATCAATCTCTTTGGAATGACGAGCTCTATCTAATGCTGTTTGTTTCGGAACGATCGAACGTCATTCGAGAGAGTTTTGCCCAAAAAACATGTTTTCAGACATGCCTGCACAAAACACGTCGTGTTGCACGTCAAACTGTTCGTTTGGTCTAGAAGAAGCGTATGATCGTTGTTTGAGCACGATCGCACTTCATTTCGGGGAGTTATGGCAAAAACATTTTTTCACACTTTCACCTCGCTAGGACGTCGTATAAGGGAGTTATGAGGGAAAAACATTTTTTTTCAGTTTTTTTAGATTTTTTCAGGGACGCCTTCACCGAATCACGTCATGTTGCACATCAATCTCTTTGGAATGACGAGCTCTATCTAATGCTGTTTGTTTCGGAACGATCGAACGTCATTCGAGAGAGTTTTGCCCAAAAAACATGTTTTCAGACATGCCTGCACAAAACACGTCGTGTTGCACGTCAAACTGTTCGTTTGGTCTAGAAGAAGCGTATGATCGTTGTTTGAGCACGATCGCACTTCATTTCGGGGAGTTATGGCAAAAACATTTTTTCAGACTTTCATCTCGCTAGGACGTCGTATAAGGGAGTTATGAGGGAAAAACATTTTTTTTCAGTTTTTTTAGATTTTTTCAGGGACGCCTTCACCGAATCACGTCATGTTGCACATCAATCTCTTTGGAATGACGAGCTCTATCTAATGCTGTTTGTTTCGGAACGATCGAACGTCATTCGAGAGAGTTTTGCCCAAAAAACATGTTTTCAGACATGCCTGCACAAAACACGTCGTGTTGCACGTCAAACTGTTCGTTTGGTCTAGAAGAAGCGTATGATCGTTGTTTGAGCACGATCGCACTTCATTTCGGGGAGTTATGGCAAAAACATTTTTTCACACTTTCACCTCGCTAGGACGTCGTATAAGGGAGTTATGAGGGAAAAACATTTTTTTTCAGTTTTTTTAGATTTTTTCAGGGACGCCTTCACCGAATCACGTCATGTTGCACATCAATCTCTTTGGAATGACGAGCTCTATCTAATGCTGTTTGTTTCTTAACGATCGAACTTCATTAGAGAGAGTTTTGCCCAAGAAACATTTTTTCACACTTTCACCTCGCTAGGACGTCGTATAAGGGAAAAACATTTTTTTTCAGTTTTTATAGATTTTTTCAGGGACGCCTTCACCGAATCACGTCATGTTGCACATCAATCTCTTTGGAATGACGAGCTCTATCGAATGCTGTTTGTTTCGGAACGATCGAACGTCATTCGAGAGAGTTTTGCCCAAAAAACATGTTTTCAGACATGCCTGCACAAAACACGTCGTGTTGCACGTCAAACGGTTCGTTTGGTCTAGAGAAGCGTATGATCGTTGTTTTAGCACGATCGCACTTCATTTCGGGGAGTTATGGCAAAAACATTTTTTCACACTTTCACCTCGCTAGGACGTCGTATAAGGGAGTTATGAGGGAAAAACATTTTTTTTGAGTTTTTTAGATTTTTTCAGGGACGCCTTCACCGAATCACGTCATGTTGCACATCAATCTCTTTGGAATGACGAGCTCTATCTAATGCTGTTTGTTTCGGAACGACTGAACGTCATTCGAGAGAGTTTTGCCCAAAAAACATGTTTTCAGACATGCCTGCTCAAAACACATCGTGTTGCACGTCAAACTGTTCGTTTGTCTAGAAGAAGCGTATGATCGTTGTTTGAGCACGATCGCACTTCATTTCGGGGAGTTATGGCAAAAACATTTTTCACACTTTCACCTCGCTAGGACGTCGTATAAGGGAGTTATGAGGGAAAAACATTTTGTTTCAGTTTTTTTCAGGGACGCCTTCACCGAATCACATCATGTTGCACATCAATCTCTTTGGAATGACGAGCTCTATCTAATGCTGTTTGTTTCGGAACGATCACACTTCATTTCGGGGAGTTTTGGCAAAAACATTTTTTTCACACTTTCACCTCGCTAGACGTCGTATAAGGGAGTTATGAGGGAAAAACATTTTTTTCAGTTTTATTTTTATTTTTTCAAGGACGCCTTCACCGAATCATGTCATGTTGCACATCAATCTCTTTGGAATGACGAGCTCTATCTAATGCTGTTTGTTTGCGGAACGATCGAACCTCATTCGAGAGAGTTTTGCCCAAAAAACATGTTTTCAGACATGCCTGCACAAAAACACGTCGTGTTGCACGTCAAACTGTTCGTTTGGTCTAGAAGAAGCGTATGATCGTTGTTTGAGCACGATCGCACTTCATTTCGGGGAGTTATGGCAAAACATTTTTTCACACTTTCACCTCGCTAGGACGTCGTATAAGGGAGTTATGCGGGAAAAACATTTTTTTCCAGTTTTTTTAGATTTTTTCTGGGACGCCTTCACCGAATCACGTCATGTTGCACATCAATCTCTTTGGAATGACGAGCTCTATCGAATGCTGTTTGTTTCGGAACGATCGAACGTCATTCGAGAAAGTTTTGCCCAAAAAACATGTTTTCAGACATGCCTGCACAAAACACGTCGTGTTGCACGTCAAACTGTTCGTTTGGTCTAGAAGAAGCGTATGATCGTTGTTTCAGCACGATCGCACTTCATTTCGGGGAGTTATGGCAAAAACATTTTTCACACTTTCACCTCGCTAGGACGTTGTATAAGGGAGTTATGAGGGAAAAACATTTTTTTTCAGTTTTTTTAGATTTTTTCAGGGACGCCTTCTCCGAATCACGTCATGTTGCACATCAATCTCTTTGGAATGACGAGCTCTATCTAATGCTGTTTGTTTCGGAACGATCGCACTTCATTTCGGGGAGTTATGGCAAAAACATTTTTTCACACTTTCACCTCGCTAGGACGTCGTATAAGGGATTTATGAGGGAAAAACATTTTTTTTCAGTTTTTATAGATTTTTTCAGGGACGCCTTCACCGAATCACGTCATGTTGCACATCAATCTCTTTGGAATGACGAGCTCTATCGAATGCTGTTTGTTTCGGAACGATCGAACGTCATTTCGGGGAATATAGAAAACATTTTTTTCACTTTCACCTCGCTAGGACGTCGTTATGGGCGGGAGCAGGAGGGAAAAAACATTTTTTGAGTTTTTTTAGATTTTTTCAGGGACGCCTTCACCGAATCACGTCATGTTGCACATCATCTCTTTTGGAATGAGCTCTATCCAATGCTGTTTGTTTCGAACGATCGAACGTCATTCGAGAGAGTTTTGCCCAAAAACATGTTTTCAGACATGCCTGCTCGGAAAACACGTCGTTGCACGTCAAACTGTTCGTTTGGTCTAGAAGCAGTTTATGATCTTTGTTTGAGGTCGATCGCACTTCATTTCGGGGAATTATGGCAAAAACATTTTTTCACACTTTCACCTCGATAGGACGTCGTATAAGGGAGTTATGACGGAAAACATTTTTTTCAGTTTTTTTGGATTTTTTCAGGGACGTCTTCACCGAATCACGTCGTGTTGCACATCAAACTCTTTGGAATGACGAGCTCTATCTACTGCTGTTTGTTTCGGAACGATCGAACGTCATTCGAGAGAGTTTTGCCCAAAAAACATGTTTCAGACATGCCTGTACAAAACACGTCGTGTTGCACGTCATACTGTTCGTTTGGTCTAGAAGAAGCGTATGATCGTTGTTTGAGCACGATCGCACTTCATTTCGGGAAGTTATGGCAAAAACATTTTTTCACACTTTCACCTCGCTAGGACGTCGTATAAGGGAGTTATGAGGGGAAAACATTTTTTTCAGTTTTTTTAGATTTTTCAGGGACGCCTTCACCGAATCACGTCATGTTGCACATCAATCTCTTTGGAATGACGAGCTCTATCGAATGCTGTTTGTTTCGGAACGATCGAACGTCATTTCGGGGAATTATGGCAAAAACATTTTTTCACACTTTCACCTCGCTAGGTCGTCGTATAAGGGATTTATGAGGGAAAAACATTTTTTTTCAGTTTTTATAGATTTTTTCAGGGACGCCTTCACCGAATCACGTCATGTTGCACATCAATCTCTTTGGAATGACGAGCTCTATCGAATGCTGTTTGTTTCGGAACGATCGAACGTCATTTCGGGGAATTATGGCAAAAACATTTTTTCACACTTTCACCTCGCTAGGACGTCGTATAAGGGAGTTATGAGGGAAAAACATTTTTTGAGTTTTTTTAGATTTTTTCAGGGACGCCTTCACCGAATCACGTCATGTTGCACATCAATCTCTTTGAATGACGAGCTCTATCCAATGCTGTTTGCTCGGAACGATCGAACGTCATTCGAGAGAGTTTTGCCCAAAAAACATGTTTTCAGACATGCCTGTACAAAACACGTCGTGTTGCACGTCATACTGATCGTTTGGTCTAGAAGAAGCGTATGATCGTTGCTTGAGCACGATCGCACTTCATTACGGGGAGTTATGGCAAAAACATTTTTTCACACTTTCACCTCGCTAGGACGTCGTATATGGGAGTTATGAGGGAAAAACATTTTTTTCAGTTTTTTTAGATTTTTCAGGGACGCCTTCACCGAATCACGTCATGTTGCACATCAATCTCTTTGGAATGACGAGGTCTATCGAATGCTGTTTGTTTCAGAACGATCGAACGTCATTCGAGAGAGTTTTGCTCAAAAAACATGTTTTCAGACATGCCTGCACAAAACACGTCGTGTTGCACGTCAAACTGTTCGTTTGGTCTAGAAGAAGCGTATGATCGTTGTTTGAGCACGATCGCATTTCATTTCGGGGAGTTATGGCAAAGACATTTTTTCACACTTTCACCTCGCTAGGACGTCGTATAAGGGAGTTATGACGGAAAAACATTTTTTTTCAGTTTTTTTAGATTTTTCTCAGGGACGCCTTCACCGAATCACGTCATGTTGCACATCAATCTCTTTGGAATGACGAGCTCTATCGAATGCTGTTTGTTTCGGAACGATCGAACGTCATTTCGGGGAATTATGGCAAAAACATTTTTTCACACTTTCACCTCGCTAGGACGTCGTATAAGGGAGTTGTGCGGGAAAATCATTTTTTTTCAGTTTTTTTAGATTTTTTCTGGGACGCCTTCACCGAATCACGCCGCGTTGCACATCAATCTCTTTGAATGACGAGCCTATCTAATGCTGTTTGTTTTCGAACGATCGAACGTCATTAGGAGAGAGTTTTGCCCAAAAAACATGTGTTCAGACATGCCTGCACAAAAGACGTCGTGTTGCACGTCAAACTGTTCGTTTGGTCTAGAAGAAGCGTATGATCGTTGTTTGAGCACGATCGCACTTCATTTCGGGGAGTTATGGCAAAATTATTTTTCACACTTTCACCTCGCTAGGACGTCGTATAAGGGAGTTATGAGGGAAAAACATTTTTTTTGAGTTCTTTTAGATTTTTTCAGGGACGCCTTCACCGAATCACGTCATGTTGCACATCAATCTCTTTGGAATGACGAGCTCTATCTAATGCTGTTTGTTTCGGAACGATCGA
>JAHFWJ010000328.1:0-20548 GCA_028555115.1 Himalopsyche japonica | reverse complement strand
GTTATGGCCGAAAAACCTTTTTATCATTTTCTACATATTTTTTATTTATCCATGCGGTCTCGGACCACAACATGTCATACACCAAATGACGTGGAGTGACGAGCCGAAGCCGATGCTGTTTGATTCGATATGATTGGACAACGATTATGAGAGTTATGTCCGAATAACTTTTTTATCGTTTTCTAGATATTTGTCATTTATCCATGCGGTCTCGGACCACAACATGTCATACACCAAATCACGCGGACCGACGAGCCGAAGCCGATGCTGTTTAATTCGATATGATCGGACAACGATTATGAGAGTTATGGCCGAATAACTTTTTTATTGTTTTCTTCATATTTTTTATTTATCCATGCGGTCTCGGACCACAACATGTCATACACCCAATCACGCGGACCAACGAGCCGAAGCCGATGCTGTTTAATTCGATAAGATTGGACAACGATTATGAGAGTTATGGCCGAAAAACCTTTTTATCGTTTTCTAGATAGTTTTCATTTATCCATGCGGGCTCGAACCACAATATATCTAACATCAAATCACGCGGATCAACGTGCCGAAGCCGATGCTGTTTAATTCGATATGATTGGACAACGATTATGAGAGTAATGGCAGCCAAATCTTTTTATCGTTTCTGCCACATATTTTTAATTTATCCCTGCCGCCTCGGACCACAACATGTCATACACCAAATCACGCGGACCGACGAGCCGAAGCCGATGCTGTTTAAGTCGATATGATTGGACAACGATTATGAGAGTTATGGCCGAAAAACCTTTTTTATCGTTTTCTAGATATTTGTCATTTATCCATGCGGTCTCGGACCACAACATGTAATACATCAAATCACGCGGACCGACGAGCCGAAGCCGATGCTGTTTAATTCGATATGATCGGACAACGATTATGAGGATTATGGCCGAATAACTTTTTTATCGTTTTCTAGATATTTGTCATTTATCCATGCGGTCTCGGATTACAACATGTCATACACCAAATCACGCGGACCGACGAGCCGAAGCCGATGCTGTTTAATTCGATATGATTAGACAACGATTATGAGAGTTATGGCCGAAAAACACTTTTTATCGTTTTCTACATATTTTTTATTTATCCATGCGGTCTCGGACCACAACATGTCATACACCAAATCACGCGGACCGATGAGCCGAAGCCGATGCTGTTTAATTAGATATGATTGGACAACGATTATGAGAGTTATGGCCGAATAACTTTTTATCGTTTTCTAGATATTTGTCATTTATCCATGCGGTCTCGGACCACAACATGTCATACACCAAATGACGCGGACTGACGAGCCGAAGCCGATGCTCTTTGATTCGATATGATTGGACAACGATTATGAGAGTTATGGCCGAATAACTTTTTTATCGTTTTCTACATATTTTTTATTTATCCATGCGGTCTCGGACCACAGCATGTCATACACCAAATCACGCGGACCGACGAGCCGAAGCCGATGCTGTTTAATTCGATAGGATCGGACAACGATTGTGAGAGTTATGGCAGAATAACTTTTTTATCGTTTTCTACATATTTTTTATTTATCCATGCGGTCTCGGACCACAACATGTCATACACCAAATCACGCGGACCGACAAGCAAAAGCTGATGCTTTTTAATTCGATATGATTGGACAACGATTATGAGAGTGATGGCTGAAAAACCTTTTTTATCGTTTTCTACATATTTTTAATTTATCCATGCGGTCTCGGACCACAACATGTCATACACCAAATCGCGCGGACCGACGAGCCGAAGCCGATGCTGTTTAATTCGATATGATTGGACAACGATTTTGAGAGTTATGGCCGAATAACTTTTTTATCGTTTTCTAGATATTTGTCATTTATCCATGCGGTCTCGGATTACAACATGTCGTGTACACCAAATCGCGGACTGACGAGGCCGAGAAACCCCGTTCTGTTTCAAGTCGTTGCCAGTTGGACTGGCGGTTGTATAGAGTTATGGCCGAGAAACCTTTGTCGTTTTCTATGGAATATTTTTAATTTATCCAGCGCAGTATAGACCCACAACATGTAATACACCAAATCACGCGGACCGACGAGCCGGCGATGCTGTTTGATTCGATATGATCGGACAACGGTGTGAGAATGGCCGAATAACTTTTTATCGTTTATACATATTTTTATTTATCGGCGCGGTCTCGGACCACAACATGTCATACATCAAATGACGCGGACCGACGAGCAAAAGCCGATGGTGTTTGATTCGGTATGATCGGACTACGGATATGAGGATAATGGCCGAAAATCTTTTTTTATGGTTTTCTACAAATTTTTATTTATCCATGCGGTCTAGGACCACAACATGTCTTACATCAAATGACGCGGAACGACGAGCCAAAGCCGATGCTATTTGATTCGGTATGATCGGCCTACGGATATGAGGGTTATGGCCGAAAAACCTTTTTTATCGTTTTCTACATAATTTTAATTTATCCATGCGGTCTCGGACTACGCTTTATATGTCTTTACCGTCACGCGGATTGACGAGCCGAAGCCGATGCTGTTTAATTCGATATGATTGGACAGCGATTATGAGAGTTATGGCCGAATAACTTTTTTATCGTTTTCTAGATATTTGTCATTTATCCATGCGGTCTCGGACCACAACATGTCATACACCAAATCACGCGGACCGACGAGCCGAAGCCGATTCTGTTTAAGTCGATATGATTGGACAACGATTATGAGAGTTGTGGCCGAAAAACCTTTTTTATCGTTTTCTAGATATTTGTCATTTATCCATGCGGTCTCGGACCACAACATATCATACACCAAATCACGCGGACCGACAAGCCGAAGCCGATGCTGTTAAATTCGATAAGATTGGACAACGATTATGAGAGTTATGGCCGAAAAACCTTTTTTATCGTTTTCAAGATATTTATCATTTATCCATGCGGTCTCGGACCACAACATGTCATACACCAAATCACGCGGATTGACAGGCAAGAAGCCGATGCTGTTTGATTCGATATGATCGGACAACGATTATGAGAGTTATGGCCGAATAACTTTTTTATCGTTTCTGCATATTTGTCATTTATCCATGCGGTCTCGGACCACAACATGTCATACACCAAATCACGCGGACCGACGAGCCGAAGCCGATGCTGTTTAATTCGATATGATCGGACAACGATTATGAGAGTTATGGCCGAATAACCTTTTTATCGTTTTCTAGATATTTGTCATTTATCCATGCGGTCTCGGACCACAACATGTCATACACCAAATCACGCGGACCGACGAGCCGAAGCCGATTCTGTTTAAGTCGATATGATTGGACAACGATTATGAGAGTTATGGCCGAAAAACCTTTTTTATCGTTTTCTGAATTTTTGTTTATCCATGCGGTCTCGGACCACAACATGTCATACACCAAATCACGCGGACCGACGAGCCAGAAGCCGATGCTGTTTTAATTCGATATGATCGGACAACGATTATGAGAGTTATGGCCGATAAACCTTTTTTATCGTTTTCTAGATATTTGTCATTTATCCATGCGGTCTCGGACCACAACATGTAATACACCAAATCACGCAGATTGACGAGCCAAAGCCGATGCTGTTTGATTCGATATGATCGGACAACGATTATGAGAGTTATGGCCGAATAACTTTTTTATCGTTTTCTACATATTTTTAATTTATCCATGCGGTCTCGGACCACAACATGTAATACACCAAATCACGCGGACCGACGAGCCGAAGCCGATGCTGTTTGATTCGATATGATCGGACAACGATTATGAGAGTTATGGCCGAATAACTTTTTTACGTTTTCTACATATTTTTTATTTATCCATGCGGTCTCGGAATACAACATGTCATACACCAAATCACGCGGACCGACGAGCCAAAGCCGATGCTGTTTGATTCGATATGATCGGACAACGATTATGAGAGTTATGGCCGAAAAACCTTTTTTATCGTTTTCTAGATATTTTTAATTTATCCATGCGGTCTCGGACCACAACATGTAATACACCAAATCACGCGGATTGACGAGCCGACGCCGATGCTGTTTGATTCGATATGATCGGACAACGATTATGAGAGTAATGGCCGAATAACTTTTTTATCGTTTTCTACATATTTTTAATTTATCCATGCCGCCTCGGACCACAACATGTCATACACCAAATCACGCGGACCGACGAGCTGAAGCCGATGCTGTTTAAGTCGATATGATTGGACAACGATTATGAGAGTTATGGCCGAAAAACCTTTTTTATCGTTTTCTAGATATTTGTCATTTATCTATGCGGTCTCGGACCACAACATGTAATACATCAAATCACGCGGACCGACGAGCCGAAGCCGATGCTGTTTGATTCGATATGATCGGACAACGATTATGAGAGTAATGGCCGAATAACTTTTTTATCGTTTTCTACATATTTTTTATTTATCCATGCGGTCTCGGACCACAACATGTCATACACCAAATCACGCGGACCGACGAGCCGAAGCCGATGCTGTTTAATTCGATATGATTGGACATCGATTATGAGAGTTATGGCCGAATAACTTTTTTATCGTTTCTATATATTTGTCATTTATCCATGCGGTCTCTGACCACAACATGTCATACACCAAATCACGCGGACCGACGAGCCGAAGCCGATGCTGTTTAATTCGATATGATCGGACAACGATTATGAGAGTTATGGCCGAAAAACCTTTTTTATCGTTTTCTACATATTTTTTATTTATCCATGCGTTCTCGGACCACAACATGTAATACACCAAATCACGCGGATTGACGAGCCGAAGCCGATGCTGTTTGATTCGATATGATCGGACAACGATTATGAGAGTTATGGCCGAATAACTTTTTTATCGTTTTCTACATGTTTTTAATTTATCCATGCGGTCTCGGACCACAACATGTCATACACCAAATCACGCGGACCGACGAGCTGAAGCCGATGCTACCTGATTCGATATGATCGGGACAACGATTATGAGAGTAATGGCCGAATAACTTTTTTATCGTTTTATACATATTTTTTTTTATCCATGCGGTCTCGGACCACAACATGTAATACACCAAATCACGCGGATTGACGAGCCGAAGCCGATGCTGTTTGATTCGATATGACGGGACAACGATTATGAGAGTTATGGCCGAATAACTTTTATCGTTTTCACATATTTTTAATTTATCCATGCGGTCTCGGACCACAACATGTCGTACACCAAATCACGCGGACTGACGAGCTGAAGCCGATTCTGTTTAAGTCGATATGATTGGACAACGATTATGAGAGTTATGGCCGAAAAACCTTTTTTATCGTTTTCTAGATATTTGTCATTTATCCATGCGGTCTCGGACCACAATATGTCATACACCAAATCACGCGGACCGACGAGCCGAAGCCGATGCTGTTTAATTCGATATGATCGGACAACGATTATGAGAGTTATGGCCGAATAACTTTTTTATCGTTTTCTAGATATTTGTCATTTATCCATGCGGTCTCGAACCACAACATGTCATACACCAAATCACGCGGACCGACGAGCCGAAGCCGATGCTGTTTGAGTCGATATGATCGGTCAACGATTATGAGAGTTATGGCCGAATAACTTTTTTATCGTTTTATACATATTTTTTATTTATCCATGCGGTCTCGGAATACAACATGTCATACACCAAATCACGCGGACCGACGAGCCAAAGCCGATGCTGTTTAATTCGATATGATTGGACAACGATTATGAGAGTTTTTGCCGAAAAACCTTTTATCGTTTTCTAGATATTTGTCATTTATCCATGCGGTCTCGGACCACAACATGTAATACACCAAATCACGCGGATTGACGAGCCGAAGCCGATGCTGTTTTATTCGATATGATCGGACAACGATTATGAGAGTTATGGCCGAATAACTTTATTATCGTTTTCTACATATTTTTAATTTATCCATGCGGTCTCGGACCACAACATGTAATACACCAAATCACGCGGACCGACGAGCCGAAGCCGATGCTGTTTGATTCGATATGATCGGACAACGATTATGAGAGCTATGGCCGAATAACTTTTTTATCGTTTTCTACATATTTTTAATTTATCCATGCGGTCTCGGACCACAACATGTCATACACCAAATCACGCGGACCGACGAGCCGAAGCCGATGCTAAGCTTAAGTCGATATGATTGGACAACGATTATGAGAGCATGAATAACTTTTATCGTTTTCTACATATTTTTGTATTTATCCATGCGGTCTCGGAATACAACATGTCATACACCAAATCACGCGACCACGAGCCAAAGCCGATGCTGTTTAATTCCGATATGATTGGACAACGATTATGAGAGTTATGGCCGAAAACCTTATCGTTTCTGATATTTGTCATTTATCCATGCGGTCTCGGACCACAACATGTAATACACCAAATCACGCGGATCAACGTGCCGAAGCCGATGCTGTTTAATTCGATATGATTGGACAACGATTATGAGAGTGATGGCCGAATAACTTTTTTATCGCTTTCTAGATAGTTTTCATTTATCCATGCGGTCTCGGACCACAACATGTCATACACCAAATCACGCGGACCGACGAGCCAAAGCCGATGCTGTTTAATTCGATATGATCGGACAACGATTATGAGAGTTATGGCCGAATAACTTTTTTATCGTTTTATACATATTTTTTATTTATCCATGCGGTCTCGGAATACAACATGTCATACACCAAATCACGCAAACCGACGAGCCAAAGCCGATGCTGTTTAATTCGATATGATCGGACAACGATTATGAGAGTTATGGCCGAATAACTTTTTTATCGTTTTCTAGATATTTGTCATTTATCCATGCGGTCTCGGACCACAACATGTCATACACCAAATCACGCGGACCGACGAGCCGAAGCCGATGCTGTTTAATTCGATATGATTTGACAACGATTATGAGAGTTATGGCCGAAAAACCTTTTTTATCGTTTTCTACATATTTTTTATTTATCCATGCGGTCTCGGACCACAACATGTAATACACCAAATCACGCGGACCGACGAGCCGAAGCCGATGTTGTTTGATTCGATATGATCGGACAACGATTATGAGAGTTATGGCCGAATAACTTTTTTATCGTTTTCTACATATTTTTTATTTATCCATGCGGTCTCGGAATACAACATGTCATACACCAAATCACGCGGACCGACGAGCCGAAGCCGATGCTTTTTAATTCGTAATGATTGGACAACGATTATGAGAGTTATGGCCGAATAACTTTTTTATCGTTTTCTACATATTTTTTATTTATCCATGTGGTCTCGGAATACAACATGTCATACACCAAATCACGCGGACCGACGAGCCGAAGCCGATGCTGTTTAATTCGATATGATCGGACAACGATTATGAGAGTTATGGCCGAATAACTTTTTTATCGTTTTCTAGATATTTTTAATTTATCCATGCGGTCTCGGACCACAACATGTCATACACCAAATCACGCGGACCGACGAGCCAAAGCCGATGCTGTTTAATTCGATATGATTGGACAACGATTATGAGAGTTATGGCCGAAAAACCTTTTTTATCGTTTTCTACATATTTTTAATTTATCCATGCGGTCTCGGACCACAACATGTAATACACCAAATCACGCGGACCGACGAGCCGAAGCCGATGTTGTTTAAGTCGATATGATCGGACAACGATTATGAGAGTTATGGCCGAATATTTTTTTTATCGATTTCTACATATTTTTAATTTATCCATGCGGTCTCGGACCACAACATGTCATACACCAAATCACGCGGACCGACGAGCCGAAGCCGATGCTGTTTAATTCGATATGATCGGACAACGATTATGAGAGTTATGGCCGAAAAACCTTTTTTATCGTTTTCTAGATATTTGTCATTTATCCATGCGGTCTCGGACCACAACATGTCATACACCAAATCACGCGGACCGACGAGCCGAAGCCGATGCTGTTTAATTCGATATGATCGGACAACGATTATGAGAGTTATGGCCGAATAACTTTTTTATCGTTTTCTAGATATTTGTCATTTATCCATGCGGTCTCGGACCACAACATGTCATACACCAAATCACGCGGACCGACAAGCCGAAGCTGATGCTTTTTAATTCGATATGATTGGACAACGATTATGAGAGTGATGGCTGAAAAACCTTTTTTATCGTTTTCTACATATTTTTAATTTATCCATGCGGTCTCGGACCACAACATGTCATACACCAAATCACGCGGACCGACGAGCCGAAGCCGATGCTGTTTAATTCGATATGATCGGACAACGATTATGAGAGTTATGGCCGAATAACTTTTTTATCGTTTTCTAGATATTTGTCATTTATCCATGCGGTCTCGGACCACAACATGTCGTACACTAAATCACGCGGACCAACGAGCCGAAGCCGATTCTGTTTAAGTCGATATGATTGGACAACGATTATGAGAGTTATGGCCGAAAAACCTTTTTTATCGTTTTCTACATATTTTTAATTTATCCATGCGGTCTCGGACCACAACATGTAATACACCAAATCATGCGGACCGACGAGCCGAAGCCGATGCTGTTTGATTCGATATGATCGGACAACGATTATGAGAGTAATGGCTGAATAACTTTTTTATCGTTTTATACATATTTTTTATTTATCCATGCGGTCTCGGAATACAACATGTCATACACCAAATCACGCGGACCGACGAGCCAAAGCCGATGCTGTGTAATTCGATATGATTGGACAACGATTATGAGAGTTATGGCCGAAAAACCTTTTTTATCGTTTTCTACATATTTTTAATTTATCCATGCGGTCTCGACCACAACATGTAATACACCAAATCACGCGGACCGACGAGCCGAAGCCGATGCTGTTTGATTCGATATGATCGGACAACGATTATGAGAGTTATGGCCGAAAAACCTTTTTTATCGTTTTCTACATATTTTTAATTTATCCATGCGGTCTCGGACCACAACATGTAATACACCAAATCACGCGGACCGACGAGCCGAAGCCGATGCTGTTTGATTCGATATGATCGGACAACGATTATGAGAGTTATGGCCGAATATTTTTTTTATCGTTTTCTACATATTTTTAATTTATCCATGCGGTCTCGGACCACAACATGTCATACACCAAATCACGCGGACCGACGAGCCGAAGCCGATGTTGTTTAAGTCGATATGATTGGACAACGATTATGAGAGTTATGGCCGAAAAACCTTTTTTATCGTTTCCTAGATATTTGTCATTTATCTATGCGGTCTCGGACCACAACATGTGATACACCAAATCACGCGGACCGACAAGCCGAAGCCGATGCTGTTTAATTCGATATGATCGGACAACGATTATGAGAGTTATGGCCGAATAACTTTTTTATCGTTTTCTAGATATTTGTCATTTATCCATGCGGTCTCGGACCACAACATGTCATACACCAAATCACGCGGACCGACAAGCCGAAGCTGATGCTTTTTAATTCGATATGATTGGACAACGATTATGAGAGTGATGGCTGAAAAACCTTTTTTATCGTTTTCATCATATTTTTAATTTATCCATGCGGTCTCGGACCACAACATGTCATACACCAAATCACGCGGACCGACGAGCCGAAGCCGATGCTGTTTAATTCGATATGATCGGACAACGATTATGAGAGTTATGGCCGAATAACTTTTTTATCGTTTTCTAGATATTTGTCATTTATCCATGCGGTCTCGGACCACAACATGTCGTACACTAAATCACGCGGACCAACGAGCCGAAGCCGATTCTGTTTAAGTCGATATGATTGGACAACGATTATGAGAGTTATGGCCGAAAAACCTTTTTTATCGTTTTCTACATATTTTAATTTATCCATGCGGTCTCGGACCACAACATGTAATACACCAAATCACGCGGACCGACGAGCCGAAGCCGATGCTGTTTGATTCGATATGATCGGACAACGATTATGAGAGTAATGGCTGAATAACTTTTTTATCGTTTTATACATATTTTTTATTTATCCATGCGGTCTCGGAATACAACATGTCATACACCAAATCACGCGGACCGACGAGCCAAAGCCGATGCTGTTTAATTCGATATGATTGGACAACGATTATGAGAGTTATGGCCGAAAAACCTTTTTTATCGTTTTCTACATATTTTTAATTTATCCATGCGGTCTCGGACCACAACATGTAATCAACCAAATCACGCGGTCCGACGAGCCGAAGCCGATGCTGTTTGATTCGATATGATCGGACAACGATTATGAGAGTAATGGCTGAATAACTTTTTTATCGTTTTATACATATTTTTTATTTATCCATGCGGTCTCGGAATACAACATGTCATACACCAAATCACGCGGACCGACGAGCCAAAGCCGATGCTGTTTAATTCGATATGATTGGACAACGATTATGAGAGTTATGGCCGAAAAACCTTTTTTATCGTTTTCTAGATATTTGTCATTTATCCATGCGGTCTCGGACCACAACATGTAAAGCACCAAATTACGCGGATTGACGAGCCGAAGCCGATGCTGTTTGATTCGATATGATCGGACAACGATTATGAGAGTTATGGCCGAATAACTTTTTTATCGTTTTCTACATATTTTTAATTTATCCATGCGGTCTCGGACCACAACATGTAATACACCAAATCACGCGGACCGACGAGCCGAAGCCGATGTTGTTTGATTCGATATGATCGGACAACGATTATGAGAGTTATGGCCGAATAACTTTTTTATCGTTTTCTACATATTTTTTATTTATCCATGCGGTCTCGGAATACAACATGTCATACACCAAATCACGCGGACCGACGAGCCAAAGCCGATGCTGTTTAATTCGATATGATTGGACAACGATTATGAGAGTTTTGGCCGAAAAACCTTTTTTATCGTTTTCTAGATATTTGTCATTTATCCATGCGGTCTCGGACCACAACATGTAATACACCAAATCACGCGGATTGACGAGCCGAAGCCGATGCTGTTTGATTCGATATGATCGGACAACGATTATGAGAGTTATGGCCGAATAACTTTATTATCGTTTTCTACATATTTTTAATTTATCCATGCGGTCTCGGACCACAACATGTCATACACCAAATCACGCGGACCGACGAGCCGAAGCCGATGCTGTTTAAGTCGATATGATTGGACAACGATTATGAGAGTTATGGCCGAAAAACCTTTTTTATCGTTTTCTAGATATTTGTCATTTATCTATGCGGTCTCGGACCACAACATGTCATACACCAAATCACGCGGACCGACGAGCCGAAGCCGATGCTGTTTAATTCGATATGATCGGACAACGATTATGAGAGTTATGGCCGAATAACTTTTTTATCGTTTTCTAGATATTTGTCATTTATCCATGCGGTCTCGGACCACACCATGTCATACACCAAATCACGCGGACCGACGAGCCGAAGCCGATGCTGTTTAATTCGATATGATCGGACAACGATTATGAGAGTGATGGCTGAAAAACCTTTTTTATCGTTTTCTACATATTTTTAATTTATCCATGCGGTCTCGGACCACAACATGTCATACACCAAATCACGCGGACCGACGACCCGAAGCCGATGCTGTTTAAGTCGATATGATTGGACAACGATTATGAGAGTTATGGCCGAAAAACATTTTTTATCGTTTTATATATATTTGTCATTTATCTATGCGGTCTCGACCACAACATGTAATACACCAAATCACGCGGACCGACGAGCCGAAGCCGATGCTGTTTAATTCGATATGATCGGACAACGATTATGAGAGTTATGGCCGAATAACTTTTTTGTCGTTTTCTACATATTTTTTATTTATCCATCCGGTCTCGGAATACAACATGTCATACAACAAATCACGCGGACCGACGAGCTGAAGCCGATGCTGTTTAATTCGATATGATTGGACAACGATTATGAGAGTTATGGCCGAAAAACCTTTTTTTATCGTTTTCTAGATATTTGTCATTTATCCATGCGGTCTCGGACCACAACATGTAACCACACCAAATCACGCGGATTGACAGGCGAAGCCGATGCTGTTTGATTCGATATGATCGAGATAACGATTATGAGAGTTATGTGAATAACTTTATTATCGTTTCACCACATATTTTAATTTATCCATGCGGTCTCGGACCACAACATGTCATACGCAATCACGCGGACCGACGACCCGAAGCCGATGCTGTTTAAGTCGATATGATTGGACAACGATTATGAGAGTTATGGCCGAAAAACATTTTTATCGTTTTATAGATATTTGTCATTTATCTATGCGGTCTCCGGACCACAACATGTCATACACCAAATCACGCGGACCGACGAGCCGAAGCCGATGCTGTTTAATTCGATATGATCGGACAGCGATTATGAGAGTTATGGCCGAATGCTTTTATCGTTTTCTAGATATTTGTCATTTATCCATGCGGTCTCCGGACCTGCAACATGTCGTTTGGTGGTGTGCAACACTTGGTATTTTGAAGAAGGGGACGCCATCTTGTTTTTTCGCGTACGTGTTATATGAAAACAGTTTTTGTATCATAACTTCCTTGAGAAACGTAGGAGCGTCCTGAATCAAAGTGCATTGGCTTTCTGGCGTTATTCCACTTAATTTGGTGTGCATCACTTGGTATGTTGAAGAAGGGGTCGCCTACTCGTGTCCTCGCGAACGTGTTATATGAAAACTGTTTTTGAGTCATAACGTCCCTGAATAACGTCAGAATGTCCTGAAACAAATGGCATTGTCTTTCTGGCGTTATTCCGCTTAATTTGGTGTGCAACACTTGGTATGTTGAAGAAGGGGTCGCCTACTCGTGTCCTTGCGAACGTGTTATATGAAAACTGTTTTTGAGTCATTACGTCCCTGAATAACGTCAGACTGTCCTGAATCAAAGTGCATTGTCTTTCTGGGGTTCCCCCGCTTAATTTGGTGTGCAACACTTGGTATTTTGAAGAAGGGGACGCCATCTTGTTTTTTCGCGTACGTGTTATATGAAAACAGTTTTTGTATCATAACTTCCTTGAGAAACGTAGGAGCGTCCTGAATCAAAGTGCATTGTCTTTCTGGCGTTATTCCGCCTAATTTGGTGTGCCTCACTTGGTATGTTGAAGAAGGGGTCGCCTACTCGTGTCCTCGCGAACGTGTTATATGAAAACTGTTTTTGAGTCATAACGTCCCTGAATAACGTCAGAATGTCGTGAAACAAATGGCATTGTCTTTCTGGGGTTCCCCGCTTAATTTGGTGTGCAACACTTGGTATTTTGAAGAAGGGGACGCCATCTTGTTTTTCGCGTACGTGTTATATGAAAACAGTTTTTGTATCATAACTTCCTTGAGAAACGTAGGAGCGTCCTGAATCAAAGTGCATTGGCTTTCTGGCGTTATTCCGCCTAATTTGGTGTGCAACACTTGGTATGTTGAAGAAGGGGTCGCCTACTCGTGTCCTCGCGAACGTGTTATATGAAAACTGTTTTTGAGTCATAACGTCCCTGAATTACGTCAGAATGTCCTGAAACAAATGGCATTGTCTTTCTGGGGTTTCCCCGCTTAATTTGGTGTGCAACACTTGGTATTTTGAAGAAAGGGACGCCATCTTGTTTTTTCAGGTACGTGTTATATGAAAACAGTTTTTGTATCATAACTTCCTTGAGAAACATAGGAGCGTCCTGAATCAAAGTGCATTGGCTTTCTGGCGTTATTCCGCTTAATTTGGTTTGCAACACTTGGTATGTTGAAGAAGGGGTCGCCTACTCGTGTCCTCGCGAACGTGTTATATGAAAACTGTTTTGAGTCATAACGTCCCTGAATAACGTCAGAATGTCCTGAAACAAATGGCATCGTCTTTCTGGGGTTCCCCCGCTTAATTTGGTGTGCAACACTTGGTATGTTGAAGAAGGGGACGCCATCTTGTTTTTTCGCGTACGTGTTATATGAAAGCAGTTTTTGTATCATAACTTCCTTGAGAAACGTAGGAGCGTCCTGAATCAAAGTGCATTGGCTTTCTGGCGTTATTGCGCTTAATTTGGTGTGCAACACTTGGTATGTTGAAAAAGGGGTCGCCTACTCGTGTCCTCGCGAACGTGTTATATGAAAACTGTTTTTGAGTCATAACGTCCCTGAATATCGTCAGAATGTCCTGAAACAAATGGCATTGTCTTTCTGGGGTTCCCCCGCTTAATTTGGTGTGCAACACTTGGTATTTTGAAGAAGGGGACGCCATCTTGTTTTTTCGCGTACGTGTTATATGAAAACAGTTTTTGTATCATAACTTCCTTGAGAAACGTAGGAGCGTCCTGAATCAAAGTGCATTGGCTTTCTGGCGTTATTCCGCCTAATTTGGTGTGCAACACTTGGTATGTTGAAGAAGGGGTCGCCTACTCGTGTCCTCGCGAACGTGTTATATGAAAACTGTTTTAGAGTCATAACGTCCCTGAATAACGTCAGAATGTCCTGAAACAAATGGCATTGTCTTTCTTGGGTTCCCCCGCTTAATTTGGTGTGCAACACTTGGTATTTTGAAGAAGGGGACGCCATCTTCTTTTTTCGCGTACGTGTTATATGAAAACAGTTTTTGTATCATAACTTCCTTGAGAAACGTAGGAGCGTCCTGAATCAAAGTGCATTGGCTTTCTGGCGTTATTGCGCTTAATTTGGCGTGCAACACTTGGTATGTTGAAGAAGGGGTCGCCTACTCGTGTCCTCGCGAACGTGTTATATGAAAACTGTTTTTGAGTCATAACGTCCCTGAATTACGTCAGAATGTCCTGAAACAAATGGCATTGTCTTTCTGGGTTCCCCCGCTTAATTTGGTGTGCAACACTTGGTATTTTGAAGAAGGGGACGCCATCTTGTTTTTTCGCTGACGTTTTATATGAAAACAGTTTTTGTATCATAACTTCCTTGAGAAACGTAGGAGCGTCCTGAGTCAAAGTGCATTGGCTTTCTGGCGTTATTGCGCTTAATTTGGTGTGCAACACTTGGTATTTTGAAGAAGGGGACGCCTACTCGTGTCCTCGCGAACGTGTTATATGAAAACTGTTTTTGAGTCATAACGTCCCTGAATGACGTCAGAATGTCCTGAAACAAATGGCATTGTCTTTCTGGGGTTCCCCCGCTTAATTTGGTGTGCAACACTTGGTATTTTGAAGAAGGGGACGCCATCTTGTTTTTTCGCGTACGTGTTATATGAAAACAGTTTTTGTATCATAACTTCCTTGAGAAACGTAGGAGCGTCCTGAATCAAAGTGCATTGGCTTTCTGGCGTTATTCCGCTTAATTTGGTGTGCAACACTTGGTATGTTGAAGAAGGGGTCGCCTACTCGTGTCCTCGCGAACGAGTTATATGAAAACTTTTTTTGAGTCATAACGTCCCTGAATAACATCAGAATGTCCTGAAACAAATGGCATTGTCTTTCTGGGGTTCCCCCGCTTAATTTGGTGTGCAACACTTGGTATTTTGAAGAAGGGGACGCCATCTTGTTTTTTCGCGTACGTGTTATATGAAAACAGTTTTTGTATCATAACTTCCTTGAGAAACGTAGGAGCGTCCTGAATCAAAGTGCATTGGCTTTCTGGCGTTATTCCGCTTAATTTGGTGTGCAACACTTGGTATGTTGAAGAAGGGGTCGCCTACTCGTGTCCTCGCGAACGTGTTATATGAAAACTGTTTTTGAGTCATAACGTCCCTGAATAACGTCAGAATGTCCTGAAACAAATGGCATTGTCTTTCTGGGGTTCCCCCGCTTAATTTGGTGTGCAACACTTGGTATTGTGAAGAAGGGGACGCCATCTTGTTTTTTCGCGTACGTGTTATATGAAAACAGTTTTTGTATCATAACTTCCTTGAGAAACGTAGGAGCGTCCTGAATCAAAGTGCATTGGCTTTCTGGCGTTATTCCGCTTAATTTGGTGTGCAACACTTGGTATGTTGAAGAAGGGGTCGCCTACTCGTGTCCTCGCGAACGTGTTATATGAAAACTGTTTTTGAGTCAAAACGACCCTGAATAACGTCAGAATGTCCTGAAACAAATGGCATTGTCTTTCTGGGGTTCCCCCGCTTAATTTGGTGTGCAACACTTGGTATTTTGAAGAAGGGGACGCCATCTTGTTTTTTCGCGTACGTGTTATATGAAAACAGATTTTGTGTCATAACTTCCTTGAAAAACGTAGGAGCGTCCTGAATCAAAGTGCATTGTCTTGCTGGGGTTCCCCCGCTTAATTTGGTGTGCAACAATTGGTATGTTGAAGAAGGGGTCGCCTACTCGTGTCCTCGCGAACGTGTTATATGAAACACTGTTTTTGATCCATAACGTCCCTGAATAACGTCAGAATGTCCAGAAGCAAATGGCATTGTCTTTCTGGGGTTCCCCCGCTTAATTTGGTGTGCAACACTTGGTATGTTGAAGAAGGGGTCGCCTACTCGTGTCCTCGCGAACGTGTTATATGAAAACTGTTTTTGAGTCATAACGTCCCTGAATAACGTCAGAATGTTCTGAAACAAATGGCATTGTCTTTCTGGGGTTCCCCCGCTTAATTTGGTGTGCAACACTTGGTATTTTGAAGAAGGGGACGCCATCTTGTTTTTTCAGGTACGTGTTATATGAAAACAGTTTTTGAGTTAAAACGTCCCTGAATATCGTCAAGTCCTGAAACAAATACTTTGACTTTCTAGATTCCCCGCTCATTTACGGTGTGCAACACTTGGTATTTTGAAGGGGACGCCATCTTGTTTTCGCGTACGTGTTGTATAAACAGTTTTGTATCATAACTTCCTTGAGAAACGTAAGATGGCGATCCACGCGATCAAAGTCTGCATTGGCTTTCTGGCGTTATTCCGCTTAATTTGGTGTGCAACACTTGGTATGTTGAAGAAGGGGTCGCCTACTCGTGTCCTCGCGAACGTGTTATATGAAAACTGTTTTTGAGTCATAACGTCCCTGAATAACGTCAGAATGTCCTGAAACAAATGGCATTGTCTTTCTGGGGTTCCCCGCTTAATTTGGTGTGCAACACTTGGTATTTTGAAGAACTGACGCCATCTTGTTTTTCGCGTACGTGTTATATGAAAACAGTTTTTGTATCATAACTTCCTTGAGAAACGTAGCAGCGTCCTGAATCAAAGTGCATTGGCTTTCTGGCGTTATTCCGCTTAATTTGGTGTGCAACACTTAGTATGTTGAAGAAGGGGTCGCCTACTCGTGTCCTCGCGAACGTGTTATATGAAAACTGTTTTTGAGTCATAACGTCCCTGAATAACGTCAGAATGTCCTGAAACAAATGGCATTGTCTTTCTGTGGTTCCCCCGCTTAATTTGGTGTGCAACACTTGGTATTTTGAAGAAGGGACGCCATCTTGTTTTTTCGCTTACGTGTTATATGAAAACAGTTTTTGTATCATAACTTCCTTGAGAAACGTAGGAGCGTCCTGAATCAAAGTGCATTGGCTTTCTGGCGTTATTCCGCTTAATTTGGTGTGCAACACTTGGTAGGTTGAAGAAGGGGTCGCCTACTCGTGTCCTCGCGAACGTGTTATATGAAAACTGTTTTTGAGTCATAACGTCGCTGAATAACGTCAGAATGTCCTGAAACAAATGGCATTGTCTTTCTGGGGTTCCCCCGCTTAATTTGGTGTGCAACACTTGGTATTTTGAAGAAGAGGACGCCATCTTGTTTTTTCGCGTACGTGTTATATGAAAACAGTTTTTGTATCATAACTTCCTTGAGAAACGTAGGAGCGTCCTGAATCAAAGTGCATTGGCTTTCTGGCGTTATTCCGGCTAATTTGGTGTGCAACACTTGGTATGTTGAAGAAGGGGTCGCCTACTCGTGTCCTCGCGAACGTGTTATATGAAAACTGTTTTTGATTCATAACGTCCCTGAATAACGTCAGAATGTCCTGAAACAAATGGCATTGTCTTTCTGGGGTTCCCCCGCTTAATTTGATGTGCAACACTTGGTATTTTGAAGAAGGGGACGCCAACTTGTTTTTTCGCGTACGTGTTATATGAAAACAGTTTTTGTAACATAACTTCCTTGAGAAACGTAGGAGCGTCCTGAATCAAAGTGCATTGGCTTTCTGGCGTTATTCCGCTTAATTTGGTGTTCAACACTTGGTATGTTGAAGAAGGGGTCGCCTACTCGTGTCCTCGCGAACGTGTTATATGAAAACTGTTTTTGAACATAACGTCCTGAATAACGTCCAGAATGTCCCGCAAACAAATGGCATTGTCTTTCTAGGGGTTCCCCGCTTAATTTGGTGTGCAACACTTGGTATTTTTGAAGAAGGGGACGCCATCTTGTTTTTTCGCGTACGTGTTATGAAAACGGATTTTTGTATCATAACTTCCTTGAGAAACGTAGGAGCGTCCTGAATCAAAGTGCTTTGGCTTTCTGGCGTTATTCCGCTTAATTTGGTGTGCAACACTTGGTATGTTGAAGAAGGGGTCGCCTACTCGTGTCCTCGCAGGCATGTTATATGAAAACTGTTTTTGAGTCATAACGTCCCTGAATAACGTCAGAATGTCCTGAAACAAATGGCATTGTCTTTCTGGGGTTCCCCCGCTTAATTTGGTGTGCAACACTTGGTATTTTGAAGAAGGGGACGTCATCTTGTTTTTTCGCGTACGTGTTATATGAAAACAGTTTTTGTATCATAACTTCCTTGAGAAACCTTGGAGCGTCCTGAATCAAAGTGCATTGGCTTTCTGGCGTTATTCCGCTTAATTTGGTGTGCAACACTTGGTATGTTGAAGAAGGGGTCGCCTACTCGTGTCATCGCGAACGTGTTATATGAAAACTGTTTTTGAGTCATAACGTCCCTGAATAACGTCAGAATGTCCTGAAACAAATGGCATTGTCTTTCTGGGGTTCCCCCGCTTAATTTGGTGTGCAACACTTGGTATGTTGAAGAAGGGGTCGCCTACTCGTGTCCTCGCGAACGTGTTATGTGAAAACTGTTTTTGAGTCATAACGTCCCTGAATAACGTCAGAATGTTCTGAAACAAATGGCATTGTCTTTCTGGGGTTCCCCCGCTTAATTTGGTGTGCAACACTTGGTATTTTGAAGAAGGGGACGCCATCTTGTTTTTTCGCGTACGTGTTATATGAAAACAGTTTTTGTATCATAGCTTCCTTGAGAAACGTAGGAGCGTCCTGAATCAAAGTGCATTGGCTTTCTGGCGTTATTCCGCTCAATTTGGTGTGCAACACTTGGTATGTTGAAGAAGGGGTCGCCTACTCGTGTCCTCGCGAACGTGTTATATGAAAACTGTTTTTGAGTCATAACGTCCCTGAATAACGTCAGAATGTCGTGAAACTAATGGCATTGTCTTTCTGGGGTTCCCCCGCTTAATTTGGTGTGCAACACTTGGTATTTTGAAGAAGGGGACGCCATCTTGTTTTTTCAGGTACGTGTTATATGAAAACAGTTTTTGAGTTAAAACGTCCCTGAATATCGTCAGAATGTCCTGAAACAAATGGCATTGACTTTCTAGGGTTCCCCCGCTTAATTTGGTGTGCAACACTTGGTATTTTGAAGAAGGGGACGCCATCTTGTTTTTTCGCGTACGTGTTATATGAAAACAGTTTTTGTATCATAACTTCCTTGAGAAACGTAGGAGCGTTCTGAATCAAAGTGCATTGGCTTTCTGGCATTATTCCGCTTAATATGGTGTGCAACACTTGGTATGTTGAAGAAGGGGTCGCCTACTCGTGTTCTCGCGAACGTGTTATATGAAAACTGTTTTTGAGTCATAACGTCCCTGAATAACGTCAAAATGTCCTGAAACAAATGACATTGTCTTTCTGGGGTTCCCCCGCTTAATTTGGTGTGCAACACTTGGTATTTTGAAGAAGGGGACGCCATCTTGTTTTTTCGCGTACGTGTTATATGAAAACAGTTTTTGTATCATAACTTCCTTGAGAAACGTAGCAGCGTCCTGAATCAAAGTGCATTGGCTTTCTGGCGTTATTCCGCTTAATTTGGTGTGCAACACTTGGTATGTTGTAGAAGGGGTCGCCTACTCGTGTCCTCGCGAACATGTTATATGAAAACTGTTTTTGAGTCATAACGTCCCTGAATAACGTCAGAATGTCCTGAAACAAATGGCATTGTCTTTCTGGGGTTCCCCCGCTTAATTTGGTGTGCAACACTTGGTATTTTGAAGAAGGGGACGCCATCTTGTTTTTTCGCGTACGTGTTATATGAAAACAGTTTTTGTATCATAACTTCCTTGAGAAACGTAGGAGCATCCTGAATCAAAGTGCATTGGCTTTCTGGCGTTATTCCGCTTAATTTGGTGTGCAACACTTGGTATGTTGAAGAAGGGGTCGCCTACTCGTGTCCTCGCGAACGTGTTATATGAAAACTGTTTTTGAGTCAACACGTCCCTGAATAAAGTCAGAATGTCCTGAAACAAATGGCATTGTCTTTCTGGGGTTTCCCCGCTTAATT
>JAHFWJ010000326.1:600000-973078 GCA_028555115.1 Himalopsyche japonica | reverse complement strand
CAACAGTCGTGCAGTCAAAGGAGTTTATTTCAAGGATTAACGTAGATTTGTTAACATTTTGTTACATGTATAGAAAATGCATACTTTTTTATATCAATTTAACTAATACTTAAGCTGATCCTGTGAGTATTTTAAAGTAATATATATATATATATAATCTCGATAAACTAATCTTACGAAGTGTACGGTGAAGTTTCGAGGTTTATTGTTGCTTTATTTATATTAAGCCATCCGGCCAATATCTCATTTTTAATCCGGAAACATTTTTTTCTTCTGAAAACAATGAATTTGAATTATATTATATTTATTTAAAAGAATTTAATGAAGATTTGCAAAAATTTTGAGCCGAACAGGATTTCATAAATGGATAAATATTCTTCAAATTGTGTTCATAGTGCAAATCGAAACCATATTTATTATAAAATATTTATTGTAAAACAATGGATTTTTTTTTAATTCATAAAAAACACACGTTGTAGCTTTTTTAAAGATTTTAAAGTTAATACTTCCATGAATGTTATAAAACTTTTTGAAAGGCTTTCTTCAGGCCGTAGGGATTAGTAAGGATGCACTTAGCAGAAGCAGAAGACCCAATTTTCTCGGCGGCTAAATCTCAGAAGCCTAACGACATTAATGCGTTCGAGATTATCAGGCTCTCCAAATCTTTCTATAGATAATCTGGTGGGTATTTTCATACATCTATACACCATACATAAATATACCAACGCGGTATAGAATATTGGTGGGATTTTCTTCCACAAACCATTTTCTACTTACGGAATTAATGAAGATTTATTAATACCTATCATATTGATCTTTTTAATATCTATATATATAAATATAAAGTGAAATTTTCAAACATAATTATAACAATCAATTGGATATCAATGCAAGTTGCATCTGATTTCATTTGCACGGCGAGGAAATCAAATTTTCCGATCTCAAATAAATATCATTTTGACGATAATTGCGTAGTTTTTAATAAGATTATTATTTGTTGTCAAAAATCTTCTTCATAAGTTTAATATCACATTGAGAGGGTTCTGCGTTGGTTTTTTTTTTTTTTTTGAGAGTTGCAATTAGTTGCTGTAAGTTTTCGCACACCTGTATTCTATTATAATAGCAATTTATAAGCCAAAACTCAGAACGTAAAATCCTTTTAATATGCGCCTGGTTTTACCTAAATATAAAATGTAATAATATATATCATTCTTTCCACTCAACCTTTCAAGCTCTTATATACAAATCGAGTTAAAAGGAATCTTTTTAAAAAGCAGATCATTTTTCAGTTATATATAAAAAAAGTTAAGAAATAATACTCCATTTATATGTAGATATATTAACGGTCTGCTGTGCCTATACAAAATTTATCGGATAGAACTGATACCGATTTTTTAAAATAATTTCAAGCCTCGGGAGTATTTCGACATTATAATGAAAATAACGCACACAGGTGAATTTCATATATTTAGGAATACCTTTTACGTCGAAATATAATATGCGTATTGCTGGCGTATCCTTTTTGTAGTTGCACACAACAATATAGAGAAACATACTTTACTTTCCATTAAAAAAACATGCGATCGGCATTTGCAACTTTATTAAACTTTTATAGTGGCTTTTTTTTATTTCTCAAATTTTACACCGTTTATTATCGCTCACAAGCCCGAAATTTAGTCTTACAAATAAAAAAACTAAGCGCGAATAAATAAAAATGGATACGGCAATCCTATATTTTTAATTTTTATTCACATTTTTTTTGGTGTATATATATAATAATATCAACACTTCTAATCCCATGATTTCGAGATTTCTAATGAATGCTCGTAATTATGTATTATTATTTATTAAATATATATTTTGATTGACTATAACATTTACTTCTCAAGGTTTATTTACAATTATATTTTTAAAATTCCTACACAATTCATACATTATTAGTATTGCGATCTCCAAATTTACATATTTAATATTTAATCGATTGCAACTAAATTAACTATATTCTTCATTTCGATTTATTTTTATGACTCATGAAATTAATAGTAAATTATTTTGGATAAATAGAGATGGAAGACAGTTTAAATGAATTTTCAGGAGTGGAAATCAGCGATATCAACAATACAAATGAAGTATTCGACACACCAAAATAGTTTCAAAAATGCGTATTTTCACTAATTTGAAATAAATTCTAGTTTTTGAATAGATGGAGACTATAATTTTTAATGATGTCATCTGGAAAACATTATTTTGTCAAAATTAAAATCATTATAGTTTTAAACTAAACTTTAACTAAAAAGAGTTTTTTTACGAAGCGTGGGAAATAGATTTATCAATTATTAGAACATTTAAATATCTACTTTATGTAAATAGTTCAAAGTGAAATCGTCATGTCATTTCCAGGTACGTATAATGTAGAAAACATACAAGACACAATCAGAAAACTAAAGTTAGTTTAATTAACTTTAAAAGACTTAACGATAGTAAATTGTGCCACAAAATATTATTGGTAAATAATGTTTTGTTATTTTTAATACTCGTCTTATCTCACTTCTTCTACTTGAACAAAAAAAAATAATGTGCAATTCTACAGTAAAAACGGTCGGCGGACTTCTATTGACGGCCGCGAGAATGCATCCTCGAAAGCTTTTGACTGTTTGATCACGTGCAAAACTGCATTTTTTGGACGGCGATAATACCGCGCAAAGTAAGTGGAAGCAATGATGTACGAGACACAAAATACTACCACGAAATACGCGAAAAATATATCAGCGGAAAGAAAAAAAAATACGAATAACTTCCCCAAATTTGAGCGCTATATATACACGGTTCGAAATAAATGTGGAATTCTTTTAAACAAATTGAATGCAAGAGATTTTTCAATTAGAAAAATGTATTGCGGCATTCAAAACTTGTGGTAAATATAGGTGTTGCTAAAGATAATGTAACTTTCAAAATTATAATCGTTTAATATCTAGCTGACTCCTTATATAGAGCAAATAATAGAAAAATATTTAATGTAGTTGTTTTCAAATTGTTACTAACATTCAATGGATCAAATAAAATAAGGGAAATAAATGTCTGTGAAAAACTTAAAATTTAAAAACTATCCCAAGTGAAAAAACATATTGAAGCCATTAATATTCGTAAAATTGGTGAGTCTATTCGTAATAATAGTACTGAAAGTTTTTTTTATCCCGCGTCTGGGTGTAATACATTATAAAGAATTATCTGACAAATAAATATGTCTTTCAAGCTCTGGTAGAGAATCATTTAAACTGGCAATAAACATTTTTTTTTATTTTAAGATGGATATATTGAGTATGAAATCGATATATATATATATAAGAACGTTTATATTTTTATCTAGTAAATAGTGCTTCAGTTTAAACAAGTGTTATTAGCAACAGCTTGTCAACAACAAAAATGTGGTTTTGAATTTATTGATTGAATTGACTTTTACTTTGAAGAACTCCATTATAACACGATATAGCAATATGTTTTAGTTCTACAAAATTTATAATATATATATACATAGTCCGTAGCTATTTCGGAATATATCTTATAAATTTTGTCGAACCAAAATGGGTTGATATTTTTTCAACGTGCCGTGGTTGTTTATTGTTTCTTTATGTATGATGATAAATAAGGTTTTGATGATCTTATTTGGAAACGAAAATAAATACATAAGCCGAAAAATTTATTAACCTCATTAAGATTTAAGAGTAACATAATATTAAAAAAAAATTCTACGGTCATATTTTTCTGTGTTATGAAAATATATCTTTTTCTATGAGCTGAGTTGAATGTGTTTATAAAATATCATACAAGAAAAGAAGAGGTCACGATATCTTCCCTTCGATAAGAAAATAATAGATATAAATCTTAGGCATAGACATCCTTGTTATATCTTTCTTCGCTATCGATAGCTATTTATTTTGATATTGGTGACGTACGGTGTGTTAAATCCAGCGAAACAAACGCGATAAACTCACTTCACACCTTTAATAGAAACAGCTAACTATAGTATTATTATAAAGGCGATAGCAAAATGCTGTGAAACACAAACATTTTATTCCATGAAGATTATAGTTATTTTCAACATTTTCAATAAATACCATTGAAATTTGGATAAAGCTATTTTATTATTCATGATTAAAATTGTAAACATAAAAAATATAAAGAAAGATTTGCATGCTGTTATATCGTGTTTTACCTCGCATGCTGTATTCGTTTAGTCAGTTTTTTGTTACATTCTAATCTTTGTAAAAACGCCACCAATTATATGTTAGCTTAAAAATGATTTTATAGTCGTCAGTGTCTTAGTTTGGTATAAAAATTTATCTGATTAAATTTTAAAAAAATACTAGTAGATAATATATAAGCATTTTATTCTGCTTGATAATTAAAGTAAAAAAATAGGTTGTTTTTTTAGAAAATATTCTAATTTTTTTTCAACCTGTCGCAAAACCACATTATCGCAAATCTTTATTTGATAAATATTCAATATTTACATCCAACATTTTTGAATAAATTTATTTTTATAGGTTGATTTCGTTGTCGTCAAATTTATTACATCGAATGAATATGCCTGATGGAATTTCAATATCAAAATCGATCAGGGATCAACAACACAATTTTTGATCAACAACAAATGCTTACTGTTTACTGTGTGTCAGTTCTGTTGCATCCATGCGACAGAATGCCTGAAGGTAGAGAAAGACAAAACCCGGGTTGTTAGTGACAAAGCGTGTGGATGTGAAGTTGTCATCGTGATTGCTTTCTCAAATTTTGAATAAAAATATTACTGTATCTAATATTTTTAATTTTTCATAGTGAACTTTTATCAAGACTTTAAAATGAAACATTCAAGTTAATTTATTATTTAAAAGTTTACGATGTGTACTCCCTTTTCGTGTAATGATGTAGTATTTTATCAAAAATCTCTTTCGATTATAATAATATTGAGTTACCAAGCCATATTGAGAAATAATTGATTTAATATATAAACTTTATGCCGTTGTATTTTGACTTCATCTGTATACAAGTATGCAACACAGTTACTAATAAACCCAACGCTGACATTTCTGTTTCACTGCCTGAATCATTCTTATTTATGTCCCGGTCGAAATGTGTAACCCGAGGGATTATTTATTTAACTTGTAGTATCTTCAGATGCTTCGCGATAATAATAATTGAATAAAAGAAAAGAAACAGTTTTTTACATTGTACGTCTTAGTTATGTTCGATAAGAAGTGACAATCGAAGTGTTAATAATGAAGACTTAAATCATCCGCAATAGCATCAAGATAACTTTCAATTAATCAATTAGATTTAGATTCTGGAACCTTCCTTAAAGGATCTTAGCAATGCGTCGAAGAAATTAAAATATTTTTTTGTAAATTACCTTTTTGTATAACTGAACACATTTTTAGCACAAATTCTACAATATGTCAATACCGAATTACGAGCATTATCAACTGATATCAAATAATGCTCACGTCTGTTTTATTGTTTAAAAATATAATTATTTTTCAACAAGAATGGACAGTTATCACTTCAAATAAGCCTCATAATATTACTAAAAATTCGATAAAATATTCTGAGAAGATAATTCCGAAATATATTACAGAATAACGTCCTTGCAAAAATGATATATTTTTTCTGTGACGGCCAGGTAAAGTTACAATCATTAATCCTTTTCATGCCTTGGTCTTGCTATTTACATCGGTAAATCTTGACCACAGCTCATATCATTCATTTTTCTCAAGCATATATTGAACTCCAGTCTAATTCAGCAATTTGTGGGTGTTAGTAAGATTGAATCTATGAGTTTATTTATGAATTTTTGATCGTTACCCAAGCAGCATTACCACTGATAATCGACTATTTGACAACTTAATTCAATAAAATGTGATGACTTCAATTATTAAAATACCATAAAAATCCCAACTGTGAAAGAAACTAATAATTAATATTTTGAAACGAACACAGCATTTCTGAGACTAGGATATTGAAGCGACCCACTAAGAAAGACAGGATTAAAATAATTTTCTGAATGCGATGGAGGTCAAGATCAATGAACTATTCATCTGAAATATACTGATCGATGTTAACATTTTTTGATGATGATTTTCAGCATGAACAATTCATCACGTATGCACATTGATGTTGACAAAAAAATCGAAGATTTGAACTATAAGCAATTCAAGTGGCTCGAGAGAGAAAAATACAAACCTATATGATCAAAAAAAACAGTTAAATCCACGACTGATGAGCTCTATCTTGTTTCAGTAAAACAATTAAAGGCAAAAATAAATTATGCTAATATTTTTATTCAAATTTGTATGTATACTGATTTGCGATGATTTTAATTGGTTGAGAAAATGCTATAATAGTCAAATTTTTTCTTTGTATGCATATTATCATAGCTATCTGCAGTTATTCAAATCGATATTTAGATAAGCCTAGTACCAAAAAAACTTATTCCCGATAATTTATCATTTTTTAAAACTCTTTCAAAAATAAACAAAAATGACGATAAAACTGGCTTTAATATGTGGTGCATTTGCCCTAAGAAACGTGAAATTCTTGAAACTGTCCATTCTATCTAACAGCTGAATCTCTTCGCCTTGGAAGGCCGTTAATGACCATCCTTAAGACGTACTCACTGGAGTTACGGAACGCCAAGACGACATGGAAAGATACTAGAAGACTAGTAGGGAATAGAGAATCTTGAACCAGTTAACAATGTGAATATTTGTTAAGTTAAAACCTAATAAATTTTAGGACGCTGATGCTTTTAGAGCTGACAAATATAGATTGAAAATTTTAATTAACTGAATAATTTTATGGCTTATAATAAAATATCGAAAAAAATCCCATTTCTTTGTAATAACTACTGTAAACTTCTAAATCTATTGATTGAATTGGCATTTATTTGACAGAAATCCATTATAATACGGTGACAAAATTACATTATATTTAAGTTCTATAAAATTTGTTTTTTTTTAATTTGTCAAATCAATTATTTACAGAAATTAAAATGTATTATGGCTCTTCCACGTCAAACGGAGCTATGTCCGACTCTTATGTTTTCCATTCGTGGGATCGGATGCCGCATCGTTGTACGATTATCTCGTCGATCCCATCTCACTACTGAGACTGTGTTAATCCATGTGCTAATATGTATCACTGTATATATGAATTGAAGTCAACACATGTGTATGTGTATTGTATATGCTCGAATTATTTGTA
The DNA here is from genome assembly GCA_028555115.1 of Himalopsyche japonica. Lineage (NCBI taxonomy): Eukaryota > Metazoa > Arthropoda > Insecta > Trichoptera > Rhyacophilidae > Himalopsyche > Himalopsyche japonica. The sequence continues at coordinate 965,824 of JAHFWJ010000326.1, read as the reverse complement.
TGTGTGAACATGTTTTCCATGTGAGAGTTATTGGCTCAGAGCCGATTTGAAACTATTTTTTTAGGGTCAATAATAATTCTAATTCGAAACCACTATGGATTTAAATTAATTAAGAATAGATGTATCAGTATATTTCTTCAATTTAGTTAAATATTATGACAATGTGTATAAATTAATAGTATTTACAGTATATGTATTTGTTTGATCCGTGGTGTAATACCGTTGGCTTCCGTGATGAATTTCAAGGGTTTGAATCCCATTACGAACAGCGTTTTTTTCAACCAATTTATTTGATCATGCTCGAATTCATGAGTGTTTGTATTATTGTATCTCGAATTAGTCCCGATCGATCCGATCCTAAAAAACAGCATATAGCTGAAGCGTTTAGCTAACCATTAGTCATATCCTAGTCATATCATATTTATCAATTTATTTATAGCAATTCTACTCGAAAAAAATCTATTTTAATATAGACGCCATATGCTACAAATGTGGAGAGAACATGGCTAAAAAAATATTGTGAATTCAAACATGACGCTCGTAAAAATAAACTCATATATACTTGGCGCCATTTACAGTTCTGATGTTGTACATACAATAAATTATAATATTTTTTAACTTCCAATAAGCGAGTACCAATTCAATAATTTGACATCGTTGATAACAAAATTGACTGAAAGCATGAAAGTACAAATCATTTGTTTATTTTCATTAAGTTTTTATATTATTTATACTATCATACAAATACACAAAATCCTTAAAGCACACTATTTTTTATAAACCCAAAAAATCACATCTGAATTTATCTATAAAAACATTGAATATTATAGATATTCCCTAATTTAGGATCATGTAGTTGAATAGTATATTACATTAAAGTGTTTCGTGAAAAAACGGCTATATCAATAAAAAAAATTAGCATTCTATTCCGCTCCTGTTCACTAGTGCGTGTATGGAAGATGTGGACAGGGAAATATTAACGCGTCCGCCTTACGGCTGCGGCAATTAGGAATATTTATTTGAAACTGTTACGCGGGATTTTCAGGTGACCAATACACCATAAGGTTACATTTAATACAAATTTTTTCGTTTTCTTAATATTACTCGTGGTGTATTTACTACCAAAGTTTATTTGTGCAAAAAAGTATTCGATTGTTTCATAGTTACATTAATTAAATGAAAAATGTACTGGTGATACGAATATTAATATTATTGTCAAGTTTCATAATCTAATCGTGTATTTGACAATTTTTGATTTATATATAAAAATATTCGTTTTTTTTCGAGATGTTAAAATTAACCAAAAATTGTTATTATGCGTGTCTCTAAAAATTTTTTTTATAAATCTTTCATTGTAAAAACTTTGTACGACTCCACATCTTTTGTCACTGACGAACCGGGTTTCACCTTTCGGTATCTACAAAAAAAAACAGAAATAAAGATTGATTGTATGATGTTGCCGAAAAGCGAAACTCGAATCGTTAATGACAAAACATGTGGGATCGTACAAAGATTCAACAATTAAAATTTCATCAAACACATTCAGTCGATATCATAGATTATAAAATGTATAAGTTTTGAAGGCGGGAAAATTAACCTGATTAGATTAACATATTTAAGACTACATGATAGTAATTATTGTATTTTGTAAGCCATACCTTATTGTTCAATTTATAGTTTAAACTCAAATAATATCATTTATAATGATTACATCAGCGAAAGGATGATTATAAAAGGTATTTATTTTTTATATTAATATCTCATTTTTATGAGTTTGTAAGAAAACATTAAAAACAAACAAAAGCTTTTGTTTTGGTTAACAATTCATGATGTAAACAAATTCGTCGGAAACCTAAGATCATGTCTACATTGGCCATGCTAATGAGAATAATAATGAATTGCAAATATAATGTGAATATTTATTCAAACTTACAATTTATAACGTAACTGTTATCACAGCAAAGTTTTTCAAAGAAATCCAATAACGTGTAGTCATCTTAACAAGATAACTTACATATAACGATAAATTTCATCTGATTTACATTTAAATCGATAATACTTCAAACAAATACCTACTACTTCAAGGGAAACTATTTTTCGCAAACAAAAAAGTCAAAAGTGAAAGTCGATGAATATTTTTTGACATAATGTTAAAAGTTTTAATTGCCACTTATAGGACTAGCGAGCGAGAAAAAAAACTCTACGACGAAGCTATGTAAGAAGTTGAGCTTTAATCTTTCACTAGACGTATCTCTACGCAACGATCTTAATAATAGTGTATCGATATTTCCAACTTGTGGAATAAATTAAATCGCGTGGAAACCAACAAAAAATAAATATTCATATATCATATCCAGTCGATATTTATTATAGGAATATCTATTATTTTGAATAAATAGCGAAATTATATTTTTTTATGCTACATATTCTTATCGATATGGCAACTCAAAATGGTTCTCAAATACTGTGCAGATTTTTTTAACGTATTAACAGTATATTCTTCATTTAATTTTTAAACTAATTTATATTATTTGTATTAATATTGTATGACTTCCTGTAAATTGTTTTTTAGTTCTTAAACCCATGGTTTTATATACCTGCTACCTTTAACTCAAATATTTTGTATAAATAGACCTTGTTGTAAATTGTATTCTATCAGTTGATAATTCTCGCGATGAGCGAAATCGGTTCTGATCAATAAATATGTTGCGGAAATAATTACTAAAAAATGTGCTTTTATTATTTAAAATCAAATATAATGACAAGTTATCCATAAAAAATATTGGTGTCTTATTTAAATATTACATTATGGAAGGCGGCCATTAAAGAACAGCTGTATACAAATATCAGGTGGAGGTGGGTTAACCAACTGTATTTACTTCAGTATGTTATAATTAAATACTTTGAATTTTGGGAGCAGTGTAAAGTATAAATACAGTTGCAGTCGATAATGTTCGTGATGAACGAAACCGGTTCTGATTATAAAATATATTGTGTTTTTATTATATAAATTATCATGTCTTTCCATCAAGCGGTGACAGTTAACACCTTAAAAGGTATAAATACAGTATTGAAAGTGCTATGTACTTATAAGTATATAAACAGCTCATTATTTAAATATTTTATTTAATTCCATCTTACTGAATAAATTTAAGTGTTATTATACTTTCTTCAGGAAATACTTCTGTACGTTCTGTACTTAAGTCACTGGTTCAAATTCTAGTAAGTAAAAGTTCATAAATTGATTAATTTTTGTTAAGTCTGAGTTTCTTTCCTGCTCATTCAACCCCTAAAATCGGCGCGTAACGAGAGCTATTTATTACCTAACCACTAATTCTATCTTAAATAAATTGCTCATTAAAAATTACATGTAATACAATAAATCATCTAATGCTTTTTTCGTAGCAAAAAAAATAATTAATATAAATTCGTAGTTAACGTGTATTTCATTCATAAAAATTACATTAATGAGAAAAAATATGACTGATGAATAAAATATTTTTAAATAATAATTTAAAAGGCCACTGACAAAAATTAATTACTTTTGACCAAAGTAGAATTTTGCGTGTGTATAAAAAAGCACTAATGAGAATATCATTGGATGCGTCTGATAAATTCTAGTTTCAAAGTCACTGTCAATGTTCTAGTAAGCTCTTTTCCAGACTATTGCGAAGTTTCATATGGGGTATTAATCGGTACGAGATTATAATCATTAGGGATTAAACAAAGGAAGTTATCTCAATTTCCAATTACTCCAAACTTTCACTGCCAGCAATGTTACTTAATTAGATTTCATCTATGAAATTTTATTTAATCTGTAATGTGGATAAATGTTAGTTAATATATATTTAATATTTTTTGGGCTTGATAATTGATTATTACTTAGAAATATAATTTAATACTTTCTTATACACATTGAAAACTAATAACTGCAAGTAGGTCTTATTTTTAATTTCCTTGTACTTTCTAATCAAATAGCAGAAATCGTTGATGACTTAAACAATTCGCTGATGATATTGTTTTCTATCCATTGGCGTAATGAAGTCATGCAAATTTTAGTTTTTAATACAAATTTTGGGTCATATTTTTCATTAACTTAGCATGCACTTATGTGATAATATTATTTCTTTCATGTCTTTAAAGAGTAATTTATTTTATTTAGTATAATTTTTACCAAGCGATTGATAGTGATCAAATGATAAAAAAATGTTACAAATAGACGTTGAAAATTTTGCCAGCTGTTTTTAAATTTATAAAATGCAATTATAATTTATAAGATGGGATTTTGTCAACTTATATATTATATTATCGTGTATAATTATGTTCACTTTCAATACACAGCTTTTAAAAAACGAAATTGGTCAAATTTATTCGAATCCCATCCAGTATATCACATCGTGTCAACGTTTTTTTTCTAATGCATCCCATAAAACTTAATAAAAACGATTCGTGATCACAATCTTGCTAATATAAATGAAATAATCGTTAAACGAAGTGACTTCTTTTGATTAAACAAACTCCCACCTGAATAATCGACGATACCTGATACCATAATAGCATTGGCGTGCTGGATATAATGCAATCATTATATTTATTTTTGTAATCCATAAATTATCCCAGTAATATGCAGTGAAATATGTTTTATTTGTTGCAATTAATTCATAAGAAAATTTATTATTATACTAATATTGTATTATAATAATATTGTATTATAATGTATTATAGTAATATTGTATATTAATATATTATATACTATAATTGGGAAATATCTTAATATGTTTTTCAATTTCAAATTTTTCACATTTATCTTGTTTGAGATTGGAATTGTGGAGAGGATTTTAAGGTGTTAACTGTCACTTCTTAGTAGAAAGGCATGGTATTTTAAATAATAAAAATATATTATTTTAGTTCTATTTCCACAGTATAATTTATGATATGACCGATTTCGCTTTATAATGCTCTCGATGGGCGAAACCGGTCTTGATCATAAAATATATTGTGAAAATAGTACTAAAAATGTGTATTTATTGTATATAATAAAAAGATAAGATATATTAAGCAGAAAACCTTTTATGACACAACGATTTTTTTTAATTTTAGGAGAAAAGTTATGTTAATAAATTATAAACTAATCATAAGCTATGCGCGAAGAATAAATTAAATTCGTGCCGACGTAAAGAACCTCAGATTAAAAAAAATATATATCTATAAATGACTTCTATCTTAAAGAAAGCTGAGTAAAATTCATTTATTTGGTGAGAATTTTTAATTATTAATCTTTCTCATTGCTTTCTTAATGCTATACTTCATTTTTATGATAGGTATGCTTCGAATAGTATTGATAAAAAATAAGGCTTTTCACATAATAACTAAATAAGTTTTTCGAAATTTTATTTAAATAGTATTGAAATTCGAAAGTTATCAATAAAAGGAGTTTAAATTTGTGATATAATTAGCATGGCTAGTATTTGATTCGACAGCCCACGACAAAGAATTCTAATGAAACATCTGGCAGTATCCATGTGTGTTCTTTCAGGCAGTTATGAATATTAAGCATAGCTTTATCTATGTCATTTAACATAATTGAGGATCAATTTAAAAACTTTATGAGCTGTAAACAATAAGCGTATGGCATTTGTGATACTTATCATTAATATTTGATATCATTATGAACACCACTGCTTAGCGTCAATTATAAGAGGACATTAGCGCTTGTCTTGCCAGTGAATGTCGATAATTAAGTACATATAATAGAAGGTTTATATCGTCCGCGGTATGTTAACAAACTAACATTGTTCTGTGGAGATATATCGGCTGAGATAAAGGATATATTTATGTGAGCGGATCTCAGTGATTAAGTGGCAAGGCGTGGGCCAGAAGCGACTATACCCTTGGCACAAGTAATTATTAACAATATTATTGCCCTACAAGACAAAGGGAATATTGGTTCAACCGCAATTATAATACAATGGAGATATGTATTAAATATTGATTGGTAAGATAAACTATATTAAGCGTTAAGGATTTCAAAATGATTGTTGCAAAATGTACTTTACAAATTTCAAAAAACATTAAATTAAACAAATTATTGACCCGTTTTCTGGTGAGCCTTATAAAGAATATTCTAGCACGGAATATTTCAGCAGTTTGGTGATAGCTAAATTATGAATATTATTAACATATATTAGGCTTCAATTCAATACAAAAAATATTTCTTACACAAAAGTTTTGCCACTCTTTTATATTTTTAGCGAGAGCTATTAATTCACTATTATCAGCTTTCTCTGCAGTTAGTATTCGGATGGCTTAAAAAGAATCTTCTTTGATAGAAATTTCTTGAAAAATAATTCAGAGAAACATTATTATAAACTCGATGTATTAATTAAATGCTTGGGTTATAACATCAAATAAAAAAATCCTAATTGAAAATGAAGAAAAACACAATTTTATAATTTTCCTTGGCAGAAATTTCACTTTTTATTTTCATTACAAAGTAGAGCTTTAACAGTCCGCTACAGTTAAAAACAATATAAATAAAATGTTTTCAATCAATCAATTTATTTTCGGAGATAAAACTGTTAATTTTTAATTATTTTATCATCTTTATCCTGCTACGTAACTTCACAATAAAAGTTCTTCGGTAAGCCATCAGACGCATAATTCATTACTTTTGTACCTGTGTCACGAAATGTAATCAAAAAAATATTCTCCTATTTTATCTTATAACTAAATTAACTTGTGAAACTCTTAATAACAATACTTCATAATATTACATTTTTTTTCATAGACTGGCAAAGAAATGCGTTAAGTAAAATATCATCCAATCTTGCCATTTTACGGTGTGCACAAGCACATTTTATTTCCAATATGCATATATGTGGCTCACAATTACTGTTTATTAAATTATCCAACAACACTAATTTTGACACATATTATATAGTCTTTGTTGATAATTGGGAATATATTCATTCCATAGCAACTGATGATGATATCGTATTCTCGCTTTGGATCCTTGAACGATGGTATATTTCAAAGGGGATAAATAACCTGATTTAAATATAAGGATTTCGTATTATAATAAACCTTTTTTTCTTTTTGGCCAAACAGTAAGCCCCAACATATTTTTTTCTCCGAGTATTTGTTTCGGAACATGCTGACATGTTCTTTGACTCTTCTCGCGGCCGACCGCCCGAACTGGACGTGTGCGCCGATCGCCAATTACCAAGTGTTTATTAATTATCCAAACCCAATAATTGACTTTGATAAATTTGAGAAATACGTATCCTTATTGATAATGACTTTTTTATTAGTTTTGATAATATTCTTGCAATTTTGCGGTGTATGTCGAATGCAAGATATAGTGTGGAATATTTTCGAGAGGCACGCGTCACCAGAAATTTGATTAAATTACGCGAACAAAGCCTACCTTTTAACATCTCTTTTTACCTTATACTTAATAGTTAATTTTCTACCCAAATCCAATTCAAATCCCATGTTGAATTTTATTAATGTATCATTATTTTCCTTAAATTACTATTCGATATGATATTTTTTAAATACTGATTACCGATCCATCTTATGTAATTTTTTTATCATCATCATCATCATCAGCCGGGTTCGATCCACTGCTGGATGAAGGCCTCCCCCTGCTTTCTCCATTCTTCTCTGTCCTTAGTTATTCGTTGCCACGTATTACCTCCGAACTTGGTTAGCTCGTCTAACCATCGGGTCTTAGGGCGGCCCTGTGGTCTTTTAACGTTTCTTGGATACCACTGTATGACCGCATTCGTCCAACGGTTGTCTATTTGTCGTGCTATGTGTCTTTCTTTGTGTTAAGGGTCCATGTTTCAGATGCATACGTCAGCACTGGTAGTACACATTGGTTGAAGACTTTTCGCTTTAGGCATAGTGGCAGGTCGCTTTTGAAGATAATGTTTAGGTGTCCGAATGCAATTTTTTTATACCCGCACAGATCCTGATCACTTGTCGAGTTGGTAAGACTGAGCCCGTGCAAACTTTTTATTTGAAACAATATTAAAAATAGGACGATGACAACGGCTTTTTTGTGTTTATTTATAACATAAATATGCTAAGTTCATTTTTTATTTTCTAATGAAAGCGAATTTTGCTACAAACATAACCAATTACATATAAATGTTTTTTTTATTTTACTATCTGTAGCTGGCTTTAAATTAAGTACCGGTACAAGTACAACGTCATAAAGTGCTATTAATTTATTTATACAAACAAACTAATTCCCGCAAAGGTTAAAGTGCCATCGGCGCATAAAAGATCTCCCGGGAATGTCCATTCACGTTTGGCTGCCATATGATTTATCAGCGACCACTGAGGACATTGTTTGACAAAACTCAAGTCATAGACCTTCGAAAATAGTTGAACTGTCTGTATGTAGACAGAAAAATAATTCAGATACATGCGTAGGCGATGAACAAACCAGTGGCATGAGCCTAACAAGAAAAAAACGATTTCCAAATACTATCTATCCATACGTTATCTACATATAACGAAAGAATTTTTTCAAAGAAAATTTACTGCCGTCGATGTACATATTTCACATATTTTTTATTAAATACTTGGCATTATTTTGTATATAAATGCGACACAGACATTGAAATGCGTTTCATCCAGTGCTGTCGCTATTGTATTCGATTTTTTTTGCGCAAAAAAATTATATTAAATATCAAAAAACAGATTTTCAAATTTGGGAAAGTATACAAATTAATTGTACCCTATTGGTTTAATTCAAAATACGTACGAAATACTAAAGGTAGTAAAATTATTCAATGAATATATGACCTCCGTTTAAAATAATTGCAACACTGTAACGGCTAAAACATTTTTGAATTTATAAAATGCCTTTCGATAGCAAAAAGTCTGTGTGTGGAAATTTTAAATAATAATTCTGTTTATCTAATGTTTCATTTTTAATTTCTTCTGGAAGCTTCCATTGAATTCCGTGAATTAAAATATAATAAAAATCTTTGGCATTCTCTGAGCACACAGCAATATATCATGCGATTTCGATAATTAAATGCTCATTTATTATTTCCAATTCAGAATAAATCTTATTTTAATTCACTGACTACAAGCTTTACTTAACGTAATTGATGATGAGACTGGCCTGAATTAAAAGTACCACTGTCAGACGGTAAATGATTGTTATGCATTTTGCGAACATGAAGCAAGGCTATTTGATTTAAGTTTGTTTTTAAATAATTAATATTAGTATCATGAAAAATTCAATTATAAACTTCTTACGTATATTATCATTCGTATTGAAGGAATTAAATATACACAAATCACATGTAAAATATTTTTCATGAATACTCAGTAACAGCAAATGGTATACGAGCGTTAGTATTTTGCTTAGTATTTTCTTATATTACTATAAACAATAATTTATACATTATTCACAAAGTGTTCAACAAAATATCAGTCTGAACACGCCATTTGCTCCATGTGCAGTGAATTTAAGTTATTTTTTATCTTGTAACACGAAAACATATGGTATTGAAAACAAACTTGTTTTATGACGACAAAAATAATATATTTTCAATCTACGGATGTAAATTGGTAAAAGTATTAATATTTCACTATTTTGTTAAATTGTATTTTATTTCAATCTGAAAATGGGTATCATGTGATGTAAAAACAATTTTATTGGATATCTGAAGATAACGAAAAGCGAAACCCGTGTCACAGAGACAAAACGTGCTGAAGTTTTAACTGTTTGAACGATTCTCATTCCATATTGAGAATTCATCATATATCATTACATAAATTATAATAAAAAATTCAATACTCAAAATTTGAAAAGCAGAAATAGGCATTTCGACTAACATTACTGATTCCATACTGGATGGTGTACTAAAAAAAAAAAAATTCAGAATAAGCAATATTTTTAAAGGTACTTAGAAAATGTACGTTATCACGAAATATGTATCTGGCTTGCTTTCTTAATTTACACTAACTTTTTCAACAGGATAGAATTGGTATAAAAAAATCTCAAATAGTATTTATATAGTAAATAATATTTATATATTTGTTTATGATCTTTTTCTTTGTCTCTGTTAACAGAAAACGAAAATACATTGAACATGCTCAGTTTTTAAATAATCAAAGACTTCGTGCCGCCATGTCAATTAAATTAATGACCTTTATGTCAGTAGTTGACAAATAAATAAAATGTATCATGATACAAGAACACTTCTGTGAACTAGATGTTATCGGACTGATAAGATGTCTTTTTGATTTTGAGGCCACGAAACGAGAACATCTTATTTTATTATGTTATATAAACATCTCGTGTAGATTTTCATCTTAAATCATCAACAAACGATATTATTATTATGATAAATTGACCAAATGTATTTGGTACATGTTGTGACGAATTAAAACTAATCATTCTACATTTTAAATCAATGTTTATTTTATGATGTCCAATGAAGGTACTACATGGAATTTCTATATCAAATTTGAATTGTTAAAACTTAGTTCGAAATGACAATTAAAATAATTTTCAATAATATTTATTCAAAAATAATAACACTCAATAGCCTATGGTAAGTTTTATCAACAATCTAAATACAATTAGGAAATTTTAGACTTAGAAATATTTACTTATATCAAGTTGGCAGACAACGATGAGTATTAAACATCAGGTGAAGTAATATAGGAATTTAATTTATGAAGTTATTGACTCATTGAACTGATCTCAGGTAAAGGATATAACAAGGGAAAATTCGGAAGATTAAACTGGTCGTTTAGAATATAAGTTGAATGAATAAGCCTGAAAAAGATTTTCCGTGATATGATGTACGACATTTGGAATCGCACAAAGTTTCAAAAATTGAAATTCAATATTCATTTTTTTATAAGAAAAAATCAAAAGGGATTTTAGAATGATTCCATATTATTAAGTAGAACCACATTACAAAAGCTATGGTTACAGTCAAGCTTAGGAATTGTAAAATAAATGTAGTTTTTTTGAATCTATTGCATTTACCGTTTTTCGAAGATTTCAATATTGTTTGGATTACTTCTTGTTATGTGAACGCTTTTTAAGTAATACAATACAGTCTGGTTAGTAGAATATTTCTTGTCTGGGAAATCGTTAAAATTTATTCTTCCTTCACATTTTAAATCTTGCTATCTTCTTAATAATAATTATGATCGAATTCAGAGCGCTTTTTAAGCGTAAAGACTCTTGGTTCATAACCGATGATTTATTGACCATAGATTGTTACCTGCATACGAGCTTGTATCTACATATCCACGTCTACTTTTGTATGTGTTTCTTTTCTCACTCAATTTAGCCACATTGACAGGCAGGCCGCGTTTATTTAGATATTTCATATAGCGCATTCTTAGAAGATCATACCAAAATACAACCTTATTGAAATCATCGGCTTAATGCAATTCATCGAAGTTAATAGACAGCGCATCACCTGTAGATAATTTATTATCAATAACGAACACATGTTAAGAAATTTTTGAACTTTATTTTGGCCAAGCCATTCAAATATCGTACATCTTTATCCTATTATAAAATTACTGGCTCGGTCAAATGTGAAGTAATTTATTAGGATAATTATCGGTTATGAGATATATATAAATCCTACGTATATATATTCTTGATGTTTTTGTATTTTTTCGTATGAAATGCGTTTAACTTTTGATAAAAAGGTTTTGTTAACCTTATTCGCCAAATCTGAATAATTTTAATAGCCATTTCCAGCTCGTTATGAACTTCTTGTTCATTTGTAGAACTAGAATAACAAAAAAAAAATTATATTTTAATTGATAAACAGTATTTGGTTTCCTATTATTACATAATATACATTTGATAATATGGCAAAAGCCTTTAAACAATTAATATACACCCTAAAAGTATTTTACATATATTTAATAATGCGTACCGTTACCGATACTTAATAAGACAAACCAAAAAGAATTATAATAGTTTTCTCAAAAATCTGAGAATGGTATCACAATACAAATCTTTTTATTTGAACAGTTAGTAACTTTTTCATAACTACCATTTCGATATTATATCTCATTAACCATTTCATTTAATCTATGAACATTCCTTGCTCATCAGCAACTCTCAATGTAAATTATTGGAGATCCTGTACTTATATGTAAAAATTTTACCTTAAAATTAAATGTTGATAACTTTGTTTTTCCACCAGGTGTGTTTGAAATATTTTTTCAAATTAAAAATTAATACATTAATGATTCACGCTTGTCGAATAATACCATTAAAGGTTATTGGTTTCTCAAAGGTCTATGTAGTAATGGATAAGATAAGATGTAAAAGTTTACTAGTTTAATGTGAGATACGAGGCTTCGCATGTTTGTTGGCCGTATTAGCACATACTGTGAAATATGCGTTCTTATTATAATTGATACATCCGAACAAACTTATCTCCAGTTGCGGTAATAATTCAAGACGATACTACTTCGTTAAAGTTAGTTTCATTTTATTGCGTACCAGCAGACAGTGTTAAATTTGAGTACTGGCCACTTACACGTATCTTGGGGATATCCTCCGTACATTACATACGCGAGATATACAATACTTGCACATAGATCTGGAAACAAAAGATGAGTGATATAATAAAATAAACAAAAAACGTTGAAATGAAATTTGCTGGTTGGTTGAAATGTGTCATAAATATTTTTATTTTTTTGCACGCAGAATTCTATGCAAAATCTCATACTTATTAACTTATTTGACAAAATTATTACACTATTCTCTCTGATCGTTTCGTCCTTAATCAATCATCAATATTGCTCCGAATATTAATTGTCACATATCATACAAGCGGCTGTCAATGATTAAGTAATTTCAAGTCCAATTCAATTTCAAAATAATTTTTTTTGCTGGATACAATTTTAGATCTTGGAACTGATCCCGTGTGACATAAAAAAAAAACATTATGACATCGCTATTTTGCGTCGCAATTCTGATTTTTTTTCATTTAAAGCTTTTCATATATAATATATGATTTTTCTGTATTTCTTACTCCATATTTAGTTTATTTTTAAATTACCTCTCCGTAGACATAATATATTTGGTACATTATAACAAATACATTATAACAGATACAAATAAGTTATTCAATATACATAGAACAGAAATATTTACTTTGAAATTTGCAGCATTACCAATAATTTTCAGTCAATCATTCATCACTTATTATAATCAGGGCTACAATTGCGTTCAAAAAGCAAAGCAATCCGACATACAAAACAACATTGTTTCGATTGTTTACTGCCACATAAATTTCGACAACAAAAAACAACACACATGCTTTACATATTGGAGATGATACCCACCACTCATACAAGTGGGAGGGGGAAACTTATGTAGGTGGTTTTTATGAGAATCGCCGGACATTTTACGAGAATAGAATAGTTTTATACGTTTTTAAAGGAAGGGTTTTTTTATTGCCAAACGGTTGTCTTTAGGCAAAACGGTGCTGAGATTAAGCAACGATTGTTTGACTACTAGTAAAAACATATAAAAGATTTATGTCTTTAATATGAATGTCAGATAGTAGGCAAAACACATGCTACATTGAGAAACTATTATAATTTTCGTTTGCGAAAAAACTATAAAAGTCTTCCCACATAAACCAGAATCCAGCTGTTTTTATTTTAGCATATTTTATCTACAATTTCACTTTCCGCCGCATAAACTCAGAGGAAGTTATTTAATTAAACTATTGTAAAAATAATATATAATACTTGAAAAAATCAATGACGTAAAGAATATTTATCAAAACACACTCAAATTATTGTAAGCCAATAGTGGCTTACAATAATTTGGATATAGATCCATGGTAAATAAAAAGATAAAGAAAATTTTATAATATTATGTCAATTAGTAGTGGATTGTTATAATTGAAAAAACTTCTAATAAAATAGGGAAATACTCCAAATAATAAAATAATGATACATGACTTATGCAAGTATTTTTTAATCTCGAATTTTACTTTTGCTATACATAAAGCGTGAATGAAACAATTACAAATTTTGGATTCAATAACTTTAAATTCCAAAAAGCTCCGATTTTTATGCATTTTGGAAGTCTCTGCATTGGGAAGTATTGTATAAAGTATATTGAATACATTTTTAATTTTACTCTAAATGACATGAACAAAAAATCAATATTTTATCATTGAAGAATTGTATACCATTGTTTTCGTCAGTTCTGTTGCATCCGTGTGATAGAATGCTTGAAGATACTGAAAGGCGAACTCGGGTTGTTAGTGACAAACACTTGGAATCGTACATATTTTCAATAATTCAAATTTAAAATTGTGTATCACATTATTCAATACGTGTGGTCTCTTACACCATTGCAATATCATGTGTAAAATTCATAAATAATGTTTTTACTAAAAAAACATTTCTTTTTGTCATAATGCTTGAATTACATAACAAATAAATTGAAATCTAACTAATTAAAATATATTGGGTTGGAAATTGTTCTTTTGACGTCGTTCCCTAATTATTGATGGAAAAAATCACTTTGTATAAAGCTAACGTTTTCTTAAATATAAAAATATTGATTATTTAAGCTGTTTTTCTGAAGGTGCAGATATTTGATATAAGTGAAATAGCAAGATTTCTGGTTTACGGTTATCTAAGTGCTTACGTATTCAAATAATTTCCTTCGCGAAAAAGTTTATATTGAAAATACTTTTATGCATAGATCAGTGGAAAAGTTTGCCATGAAAGTCTCGGAAACGGGTGATTTTATTTTATTTATTTATCTACTTTAAATATTTTCTTGCTCTTATAGAAAATTTGTGATTTTTTTATATGCGAATTTATACTTCTACTTGTCAGGCGAATTGAAAATGTTTTATTGATCAAATTACGAGTTTTTTTTTTTTTTTAATAATAAAATTACATTTTTTTAGTACTTATTTCCACAATATATTTTTTGATCAGGAAAAAAAAAAAGAAATTAAGAGTTGAATCAATTCAATATTTTATCATTATAATGATTTGTTTAGGAAAGTTTTCAATAATTTTTTGAATGTACAAAAAATATTTTTTTATATATAGGCTATACTAGAATAGGTAGAACTTATTAATTATTGCCAACATTGTATTTTTGAAAATCCAAAATTATATTTTATTGTTTTTTCTTAAATCTTTTTATATCTCAATCTAGAAACTGAATTACTCAAAATCCTTCGCTTCTTATTTATTTACAAAAAACATTTTACAACCACGATTTTTTTTTTGCAGACAGCTCAATTAAGTAAATACGTTGGATGGATAATAAACTGCAGTTGGAGCAGAATTTTTTACTTTAAAATGCATACATCGAAATGAGAATTTATTTTATTGAAAATTTTTTAGTCCTTATCTTGAAAACGGTTTTTAAAAAAATCTTGCAGCAAATAAATGCATCTTTTTTAGTTATGTAAAATAAGTGTTTTTGGGCAACAAGCTCAAACAATATTAAGGAGTTAACTAAATACCTAATCATAATATTAATAGTCAATATAAAACATTATTGATTTTCTACAAAAAGCACATTTTCCCGACCACACAATATTATAAATAACCCTAAAATGCTCATGCCTATCAAAAAAAAACATTTAAATTAAATTTCGGCTTTGGGTTGGGATTATCAATCATTTAATCAAGTAATGGCTTTAATGTACAATTTTATCGGTAAATACCAAAGGCGGCTATGAATGTTTATTTACTTTCGGTAGAAGGATTATTTTTGGTACTGCGGAATGCGAATAAAAGTTTTTGCGATGGGGTGAGTGGTGCTTTTTATTAGATGTTGGCGTACCCCATAAAAGTTTTACATTGAAATGATATCGTGGTAAATCCTTTTCGAATTGAATTTGTTTTTAAAAGAGAATGATGTAAAGGGAAAATTTCTAGGCAGGGTTTTTTGTGGCTTTTGGCTTGCATATTTTTGAATAAGTTTAATGTGTATTTTTGTATTACGTTCCTTTCAACCAAAATTTTCATTTCATTATATTATTTACAGAACACTTAACATCTTCTTGTAATCTAAACATCATGATAAAATTTCATTAAAGATATTTTTATTTACTGTGTCATATGTAATAATTTGTTTATTATTTATATGTTATATTTTTTCATTGGTTTAACTATCAGTGCGATTTTATGTAATTGGATTATTTGCAGCGTTGCTTGTCAAATTGTGCTTCCAAGTCGTTTCGAAATCGGCTGAAATGACCATAATATTGATTCCCTAAAATTTTTATTAAATACCTGAAAAATGAATTAATATCAATTAATTATAGAAATTACGCCAGTGATTGATATACTGATATTTCATTTTGCTTAATCTATATAAAGGCAGCGCCAGCACATATTTTCATTCAAACTACAAGAAGTTTTGTTTGAAAGTATTATTGCATTGAACAATAAAAAATCCACCGCGCATAGACACAACCTGATTTTCACTCATGGAAACATTTTAAATACCAATAATTTTCTAACTATTTAAACCTACAAATAAAATTAGTTAATGATACACTGTTTGTCCACCAATATTTATCGTTTGCAAAGGCAAATTTCGAAAAATCTTACAAACACACAACACCGTAAATAAAATATTAATTTTATTTACGGTGTCGAATGAAGTTGCTAGAGGTAAATTAAAACACGGTGAAAAAAAAAATAGCAATTTATTTAAGTTCTACAAAATTATTTTTAACAAATATAGTTGATAGGTATCAACTATATTTGTTAAAATAAATTTGTAGAACTTAAATACATTGCTATTTTTTTTTCACCGTGTTATAATGGAGTTCTACAAAGTGAATGCTAATTCAATCAGTAAATTAAAACAATTTTGAATATTTTTGAAAATGTGTACGCTATCAATTATATTGCACCCGTGTGATAGAATGGTTAAAAAGTGTTAATTCATGGGTTAAACGATAAAAATACATTATATTTGTAATTTTTATTTTATATAATACATTGTATAGCGTATAGCATTATTCTGTTTCATTTTATAATCAAATAATCTTACTGTTATTATATATAAATGGTAATATTTTCTAATTTAATATCTTACACCGCTTCATAATTTTATTATTTTTCGGGCAATCGAAATCAAGCGTTTTAAAACATTATTTGTGTTTTATTATGAAGTTTGAAACTTTAGCCACCCGGAAAAGTTGGCATTAAAATTGTAGAAAGAAACTTTTCAAATATTTCCCCTGACTGCCATCAAAATTGTAAAGTTTTAACTTTGCATAATTAAGATAAATTTGCACTCCAAAGAAAATTTGCCCTTTTAGCCAGTTATTTAATTGCTTTTGTTTTAATATAACATTTAAAGCGTTTCATATTGTCCGAATGTAGATTATTAAAAAAAGATTAAATGATGATTGCGACTTTAAATATCGTATAATTACATAAAATAATTGAAAAGAATTTGAAAAACAAAACAGAATTACCATTGACCCACACAACTATCAATTAACATAAAATTAATAGATTCAAAATATTTTGAATAGTTATCGGCAGAATTTGACATCATTATAGTAATTTCTTTTGAAGGTGCTGACTGTCAATTCTTGGTAGAAAGGCATGATATTTTAATAAAAATACAAAAAATTTTAGAACTATTTACACAATATTTGTAATTATTAAGACCGGTTTCGCTTAACGAGAAAAGAATATAAATTGTAAATATGCCAAGACTTTTGAGATAATTATTTTTAGATACACAAAACAAGAGGTTCAATAAACAAGGAAAAGCTACAAGCAATCTTATAATGTATATACAAATCGACGAAGATTAACGTCTTTTTTTTAATAATTTTAATCAAACGAAGAAAATAATAAATTTCTATTCAGTCAGAAACTTGTAATTGTAAGTTTGTTGAATTTGAGAACAATAAAAACAATGGTATCGGATTTTTGTTAAAATGTCTGCTATCTTTTAATAGCAAAATTTTAAAAGTATTTTTATTTCTATATTATTATGTAATAATCGTAAAAAAACGATGAAGTAATTTAAAAAATATGATGCTTTTGAATTTTGAATGTATTTTTTCAATATTTTATACATTTAATTTGACGTATTCAAATAGCGAACGCAAAGTTGAAAGCCGTGCTCTAAGCAAAGCTTGGTCAGCTCATTAGACTTAAGAGATCTCAGCAGAACTCTTCGCTTTGCAATCAAGAAATATCATCGATTAAATTGTGTAAAATAACAAGTCGAATTTTCCATTTCATGACTAATATTTTCACAAACAATTTTGGTCTTGGCTTACCCATAATACATTGCATATACAGGTTTTTAATGTAGATAAACCCAATCAAATAGATTTATAAAGATTAAAATCATATCGAAAGGTCAGCTTAAATAGATGTAAATATACTTACGACTAGCGTCAGTTGGTATTATATTATTGAAAAAATATTTGAGTTACACAATACTATGGCCCCATAATTTTGTTTAGTAGATTTCAAAATATTAATTTAGTTAATCGATCTGGTAATATTTTCAGGATATATGCATTCAAAGTGAAGACTGATTGATTGTCTTTAATAAGAAAAAAATTCCAACGATATTTTAAATATATTTGATTGAAAATCTAAGCATCGTGTAAGTGTTTCCTATCAGGACGCGCCCAGAATAAAATTTACCACAATAACGCTGCAGTAGGCAGGATTATATATATACATACTATGGAAAAAAATACAGCATTAAAGATAATTAATGATCAAATATGCCAAAACGTAAAAGAAAATCTTTATGAATAAAATAAAATTTTGAATAAAAATAAATGTTAAAGAGGATTAAAGTCTGGGGAATTTATTTTAGAAATGGTTTTTTATTCCTTTTTGATTGCGCCTCGTAAGCATACTAGAAAACAAAACGTCTGTATAGTTTATTCAGCAAAAATGAAATGTTTTATTCGGCTAAAGAAATTTGTAAAGATCTATTCTATGTACCAAGTGTTTTCGGAAAGTGTACTGATTTATTTAGTTCTAGAACGTTTTGCTTGAATTTTATTCAAAGATTCTCTTAAATATAAATTTGTTAAACCAAGATTAAAGCGGAGACTCTTGTTAATCTCTTCTGTTGGCCAACCAAACTCTCATTAATTAGAGTTGATTTATGTTCAATGTAATATAGTGTTTTTTAATTGTCTGAACTGCTCTTGTAGAAAACCCTGACAGTAAATAGACTCCTCCTCTTTTCATTCGCTCTGACTTAACATTTTAAAGTTAATTATTTGATTTTACAATTTTTAATTGTTTAACGATTTTAATAGAATCGATAGTTGTATCTTTTTCTATGATCACTTTTACTTTAAAAATCTGGCCATAAGATTTTTCGACGTTTGTAATTACCGTCAGTATCGGTTTGTTATGTAATCATAGGCTTCTCTATAGTACTGCCACCACGGTCTTTTAGCATTGGTTTCGTGGTGACAGTCAATTATCAAATAAAAACAATACTTATACTAATGCAACTGTAAGCTATTACATTTGTTTGATTAAGCTTTAACATTCTTAATTAATAACGTAAATAAAAGATATATATTCTTATTTCTAATTACATTGTAATATTAATCATTATTAAACAAAAATAATCAATGTTTCATAATATTGCATTACACCTCGAGTGAAAGTGACAAAACTCACTTTTGCCATTAATCTTTTAAACAAAAATAAACGTTTGATAGTAACTATATACATCTCGGATCTCAACTCAAAAATAATCGGTTTTATTTAAGCACTGTGTAAGAATTGAAAACCTTGAATTCTTTGCGGTTAAATATTGCTCAAAAATATAATAAATTTGGACTATTTTCATTGATAAACCACAGAAAAAAAATCTCAAACTAATGAAAAATTGCGTAGATAAGTAATACAATAAAAAAAATTATAGTCTCAAATTTTAAACGATAGAGCTTTTTTAGTATAATCCAATGTTGATCTTTGTATATTAAAAATGTTGTCGTGGACCGTACTTTATGACGTGACAACCACAAAATATTTTCCGCCACTTAATAAAAATGAAAAAACTTGGAAACTTTACCATTACTCATACACTCGCACATATTATATAGTCCAACAATAATATTAAAAGTGTAAAGCTAAAAAGCACAATTCGCGCTGAAAAAAGTTCGTGCAAACTGCTTACTCTCTAGGAAGAGTTCTTGCGACAGAACGACCGTTCGACACATGTATTTTTTTCATTTTTTACTCTAGATATTTATAAAAATATATTAGGGGTTTTAAAATAATGATGTCTTTGATATTTAAAAGCTTCTAATTATTTTTAAAATTTTTGATTGAATTTTCAAGACAAGACACTGGTCGAAATTATAATTATTAATATTATATTTTTTACTAACCAAAAAAAAATTCAGAGTATAAAATATTAATGAATCTTTTCAATTCCTTCGTGGTGATCCTTATTATCTTAAATCAAGCTGAACTCTGAGAGCTATAAAGATGGGCGGCGTAATATGGTATTCCGAAGTGTCCCGCTTACCTAGACAGAGGCGCGATGGGCGGTTTTTCGTCGCCGCCTAAAAAAATCTCAAATGACGATAAATTAGGCGATCCTAGCGTCACTTTATTGTTCTCCCCGTGACAGATTTATTACGCGTCTTCTTAGTTTTTATATTTTCCGTCATTTATTTCTGGAAAGGTAATAAAAGCCAATGCTGTAAATGAGTGTTGCGTTTGTATTATATATGTATGCAGAAAGCAGAAAAAAGTTTTTCTCTTATGTTTACATCTTCGTATATTATACAAATGTTTGTTTTGATCGTTCCAGAGATGTTTCTTAAAGATATATTATTTTCAACTTCGTTTTTCTTTCGGTAGCCGGCAATAAAATATATTTTTTGGATTAATTCGTTTCTATAAAAAAACATGTCTATTTTTTCTTTACGACCATACGTATATTTTTATATTTTCTTTTGAGCTTGTTAAAAGATTATCTATAGTTCTATGATAGAACTTAAAATATTAACAACATATTTTACAATAATTTTCCTGTTTATGTATAAAGAATGTTTATTGTATATATGGAAGCTTTAACAAATCTCAAATTGAAATTTTAGTTAATATTAAAAAAATACAGTAGACTTAGGTTACTTACTTTTTACCATACTAAAATATTCTATAAAGAATAATTTTGCACAATTATAAAAGACGTAAACACTTAATTATTGCTCTTGAAACACTCAATGGCACAAAAACTATTCAGCAGAAAATATGCAGGAATGAAACATTAAGTTTTTTTAGAATCTCTCTGTAAATAAAAACACGAAATAATGACTCAAACATCGATTTAGGCCGATTTTTTTTGATATTCGCTTTTTCAAAGTGCCAAATAATAAAAAATAAACACGAAATTTTTTTAGAGTTTTCCTCAACAAAACTTTCAACACGTAAGCGGCTATAAAAATATCAGCAGCAGTTGCATTTTTGTTCAATAAAAAAATATCTATGTGCTGAATGACACCACGTACGATCTTACAGAATAAAACAAGAACAAATAGAAAAGCAACAGGTTGATGGACAGTGTAGAATCACTTTAGAAGTGTTGAAAGATTGATGAATATATTTAACTCTTTTGTACTTTCTTCAAATATCTTTAAACACACACACAACTATAAAGACGTGATTGAATAAACAATTCTTTGAGTCAACTATGTAAAACTTTTTTGACACTATAATAATGTCTCAAAAATGTTCAATTGAATAAAGAAATAAATACTTCAATTTAAAATCATTTCAAGAAGCTTCAAAACTTTCATGAGGGCTTATATTAACCCGAAACGCTCTATATCATAACAAGATTATTTAAATCTTAGATATTTTATTTACATCCATCAAATCAAATATTTGTTAAATTGATTCGTTTAGTCTTATTTTACACTGTATTATAAATTCTTATAGTAAATTTTTCAAAGATTTACTTCAAAAACTTTTACTTACATAAGCTTACATTTTACTGTAAGCTTATAGATATAAGATATATATGATAAGATATATATATGATAAAATTATCATTAATAAAAAAATTCTCGCTGAAAAGAATCAGTTTTGAACCTACCATTAGCGTTAAAAACAAATTTCGTTTTGTTACTATTATTCGCTCAGTTATTATTACTCGACATTCTTTATCATCTTGACTACTGCCAAATTTTATAAGCATAAATAGTCGTGTTATTTTAATGGGATATATAAATGTTTAAACGACACATATTTCAGTTGCAATCCTACAGCCACGTGAAGTCATAAAATACCCATGTATGGACAATATTTATCCGGTAGAAATATCGCAATATTTGCAAAGACGTTGCAACCTCAGTATACCGGAGGTTGTATCTCATTCTCAGACGAGGTTAATTATGCATTGCTGCAAAGCGACGTGATGGTTTACTACAGCCTTCGCGGTTTCCATGTTATACTGCATAAGCACTTGCATCGTTTTTCAGTTTTGCATTTTAAATTGTAAAAAAGGAAGACAGCTATCAGTATGTTTATATCTGAAAGCAATTATTTTCTTATTTAAAAATATGAAATGTATTTTTAAGTTGCTTTCGTAATTAGTTATCCTCATTTTTTTTTATTAGACTATCACAGATGCCTTTAACATTTTTATTACTTACGCCATATATATTCAACCTTTTTTGGTGATATCGCGTATACATTATAACTTTTTGTTTAAAATAAAAAAATGTACATGATAATTTTTCCTGAATAAAGAATGTAACAATGATTTAAACAATCTATCATAATTTAAATAAAAAAGTACACAGCTTACATAAAAATGATTTTCATCACAAAAACTTTCAATTATCAATAGGTTTTTTGTGATAAAGCGATAAAATGTTTTATTTTTTAATTTCGATTTTGATTGACGGATGTATTATATATCACATATCAGATGATGTATGAATTTTTAATTTAAATATACCGTCCCCCCTTGCTACATCCTATACGTGAAATCAGTTCAATGACTCAACAACCTCATAAATTAAATTCCTATATTATGTCACCTGATGATATTTCATTCTTACCATTACACATAAACTTTAAATATGTAGGTATTTTCAATTGTAAAGTAAGGCAATTGGATTTTTATGATAGCTGTTTATTATTTGTTGTAGAATCACTTCATGAAAGATTCATTAACAGTATTTAGCATTAATAAAACTTATCAGAAGCAAAAAGTGTTATTATTATTATTAAATCAATATCACTGATATTTATTTAAGTTGTGTTTCTATAGTAATTAACTCATTTGTTAAAAAACAGATGCTAATTGTCAGTTAGTTTGCATCCGTGAATAGAATTCATAAAGATGCCGAAAGGTGACACCCAGGTCGTTAGTGACAAAACATGTGGAATTGTACAAAGTTCCAACTGTTCAAAGTGATAAGCAATTTTATTGACCATTCATATAATCTTATAAAAATGTTGTATTACTTCAAGTTTAGCGGAGCCAGTAATGATTGTTGAATAAAAAGTAAAATACAAACAATCTTTTTGACTTTATCATTTTTTTTGTAGATATAATATTTATTAATAAAACGCACTTTTCTATCCAAAAGTTTTGCTTTCATATTCATCTTTTCATTACTTCTATTTAATACATATGTGTTCAAACTTTATGACAGCTATTCCCTTTTAGTGGAGTTTTAGTTAATAACTTAGGGGATACGTTTGTCACAAGACCCGCGATTAATATTTAATACAGACATTAATACGGCATAAATGTCCAGCAATGAACGCTTAAAGGGGGGATGAAATAGTATATTTTCTTTCATAATAATTCCCCAAATATAATTTAAACACGCAAACATACCAATTGGGTTTCCATCAATCATGTCTAATGTACGGCTCGATCTAAATACCGTGCGTGCCACTGCCTTTAACCCGTTCTATTCCGGTTAGTGAAATAATAATAAAGATTCACACGAAAATGTTTAAATATTCATTTAATAGAATACTCGTAAACTCATTAGATGTTTCTAGACACTCATCATTCAAAACATAATAATTACACTTCAAGAGTTTAAATATGAACTATTCTCAGTTATAGATAGAACACCTATCTCTCGATTAACAGGTAAATCGAAATGGTATATTTTTCAATGTAAAACCGTGTAAATCGAAAAGTACACAAAAACGCATAATTTTGTTGTTTGCTAAAATAAAAAAAATATTAAAATGTATAAATTTACATATTCTTTTATTGATTAAATACACATAAATCATACATAGAGGAACAAAAAAAATATTTTAAAAGATTCATAAAAAAATTGTTGCAACGGTTGGTGGAGTTTTTATCAATCATCACTATCACAAATCACTGTCAATAATTGATCTTGACTGGTTCAAAATCACTTTCATCACTCGAAATTATTTGTGCCAATTCGATATTTGAAGTAGAAAAATTTACACCTCGAGGAGATTTGGTAATAAAATCCGTTATTAACATTTGATTCGATTTTTTAAATCCGTGTAAAAGGAAAATGTGTAAAACAAGTACCGTTTAAATCGATGAATTTGTGTATTTGAAAAAAAAATGGTTTTTAATATTTATGCTATAAGAAACTTTTGGAAAATAAAAAATCTTTTAAACTACCGAATTTTAATGTATCTAACATAAAAACAAAGAAATGTAGAGATGCAGTAAATAAAAAGGTACAACTGATTTGTTTGATTGTTACCCATGATAGAAAAATTCACATTTACTCAAGTTAAAAAAAAGCATATATGATAGCTTAATATTTTTTCTAGGTAAACTCATCAATGAAAAAGATATATATTCTTACTTCTTTGAACGTTTTTTTGAGTCAATTAACGATGGCGAGAACTTATTGATGATTTGAACTTACTTTAAATGTTGGTTTACACGATTATCAAGTATAAGATAATCATAACAGAATTTCTGTATTTTCAAATTATCAAAAATTTTAAGAAAATCTTGACATGTAGGATCTGATCAGAATTTTCCTTCTAAATATTAATTAAAAATATTTTATCGGACTTTATAATATTACTTCATACGATCCACAAAGTGTTACAATAAAAAGCCAGGTAATGCACGAACTCACCACGCGACTTCATAAAAGTATGTCTACCTTTACAAAATTATTTATTTGGACGTTAGTTAAAACGTTTTGTGAATAAATTTTTGAGAAAAAACTTATTTATTATTTCTTTGAATACAACTCTTCATTTAAATTCCTTTCTCTCACATTATATGAACACAAATATTTGATGCAACTGTATTTTAAATATACTCTAAATTTTTGTTTTTATTTAGAAAATGAATAAGAAGTCCTTATAATATTGCAAATTGCAATAATACGCCAGTTAAAGATTTTTTGTGATATCCGATTATTATATGACGAGAAAAGAAAAATACTAATATTTTCCAGAAAAAATATATGGAACGAATACAAGGTATTTTTTTTTAATATTATAAAATGCAGTTCGATGTGATCCGGCAAACAAATTCAAAAAAAAAAACATTGAAATTTAGAATAAAACATTCATGACAATACCTATGGCCTCCTTCAGTGTAACAATGTTGTTATTGTGCGCGAAGCACGTTGGAAGACTTTTTATTTGTTATATTGTACATATTTTTATAAAAATTTCTCTTTGTTACGTCTAAGGAAAATTTTAATGCATGTAAAAAGTTTTTCACATAACTTATTGAATCTTTTTCACAAACATTTTGTATCAAAATTCTTCAAATCCTCAACATCGAATAACTTTGTAACGATTCTAAATAAACACTTCAAGAATATGAAAGTGTAAAAATACATGTATTTTATATGTAAAGGTACAATTTCAAGTATCAAAGATAATTGGATTATATGTCTATTTCATATTGCAATTTTTAATGCACAGAAATCATCATTATAAAAGCCATCAGGAAAATCGAAGGTACATATTTAAAATAAAAACTGTGAGTATCTCTAACGGATGGTTAAATTTTAACTCATTTCATATTGAAAATAAGATATTTTTTCTAAATTTCTTAGAGATTAAATTTTGTAAATATATATCATTTGTTAGTCGATCAATTTGAATCTCAAGTGTGAGAAATATTTATGATATATATTATTATGTCAGTTAAGGTATAGAATTATTCATACTAGTTTTTGGAAGCAATTTTCATTAGGTCGTTAATTTAAAATTTATCGACGTACACCGTTTAAATCGTGGAGATAATGGCTTCTTCCTGTTTTAAGAAATTATCTATCACGCGCTAACTTGTATTTTGATTATTAAAGAATCTTTCAAAATTATAGTCATGAATCCTTAACAAGATTATTTTATAGTTTTATTAATAGTTTATTGGCATGAAATTGTCGACACATAAACACATCCGCGAAATAATGTGCTTATAATATAAATGCACTATTATTAGCATACATATATATAATACTAGATGAAAAAAATTGTTTGTGCCATACAATAACATTACAAAGCGAGAACAAATGGGCATTTGTGATATTTTGGCGGTTCAAGTGAAGAACAAAGATCTTTTTCACATCGAGATAGGCAAATCGATATTTTCAAAAAATCTATACAACTACAACTAAAACTAAAAACGAGATTTTTAATTGAACCAAATCTAGTTTTGTCTTAGCAAAAAGAATACATACATATAGAATAAAAAAAACACAGTAATTACCACACACATTATAATTTATGGAAGATTTTAACATAACATATATATATATATTAGTTAATGGATAATATTGAACCAATTATAACGACAGCTTTAGAGTGTATTCAATGCAAAGTGGTCTCTAATAAATTATAGTCGAATAAAGTAAATCAAAACACTCTATCAGGATAGTGTGGTTGTCAATAATATACTTATAAAATCGACGACGATCAATTCGTTCGCCACGAGCAATAGATTTACGTTATTTGCCACAAAATAATCGACGTCCGACAAGACAAATGGTCTCCGAAATCAACCCATTTCCTAAGTCAAATCGAAACTATTTCGATAGAAACCTGACTCGGAGCCCTGCGCAGCCTAATCTTGTATCTTAATAAAAATAACATTAATCTTGCGGCAGAAATATTAACTACTAAGCTTGTGAACTTTTTATGTTCAACGTAATGAGAAAAGCTTTCATTTTGTATTAAAAAATCGATTCATTTTTTATTTTTATGATTTTTTAGTTTCATATTCGACGTTTTTATGTAAAAGAAACCGAAAATCGTTGATTGCAGTATTCAAACCTGCGCTCACCGTTAAAAATTGTGGTCACTAGAGATTTTATCGTAATGACATATAAAAAACTGTAATCTTTCTATCTATAATATTAATTCAATTGAAATATCTATCCAAAAAACATCATTAATTTTCTAGATTTCACATTTTATTTTAGTTAAACGCTACATAATTCGTTTTCTTAAATAAAGTTTGTATATTTTAAATGATATTTTTGTTTTCAATGATTAAATTATATGATCACTTTTAATGTGTTATTTATTTATTTTCGGTGGAAAAACATTATATTGAAATAATAAAAGACAATTTTGTTACTATTTCACAAACATTGCATAAAAATAAATCAAATGATTGTAAATTATATAATAAAACAATTATTCAATGGAATTCAAGCGGAATTCTTGTTTCAATTCCTTATATTAATAAAACCATACTGATATTTTAACATACGGATAGGCTTTATTTATTACTTAAATTAATTTCTCAGCTAATTAAAACAAGTTAAATTATTGGCCTCGGCCGTAATATTTCCGGAGAACACATGCAGACGTCTAGAATTGGGCGTTGCTTGGGCCTATATCAACAAGATCCTGGTGCGGCTTACGGACGATGAGATGCAATTTATGGAAACGCTTACCGAAAATGATACAGAGACGCCAAAGCCTTGTAACAATCTTCTTTGAATGAGTCTCTACTGAGAAAGATCGGTATAAGATGATCTGCAAAAGTCGAACAGTGAATTACTGCTCCTTGGATAGTTTCTATTTAACACAAAGATATTTTGGTTATTTTTCTTTTAATTGCAGTAATATTTTCCAATTACCTTTATAATAAAAAAAGGTCTTTCAATTTTTTATATCAAAGCTGAAACGAATGAAGAAAATCAAAAGCTTTATCGGGACTTTATGTTTGCGTCAGCCAAAAAGCTTGATTATCGTGCCACTTAATCATACTAACTCAACAAAAATAATGAACCTGAAAAACATGGCCACATTGAAGCAGCGCCTTTTTTTGATATTAAAATTTTCACTCAAATAATTTTACTAATTGTACTAAAGAAAAAACTAAAAACATAAGAATTATTTCGAATATTTTTCGAAATTGAACAATAAATATAAAGTTAAGTATATTGAAAATATCATTCCATAAAAAAATACAAGGAATCCCGTTTGTTCAGACCTTATATATATATCATAAACGATAGCTTGATTTTAATATTTGTTATTAACGGCCCAATTTACTAAAAAACAGTATTTTTCATATTCCATTGAAATTTGTATGAATCATGATAATTTTAAATTATTGTATAAAGAAAACATCGCTCAGTAGCTTGAAATTATTCCACAATAAAACTAATGGTATTCATTCAACGATATAGGATCAAGTCATTTTAATGTATATATGTAATTAATAAATTGTTGATTACGTTTAAATTGTGCTGACTATTAAATCTGTTATTCGTTATCCTTAAGGCTTGACAATTATATATTGTATATATCATCAAAAATATATTCTTTAGGCATATCATCAATATTCATTAAACATTTTAAGATAGTTTACATAATGGAAAAGAATATTTATTCGAAATTGCTTCCAAGATTTTAAAAATAATTTTGGGATAAGAGCGTTGAAAACGCTAAAGAAGTTATAATAGTCAAAACTTAATTCTCGATGATATCTAAGCTCTGTGAATATTTTATCAACGATTCCGATAGTTCTTAAGAAAATTTAAGTAATTGAATTGAAAAATTTTGTAACAGAATACGTGTATTTAAGTATGATAGAAATATGCTGAGGACCAGATGTATATTTAACTAGATATAAATAAACGTTAATAATTATTAATTTCATAGGGAAATCTTTTATGCTTTGTAATTGATAAAAAAAACAAATCCATGATTGTTACTTACGTGTTTTATTTTCTTTGATTAAGAAGATATGAATAATTTCATAGACCTCTTTAAAAATATTTCTAGGAGTGTGTTATGTAATACATTTATTGATACTTAATCAATAATGCACATACAGAAAAATGTATTATAACATTTGTGACTTTGATAAAAAAGTATTAATGGCACTTAGTGATATTTGGGGCATTGCGTTTTTGTAATTTAGAAATGAAGATTAACCTCTCACTCAATACAGACCATCCGATAAATCTCTAAGGCTGATTCGTAAAATTCCTTATTTTTAATTTTAGGGCTATTCGACACTTATAGTCAGCTTACGAAAGGATTAAGAAAAATAGGTTTTCATTCGACATAAAGAAAAGTAATAAATAGTATAGACTTGGACTAAAACTACCAAATATGCAGATCTTGTAAATAATACCTTTGTTATAAAACTTACATCTGCATTACGTGCACTTTACTCGTATATAATCACGGAACTAAATTATTTATATTTATAAAATTAATCAATGGGGATATAAACTTAGGAAGGGTTGTCACTTTTCGGCATCATTATGCCTTCTATCGTATGCCATTAATATTGCAGATACAGAAAGGTTAAGCCTGAATCATATATAACAAAACTTATGGAATTGTACACAATTTGAACCATGAAAATTTGATGTAAATAGTAAAGAAATATTTTAAGAGAAAATAATAAATTATATTTTCTATTCTTCACAGTAAATTGACTTGACATAAATACTGTTTGCTTGTGTTTTGTATAAACATAGTATCAGGAAAAAAAGAAATATTGTTTCACTTAATAAAACTAAATAGAATATTTTTGATAAACTGCCAAAAGCTTACAAAGCGTTCAGCGACAAAAGCTTAAGATGAAACAGGAAATGAAATATTATTTTTTGTTATTTTTTTAATATATATTTTAATCTTAATGTTGCCTTGACAAATTTATTGAATCAATATTTACCGCGACGAAGGCCAATCTTCCCACTTAAATAGCGATTCGAAATAATATTTAATTTTACCTTTAAAAGGTTTCACAGGCATAAACCATTCCGTTACCGCGACGCTTAATCTTAAGTATTTATGAATGCAAACATTCTGATATCAGATTAAAAGCTACAAGGCATATCTGCTGAAATTAATTGTATGTGTTATTATCGCGAAAATATTTATGGGACCGAATTATAGACTGTACGGCCATGTCTCGTTTCCTTTGAGAGATTTTACCGTAAGATAATTTTTAACATTTATTTTAAGGATATCTCATTACTAGGTCTGGAGGGGGCACGAATCTGATGGAGTTTTGCACTTTGAGATAAAGGATTTTGTCTGTACGTGAAAGATTCGTGACAATTATTTAATCGCAACAAAAAAAGAAATTGAATTAATCATTAATAAAAAGTCTTATTATACCTTGACGTAGCGAGTGGAAACCAAATATTTGTCCAAGTATAAAAGAATCAAAATCCAAAAAATAAATAATGGTACATTTGAATTGAAATACGGTGTTTGGATGAGTCTGTTTGTGTACACATATATATATATATATATTTAATCATGGATAATTTTCTTTCATGGATATTTGAAATAATTAATATTAATATTTAAATTAATTCAATGATAATTCTAGTTACTTAGAGACATACTGATAATTTTTTTCAGTAAAGCCAACCCATCAAAATCTTGTAGAGAATACTTAGATTATTAAATTCAATGATATTAATTTCCTTTATAAATCTCATATAAAAAATATTTTTATTGTTTAAACTGTTCAGCAAAATCCCAACCTAAAATTAGTAGTGAAGTATCGATCCAAAAAATGATCGTTTCCAATAACCATCAATATAAATTATGTTTTGTTACATTACAGCGAATGTTAAAAACAACGACCAAAAATAAATAATTCAAAACATGGAATTGATACAAAATAATGCTTATATTCGTAATGGCTGACAAAGTTAATTTCTAAAATTATTATAATTATATACAACAAACAAAAGCCTTCTATATAGTTTCCAAAAAAAATGGCCATGACTCTAATATTTATTATATTCAAAAAGTGTGTTTTTTGCGGTAAGTCGTAAAAACCACATTTATCTCGATTATTCAATGTTGAAAAAAAATAAACAGAAATATTTTACAGAAGGAGATATAAAATATGGGTAGCTATTAATATGGCTAGACATTTTTTATTCACACGTAAATGCCGGTTCTCGCAATCATTTATCATCACGGAAAGAAGCTTCAAAGCAATTCACTCTATATTTTTCTCTTAGACCTTATATTTTTGGCTGCCACGTAATTTTGTATTGTTCTGCCTACGTACATTGTTTGCCCTCATATTTTGTACGCTATGTAATCCACAACCATTTCTCTTACAGCGATGCGATTTTTCTCATGTATAAAGTGATTACTATTTTCTTTATTGTATCGTACTTGTTACTGATACCTCAGCTTGATCATGGTCAGTTTTTTTATATTCATCGTTACTTTATATCCTTGTCTAGTATGACGGCTTAAGACTGATTCATTACGTGACATATTTTTAATATAGTTATTCAATTTTTGAGTAAAACCATGTTCTTCCTTGTTTATTAATTCTTCTTCTTCTTTTATTCTGACAGTGTCTCCAGATTTATCAGTTTGGATTAAATATATATACATAATATTTTTACTAACGCCTACATCTATCCAGAAAGCTTTCGCTAAAATTTAACGCCACAAATTTGCCGTACAATATAATAAATAAAAACCAATACGATAGATTATTATATTTATCTAGTCTTATTAATTATAAATTTTAATACAATAAATATTATATTTGATTTCAGAAAACGTATACTACCTTAGAACAAAGTTTTGGCGTATAATTTTCTATATAATAGACATTTTCAATATTCTCTTGTGTTGGTGTCTTCGATACATCGTCGACGATAGATTTTCAGGACTTTTACATCTCCTTAAATGTCATGAAATAGCATCCTTGTCATATTAGTATAGAAATAATAGATATAAAATATCATACCATTCTCAAAATCACTTTCGATTCAAATGGTAGTCCTCCAAGTGGTAAATTGTATAAAATTTGATTCATAAAATTTTTTAAAAAAATATTTACTGTCGTTATTTCTATGAAGGCCATACAGAATTTCATTTAGACTCTCTCATTAAATATCTTAATTTTTATGTGACTGAACAACGTTGAATTTATTTATGCATATGCAATACAACTTTATATTTCACAAAACTTTTGGTTCACTAGAAGGAACTTATGAGAAGTTTGTTTAAAAATTATTGTTATTATATTTTAAATAAAATAACATTTTTACAGCTGTTTCATCTGACGTTGATAACAATAATTTATACATTGCAAATTTATTGCCAATGCGTAACAATATGGCTTTGTATTTTTTTCGAACGTCGAATTTATTTGAGATATTAAATTAAGACATCCGACAGTCGTTTAAATTTTAGCCAGATATTATCTTGCTTGATAAAATATGTTTTATATTTATTAAACTTATTTTATTGGCTCAATTTATCGTAAGAACTTGCAGTGTAGTTTTCAATATTGAATATTAACGTTGAATACAATTTTTTATTTTAGAAATTGTGTTATCATTTTTATTTTCAAATTTTATCAATTTAAGATGAAGAGCTTAAAATGAAATTTACAAAACATACAGTACCATCTGAATGAATTATAAATAATTAATAATTAACTAATACTTTACTGTCTAGTATTATAACTTAACAGATTGTAGTCTTCAACAAATGCCATTAGATGCTTGTATATGGTTATTTTATGCTCATTTCTATATCTTTATCAGTTTGTAGACAAGCATATTAACGGAATTTGAAATTTCCGTCAAATTATTATCTTTTAAAGACATTTTTTGAATAGGTATCAATGTTTTATAACGATATTTAATAAACAAAATCATCGTGGCGAAAGATGAACGATGTTTTAAAATTACACTCATAGTCTATCTTATGAATTTGATAGTGGAATTGTAGTTTACAATACCTTAGACTCTCATAAATAATTGTGAAAATTCCTAATCATTTTTTCTTACGCAGCGAATACGATCGGCTACAATTCGAGTTATTTATCATTAATTAAAGATGAAACAATTTCCCTGAAAAAAGAGTTTATGTTTTCAAGGATATGTAACACTGGATAATATCAAATAAAAAAACATAACGTTTCCAATTGAATTCGATTTAAAAAATCAGTCATAATGTAATTAAACACAGTTAAGTCGTGATATATTTTGTGCCACTGAAAATATTACAGTTTCTTCTTAATAGCATTCACAGCTATTACACGAGGGCTAATAGGATTCTCTCGATAGGACAGAATTTTAAATCTAAATAATTTTTTTGATCTCGTTGGTCATCTTTAGCTTAATACTAAAAATGACCAACTTGCCAATACATCAGCCAAGAAATAATAATCTTGCATATCTTATGCTCCAAGCAGTTAAAAAACAATATATTCTTATTTAGTAACAATGGTTAAGAACGATTAATTTGTCGAGCAAATTTGTATTGTTGCCTTGCTCTCGATGTATATATATATGATTTTTGGCTAATTTTATTTGTTTGTTTTTTTTTCCAATTTGATTTCTTACGATACTATCTTATAATTTACCATATAAAAATAACGTACATACTTCGAATATTTTACATAAATGTATACGTGAGCGTAAAAACACACTTGCTATAACGAATAAGCATTCAAAATAGATTCAGTAGTTAAGTGGCGATAGTTTTGATTAATAGCTTATAAAAGCTTATAAAAGTATTGTTCAAATTTCCTGCTGCACACTTAATGACCATGTTGCTACCAAAAAAATAAATAATAAAGCTCGGCTTACAAATTTATGTATGTCTCCAGTTATTGGTGCAACAGAAAATGCCGCAAACGGTTGCATAAACACACAGATTTACATTTAAATTGGCTGTTAATCTTGAACAAATGTGCGTGCGTTGAGTATTTATTAAGACAGGTTTTCTGGATGGTCTTATCTCGCATCGGCCGTCATTCCGATACCTACCAGATGGATGGCCCGCTATCCCTCGACCTTACTGACACTCATTATTTGTCTGGCAAGACTGCTGAAGACACAATTTAAAGAATAATTTAGGAAAATAAACTTTTCCGAGTGCGAATAAGATAGTATAATATAATATTTTGGAATACCAATTATGTTTTTTTTATTGATTGATTGAATTGACATCCACTTGGTAGAACTCCATTATAACACGGTGAAAAAAATAGCAAAGTATTTTAGTTCTACAAAACTATTTTTTTTAAATTTTGTTGATAGGTATTTCGGCTCGCGCCATCGTCAGAACTATGCTTAAACGAATATTTACTTATCTGTATATAGCTGAATCTAATATAACGGAATCAAATCAGAAAGGGGGGAGAGGGTTAAGTAATGGAGAAGACAATAAATTTGTTTGTTCGTTAAGAATCCTTTGTGATAGTTGATTTCCAGCTGTTCCAAAGCCGTCACCCTGCGACCCTTACTACAAAGATGCAAACACTTAGGCGCTGAGTTTGAATTTATATTATGTGATTCCTTTATAACGTGATTAAAATTTTTAATATCTTTAAAAAATTTTTAATATCTTTAATTCAAATCGATTTTTAATGAAAATTTTGTTGAATTGATGTTGATTTGAATTGATTAAAGAATTATAAAACTATTCTGCTGGGGTTCAAATTATTTGTTTATAAAAATAATTGGCAAGAGTAATAAATCTTTCTATTCTATTCTATTCTATTTCTATTTGAAATATTTTTTTTAAGAAATGAAAAACTCCCGACAAAACATCTAAGCGACAGCATATTTATCATTTATATGTCACAAATGATATTAATATTTAGTGATTTCCGGGATCAATCATTGTCAATTCACTCCAGTAAAATAACTATATTTTAAATAATAATTCTAACACGACCTATTGTGATAATGTAGATCAAGAATTTGATCATATTTTATTTAAAAATGAATGACATACTAAATATGCCTGGATAGTAGTATTTTTGTGTTTGTAAATAAAATTGTGTGTATAATATAAGGACGTGTGTATATAATTATAATGCGTATGGTGTCGGTGTACGTGAACCGGATTTACCTTGGATTACTCAGCTCTGCAGAGACCAATGCCTATTAGCAATGACAAATGAAAAAGATTTGAATTGATTCTTGAATAACTTTCAAAAAATGTTCCTTAACGCCGAACGTAATGATTTTGTATTTCTCCTATACAGCTTTATTATACAAAAGAGTTCAGTGCTTAGAATATATAACACTATAGAAATCCCTTTAATACGTATAGATAATGGAGTTGATTACCAGTCATAAAAAAATGTCAAATATAATCAAGCTAATAACAAACATTATATTATTTAAATAAAAAATCTACTCAAAACTTTCTTAAAACGAAATCAAAAAATCATATCACTCAAGCATTACTGCTTAGGCTCTATCAGTGTATAGCTACTAATAAAAATGTAATTTGCAACAAAAAACTATGTTACAGCTCAAATTCTGAAAGTGTCTGTTTCTAGATGATTACCATTGAGGCAAAACACTTATCACACCCAGTTACACAGCCAGTGAAATAACAGAGCAAATGTTTTTATCGAGATGTTCGTTTACCTAATACTCTTTGTGGAAACACTTGCTGCTGTAAGTAATAAAATGTTTTGATTTAGATTTAGATTTGGGATAAGTATCCATTGAAAGCTCAAATATGCAGATCGATCTTATATATGATTATCCGTAAGAGCCTGAAGTCATTTCAAAGTAATTATAGTAACATTTAATGATACGCTGACGAAACGGTTTCCAGGATCTGAGTTTCAACAACATAAAATATAGAGCTCAACTTTTCTGTACTGTAAGAAACGTGGGATACGCTGCTCGTTTATGATATTTCAACATCTTTATATGAATTATAAGCTCCCACTAAATCAATTCATTCATGAAATAAGAAAATAGTACCAAGTGTAATTTTTTTTCCCATTCACCACTAAAAGATTCACATGCATTATATTGATTGAATTCGCATTCACTTGGTAGAACTCCATTATAACACTGTGAAAAAAATAGCATTATATTTTAGTTCTACACGATTATTTTTTTAAATATAGTAGATAGCTATTTCGACTCACGCCATTTGTTATATTTATTTATAAATTCAATTATTTTGTTATTTAAAAATATTAATTTCAATATCACAACCTGAATAAATTTCTTTACAGAAGTCATCAAGGTTAAAATTATATTTCTATAAGATCTTTTATTTAAAAGCGAATTTGTCGTCTCAATGTAGCATATTAAGAGTCTCACATTTTGTATGAATGAAAATAAACTTAATAATATACAACATTTTTAGCAACATGACTGAAAACATGTTTCGAAACATTTTTTTTTGTCCGACGAATCGGTACATGATATATGATATATGATCCATATACCGTTACATTATGATCACTATTATAATACGACATCTTGTACTTAAATGAAGCATTTGTATTCATTAAATCACACGTTGACAGAAAATGACATATATTGAGTCGCTCAACCTCGATTTTTTAAGGAAAAATATATATCCAATGATAAGAAAAAAATAGCAAGCTAAATTTCTAAGCCACCATTTGAAAACTAAATGGAAGAAAGGTATAAAACTATTTTAATCGGAAAATCATACAATGATTTTTAGAAGAAAAGAACTGTTCTACAAGTAGAATTTATGGTCAAAGCAAGAAGTATAACGAAATTACAAAATCTTTGATGTATTCATAGGTTACTTTGAGGAAGTTTGTTTTTAATATAACTTAATAATGGTTACCTTATTATTAAATTTGGTATTTTACTAGACGTTACACACCATTGGATTAAAAATATATCAATCTTTATTTACTTTGAATAACTATATTGTTGATCATTTGGCAACAAGAAAATTGTTATACTATTGTATTACGTCTACAAAACTAACATCAACTTAAAAATACCCAGTGATTTTTTAAAAGCTTACCTGTTATCATTACATACAAAGCTTAGCTTTCCTTTCAGTTCATAACATTCCAATATGAGAGACACATTAAGTTTAACAAATGTTTATGCCGAGTGGTGTTTTATTCAAACGTTGGGAAGTTAATTTATAGGTTCAAACTGTCTAGCAGACGTTTAATTATAGACCGGAGTATCGAAGATGAAGAAAAAATGTTTTAATAAGCTGTGACTGAATGTATGGCGTGTTTCAAATGTGGAATATTATTTTAAACGTTTTGATAATATAAGACTTCAACAGACTTCAAAGTGTGTAACTTAGGATGTATATATGAAAATTAAGCGATCTTTTAAACTAACAGAATTGGGGGTAAATAATATCCACAGAAAATTTCAAGTATAACAAAATAGGTTAATACTAAATGGAAGGCACACTACATTTATGGTTACGTAGTCTGAACCTAAATAACTTTCCATGTATTTTTCTAAATTATAAATGAAAAAATATTTACAGTAAGTGTTATTTTATCGACATATACTCGCTTTTTGTTGCTCATATTATTTATAAGACTAGGTCTTCTATATGAGAAATCACTTTGTGAATGGTTGATTTTATATATTCAATGACAATAAAAACTATAAAAAATTGTCTAGATGCGAGAAAATGTTTTAATAAACTATTTAAACGGACTATTTATTATACAAGTAAGCATGCGTTTGAAGATAAAAAATATTCATAATATTTATTGTGATTGGGTATAATGAGGCTCTGCGTGCCTTTTCAGCGGCTCATTTATTTGGCTCGAGAATTTGTTTGGCGTTAGGCTAAATTATGATACAACTTAATAAATTCAAAATGGAAAACATTTTAATTGCACACTATTGTTTTACTTAAAATTCGTTCAATTTCAAAAGTGCACTATTTCATTTATGAATTATTTGCACCCCATAAAATAATTTACATTCAATTTTTGTCTGTCATAAATTTACTCTATACAAAAGTTAAAAATAATATTTTTTCAATGAGTTATTTGAAAAGAGTGGACACAATTTGTCTACCAAATAACAACGATGTGTATTTTAGCTTTAATAATACAATAAATTTCAATAAATGTAGATACAAAATTGATTCCGTCATAGGTATCTATAATATAATATATTAAGTGGATGAAAATATCTAAGATATCTTAGCCTGTGATAACGATTATTTTAATTGATTGAATAATTAATTAATTAATTTTAATTTGATAAGGGGTACGAACTACTTATCCCGTAAATTGTATCCACTTGACTAAAACCAGCGGCAATTAAATTTAAGTGAACAGAAATATCAATTATGTATTATACTTTTAGCGTGCTCACTCACAAGTTCAAGTATGCATTGACTATACAAATCAGTTCTCAGAAATAGTTATTCTCCTAGAATTGTTTTTGGTTAATTATTTTCTACTGTATCCAAAGATAACTCCCTTGAAGTCTACAATAAGCCAGTATATCAAATTCATATGTCATCACTTGATTAAAAAATTTTAATGTGCAAATTGTCCGAGGCTTTAAATTCAACAGTAAACTTTTAAAACATTTCAGATGCAAAATTTTTCAAAGGAGTTCAAAAATGGTTTTAATAGCATCAAAAAAAAAAATATTATATTTAACACGAAGCTTATCTTTAAAGCAAAAAATATTCCTTTTGTAGAGTATAACTAACTATGTTTGTATACTCCAAGTACTTAATCAGCTTTTTAGCCCTTTGCGTGTCCCTTAATACCGTGTCACGAGTACTTTATAACGGGAATAAAATAATACATGCAGGTAATTCTGACATATCTACAGGAAAAATATTCGTAATACATATTTAAACAAGACATCAAAGGAATCATTTGTAGAGGGTCGCTTGTCGCTTGCGAGCGAGTAAACATTACTTTAAATTGGGGTGAAATAAACTAGTGCTTTATATAGATATTTTTTATGTTTATAAGCACTCTTTTGATCTCTTAATGTATGTATTTGATTATGACAAAACCGTTTTGTATGTTTGTAACTGGGGGTGAAATTTGAATGACATCGTATGTCATATCGATTGTAGGTATCAAATTTAAGGTTGCTGTAAAAATGAAGTTTGAATATTAATTGAAAGCTGATATTTTAAATAATTGAGCTTTCTTTCCATTATTTATATAATATCACATGCCAAATTTTGTAAGATAAATCTTTGCCATCAAAGAGATATTTACTTTAAAAGTTTCAAATAAAAGTATATTTGCTTCAATTTTTTTCCACACAACCTAAACAAGTTTCGCCTTTCGGCATCTTCAGGCGTTCTAATGCATAGACTTATACGAATTGAGAATTAATTTATAGTTTATATCGTTGATAAAATATAAGAGAGACAAAATACAATTTATTTGTTTTTATTAATAGATTATCAACAATGTCTTTAATGTCATCAAATGCCAAAGAACATTAGTCGGAGAACGTTTTGTAATTGATCAAAATAGTGAATGTTTTAATTAACATAAATAAACAATTTAAGACATGATTTCATGTCAAATAATCAATAAAACTTTTAACTTGTTTGTATTGAGAAATTTCATTAAGTTAATTGTTTAAATTAATTCAATATTACTTAACTGTGAATCAAATTGATCTACATTAGAGTATCACATTGATTGTTTAAAGACTTTCATGGCGTAGTACAGATTAATTTAAACAACTGAGCTCACCTTCAGTATAGTTAACTACGCATTGTATGGTGTACAAACTGAAATCGGTAAGGGTTGGTTGTTTACTTTGTATTTGTATATTTGCCAGACTGGTTGGCACTTACTAACTGAGGTCACATTGGATAATACAATACGAAATATCCATACACACATGTCTGGATATTGATTTAAATATTTCATTCACGTGTGACCCTCTTCTATCTTGACATATTTGATTTTAATAAAAATAATTCGTACTATCAACGCAGACGATAAGCTAATATCCATACAATGCCAAATTCGACAACGATGCGATGTGCATTCATGAATACCAATAAAGCAACTATTAGACGGAATTCTATTATTAATTATTCTGGTATAAACCTGATAAATATTAAGCTACAATCCGTGATACATATAAATCATTTTAGTATTGAATTAAACAATATAAAGAACAAGGGGTGTTGAAGGTTGCTGCAATGGAGAAAAATGAATTTATTGTATAGTTTTA
Organism: Himalopsyche japonica; assembly: GCA_028555115.1. Taxonomy (NCBI): domain Eukaryota; kingdom Metazoa; phylum Arthropoda; class Insecta; order Trichoptera; family Rhyacophilidae; genus Himalopsyche; species Himalopsyche japonica. The sequence goes on along the minus strand of JAHFWJ010000326.1, from coordinate 925,367 downwards.
TACACAACAGCAAAAGAAAACAGCTTTACCTATCTTACTTGTAAGTAAAACTGTTGGATATTAATTTAAGCCATGAAATACGGTATAAAAATATCAAAGCCTAACAAAACAGACACGTAACATACATAATATACTATACATAGAAAAAAAGAAGATCAAAATCTCATTATAGAATTTATACCCCACATTTAATCATTAAAATTACATAGTTTCTTTGCATTCAATATGTAAAATGAATTACTTTTAATGTGTTAACTGTCACTTCTTGATGACTTATTTCTTGAACCTTAGTTCTTGAATCCATGGTTTTGTATTACTGCTACCTTTAACTCAAATAGTTTGTATAAATGTGAATTGTATTCTATCAGTTGATACTACTCGCGATGAGTGAAACCGGTCCTGATCATATTTTTTTATATGTTGTGGAAATATGTGCTAAAAAATGTGTTTTAATAATTTAAAATAAAATGAATTATTAATTATTCACTGTTTTGTGTAAGGAAAAATTATAAGACAATCAGATATACAAGATGACGTTACACCTATGAAAGCTTCTTATATAACCCTATCATTTTACGTGAAATTTTCTCAATACGCACCCCATCCGGCAAAATTCGGGGAATATTGTTTTTATCGTAAATCTTGCAAAGATTATATGACTTCATAAAACATTTCTCAGATTTGTTCTCTATGTATTTCATCATTATGTTGAATAGCTACTGCCAATGAATAAATTTTATTACTGTAACATTATTTGCACCTACATAATCGAAAAGAGAACTTTATTTATATTTCTCTACGAGATCTTTGTCTTGCAGTAACAAAGTCGAGTTCATACACAATTCTTTGTAAAAAAGACAGTCGTTTGACAATGAATATCTACCAATTCGTCTGCAAAAGACTTACTTTATTTTTTAGAAAAATATTAGAGATAAACACATTCATATAGTGAAGTCATATAAACCTACAAAGAATGGTTATGTGATGTAAATTTCGTGTTTTAAATTTATTTTCTTTTAAAAATGAATACAATAATACAAAACAATATAAATACCTCATTTATCTGCTTTTTATATAATTTTATCTTACTTTGTTTGTTGAACCATCAGTAGCAATTCCAATTTAATATTTGAATATATTCAACTGTTTTAAATAATTAAAAAAATGTTTTAGTTTGGACGATTATATAATATATAAAAAAAACTATTTAACGTATACATTCAACGTCTGATTATGTCATCAAAAAATGCTTTAATACACATTGATTAGAAAAATGATTTAAAATATACATATTTAGATTCAGTTTTTAACTTTGAAAATGACTTAAAAGATTTTTGGTTACTAGTATGTACCAAGAATTGTGAACGGCTTATGTAAGTGTACGATTTTTAAATGTTTTTTTTCAGCGAATTTTTCTAGTAAGTATTTTTCATCATGATCTGAGATTATTAATTTATATGAGTACAGTCGTATACGTTGACATGCCATATTGAGTTGGGATGTTTTTTGATGATTAATTTCTAATGTTAACACTTTCTTTCCGTATGATCATCTCTAGATTTTCTTATAATTAAATAAAAATACATAGAAACTGTACGCGTTTGGCGGGTTCAAATTGTAAACAAACCATATAGCTCTAAAAGACTCGCTTTGATTGCGTCATTTCATTCTGAGTGGGAGTTGCAATAAAGAGGCCGTAGAAGAAACGCAAGAAAACGCGATTAGGGAAAATTAGAGTACCAAGTACTAGAGGATGTTCCTCAAAGAAAAATTCACAAAGGGCAGCGGTGTCAAAGCATCCAAAATATAATAAAGCAGTCAAGTCTCTTTGTAGTGGATGTATTGTCTCATTTAGCCGTGACTCTTGCAAGTAAAGAGTGTGAGGGATGATATAATATGCACTCAGCTATTTCACAGATGTCTTATTTCAGAAAATATTATTTTATTTGAAACCAAAAGTTATTTACATGTGTAATTAAAAAATTATATATTTTTTTGGAAAACCGTAATGTCTTCTTCTTCACCAACCTCAAGGTATATGCAAAGTCACCAAAAGTTTTCATTTAACCAAAGGCTGCCTTAACCAGAACGTCTGAAATATATTACCTAAATTAAATAATATTTATAAAAAATCCATGTAAATTTTTTGAGGTAGTTTAAATATACAATGTATAATCCACTAGCATTCTAGTATGAATATTGTTTGACCTGACTATCCAATCGTCTATTTCCTAATAAATTTGAATCTTCTTAAATTGTCAAGTGTATTTTATTACTTATATAATGATAAAAAAACCAATTGAAAATTCATGATACAATCAAAAAAAAGAAATTTTCAACATAATAAAGGAATTGAATTGAATGAAAGACGATGTAAGTGCAAATATAATATAAACATGATCTTTTTATCAAAAATTATTCTTTATATATATTATCATTTTGAATGGTTCTATCATTTCTGTGTTGAAATGAAAAAATATTTCAAATTAACATTACAATTATAATACCCACTGAGAATGTTGCATTAAATTAAGACTTCTTTTTCAACGGTTCGACACAAAACACGATACAATTAAAATCAACATATGTCACAATGCTGTTTTGTTTATGAATATTACGATTTACGATTATTAGTAAATATTTTACCATTTTTGCATTATAATTGAATATCTTTGAATTTTTACACAATTTTAATCACAGATTATTATCTGTTTTAGCTACTTTTATAAAATATATATTTATAAATAATTGTCAAGCCAACATCCATATAATCCATAGACCGTAACATAATTAAACATGTTAACATTTATAGGAAAAAATGGTTGATAACATACTGTAAGTCATAATTCCCAGATTAACTTTGTGCCACATATCAATATTACTAATTAATTAATTAAGTATTTCCTTTATTATCAATGGATTAAGATATTGCCTGTGGATTTTAATTACCTATGTAGAATTTATTGCTATATAAGTTTAATAATGAAACGATAGAACTAAAAGATTCCGTTAGCCATAAAAATATCCATTATATATAGAACATAACTACTACTCAATCACTCGAGCAGTAAACCAATATTATTGCTGGTATTGAATAATTAATATATTTATATACTATGTTATCAATAATATTTTTTACAGTTTAATCGGAAGTGAATAATGTCCACCATTAAAATTCACAATAATCATAGGAAAATATCATAAATACAAAGTAATATTTTTGTGTAAAGGAAACACACACGCGCTCTCGCTGTCAGTGCATGCTTAAGAAGAATATGTGAGTGAACAAGATATTGAGTTCTCTCTTCTCTTTTTATATATATATTTATTAATATTTATATATACAAATGTGGGATATACATATAGTTTGTATCAAGTGTACTGAGAAAATATCAGGAACTTCCACTTCGAATTTACGCAAAACATACTCGTATTTTAAATATGTTTAATTTTAGCATATTTCTTGCGGAGTAAATATAGTATTACATGAATAACGTTTTAATAACTCTCCACCATAATTGAATATGACCGAGTGTGACTGTAAAAATGATATTTTATTTTAACGAAAATATAGCCCGACCGTTTCAACATAAGAGTAACTTTTTCATCATTGGCTAGGTACAAAAATAATAACATAATCAGATTTTGTTATTACGAAGCTACGGTCTCTCATAACTCCTTTGGTCCGTATGAGCTTTTGTCATACTCACAAAGGTAATCTCTTAGAAAAATAAAAGCATAAAATATTACATTATGAAATAACCCGCTCAACCCTATCCCGGCAGATGTACAAATAAATTAAAAATTTTCGACACCTAAATTTTGAGTGTGTTACAAATCCTTTTGTCGATGAAAAGACGCTTGATCTTTTTCATCTAGACAAATATGACAGTTTCATTTTGGGTGTTTTAAAATGATCCTCCATTTTATTATCATCTATCACGTTTTGCCCTTATATTAAAATATGATTGAATTTCAAAGTATTTCTTTCGAAATATGTACATTTAAACTTTAATACTGATATTTTTATTGCATCTTAATATCAAAAAATAAAAAAAATAAAATTCACCTCAAAAATAAAAATGCTTAAAATCTGTTGTCATCAAACATAATAATAAAATAATTTTTAATATCCGGTCAGAATTCGGGATAGTTGAAATATTGTTTAGCGAATTTTTTATCAGATATTTTTATCGTTAATCAAAATTTAACATAAAAATACCCACAAAACATTTTTTTTTTTTAAATCCAAATGATTTTCTATTAGCATAATATTATGACAGAGATCTATCAAGTTGGTGTAGATTCAATAAATACCCGGAATTTGTATGACACTTTGTATGTAATGTCTGGGCAACTTTACATTAGAACTTTATTTTAATAGTTCTTGTACGATTGTTTTATTTATGTTCCGTACAAAATAAATATTTCATGGACTACAATACTAGATCATGTAATATGTACTGTTGTTTGAAGTAAATTTTTGGCGATTAGATAAAGCTACTTACATCGTGTTATCTTTATATATTGCCTTCATACATATCTGGTGTAAGATACATATTGGGTGTATAATATGTAAAAAAATATTTTCTATTACATTCGTATTTTATTACATGACTGCAGCAGGATCGTTGAAAATTACAATTTTAAATATGAAAAATACGGTCAAGATATCAAGTTCTACCGTAGTCATATGTATGGCTAAAAAGTAAAATACAACTATTATTTGATAGAATAAAAGTCAGTGTAAACTTAAACTACCCAGCTGTTGATCTTAAAGGGGTTGAAACCTGTCAAAAAACATTTCAATACAAAATATGACTGACGTCTGATACATTCATACCTACCTACTGAACAATTAAAGGTTGACATTTCTATTTCGAAAATCGGATTATATGTTGAAATCGCCGAAGACCTTATTTAAATGAAAGGTTCTTTATCCAGTTACATTGACAATGGATAGCAATAATTGTCAATTTAGTTTACCCTTTTTTATTCTCGAGTCAGTTGTCTTGGTTTACGGTGGGTATTAGTGAATATTTTTTGAGAATCTGTACAATTTTTGAATGGTAAGATTTATTTTTGTACCTATTCTTATGAAATTAGAATCTTTTATATTATAATTTAATACTTGTGAATTGAGATTAGCAAGAACACGACTGAAAGCTTTTCTGTTTTGAAACCGATATTTATCTTTATTCTAATGATGCTACTCTCTAAAAATTCCGTATATACATTATTTTAAATTTGAAAAAGTGTGCTGTTAAACATCTGATTTTACCACTAAAACAAATTGCTTAATATTGCATTACCTAACATTTTTTTAAATTGATATATTGTTATAATTTATGATATATACTGCGGTATATAGGTGGTTGATGGAATTCCAATATCAAATTTGAACTTTTAAAACTGTGTACGTTTTCTCATACTATGTCACTTACAACCCGGGTTTCGTTTATCGACATCTTCAGGCATTCTATCACATGTATGCAACAGAACTGACCGTCAGATTGAACAATGTGACAAAGTTTCAACAATTCAAATATGATATATTGTTACCTTTATGAAATATATATAGACATGAAATTGAATGGGCATTGTTTTTTTATCATTATGTATAAATGATTAATAGACAGCAAAAAGGCTGTTGTCTCTCACTACAATTAATTATTTCAATACAAAAAACGCTCATTAGAAATTCGCTAAAATACAAAAGAGTACCTAAATGTTAGAAAAAGTCTTTTCCTTATCAAATTTTCGTTATCACACTTTCAAAAAAATAGTAATTCTTGAAGTAAAACCGTCGGACGCTCATTGAGAATAAATTTTGTTATTTCAAAATTAATGTAGCAAGTATTTGTCGAGGGTTTGTGCTTAAAAATACAGATAAACACAAAAAAGTGATATTCATATTTTTAATTAATTATTCGTTAACAAATTCAAAATAACTTATCGAAACCGAGATACATATTATATTTGTATGTAAATTATAGAAAAACTCAACCGTCTAATTTGCCTATCGTCAAATCAGAATATAATTAAAACAATCGTGAGTTTTTGATGTTTCTTTTCTAGCTGGTCAGCAACGCTAATACGTATATTTTTAAATGATATATGCTCGGATTAGAGATCGCAGGTGATAAATGTTAACTCTTTCCAGCAGTTACAAAAATAATAAATACAGCAAGCCCAATAAATAACTACAGCTGCCGACGGACGTTCTAAATATTATGGAAACAAATATTTTATTTATTTCATAGATCATGAATAAAGCTTATTCAACAAAGACTCAAAATGATATACTGGTTTATTTTTTTATAAAAAATAAACTACTTACCAATATCAAACGCTCGTTATGTTCAGTTACATATTATCATTATAATACATATTTTAGACCTATCTACAATCATTTACTGAAAATATATGGAGTCTGCAATACTGCTTTTTAGTTCCATATTTTTTTTATTCATGAGTGGGTGCAGACTAAGTTTTTCTTTTCCTATCTCGCATATTTTATAGTCGTATAGCTTACGGCTTTGAATGGGATAAATAATTAATAGAATACCTCTTATGAATACTGAAGTAATTTGAAATACATTTAAGAGTGTCCACTCTATTATTTAATATAGAATTTAACTATGGACGTAAATAATTCTTTGAGTATAATAATATGAACAAAGTACAACACATATATTTTTGTCGAATTGCAAAGGACCAAATAAAGAAATGAAATTTAAAAGCCTTGTTTTACTGAATAAATTATTTAGATTAAAAATGTTTTTTTCATTCATATATCCAAGGTTATAATCTTCAAACGATCAAAAGGGCATTAACTTATAATCTCTACTTTAATGTTGAAAGTTAACTCGTGCAACTACAGATAATCGTAAGTAATAAAAAAATCTCAAAAAATATATTCTAGTTCATAATTAATAGAAAAGGTAATATAATATGTGCCCAAAGACCTCATATTCATATCAACATGTTTGTTATTATTAGATAGCCAACGATTTCTTAATTCTGAAGAAGTCTTAGTTATCAGAAACGCAACATGAGGTCCTTTCTGTTTCCAAGAACATTTATATTTTTACAAAAAATTAAACGTATAGTTATTTAAAATATATCGAAAAATCTGATTAATGCAAAAATGGGCTAGAAACGAACTCAATAATAACAAAGATTATTCAAAATTGTACCCACTTGCACAATCTACGTTTATTCTTTATGGATTCCTTTGACGAGCAAAGAAAATTTTATTTGATACAATAAACATATCCAATAGATTCTTATTTTCAGGTGTTGGCTGTCAATGCTTGATGGAAAGGCAGTATAAAAAAATAATAGAAATATTAAATTTATTACGATTTTCACAATTTTATATAATAAACCAATTATATATAAAAAAGAATCAAATAAAAAAATCAACCAATGTATATTTTAATTTAAGTTGATTAATATTTGTTGTTAAACCCTTTCAATAATAACTCATTAACAAGATCATTAATGAAAATTATCACAGGCAATTGTGTTAATTATTATTAGATTAATATTATAAATTTTTTTTTAGTTGCAATTTACTGCTTGCCTTGGGGTAAGTGTTTTCCTGTAATTTATAACTTTGGTATATAGACGATGTTAACTGTTTATTTTACGTCATTTCTGTTGCATCCTTGTGATAGAGTGCCTGAAGATGCCAAAAGAGAAAATCGGATCGTTAATGACAAAACATATGAAATCGTACAAAGTCGTGAAATATAACTTTAAGTATTGTATTTTTATTATTTAAATACCACTTTATTATCATCGATTTTTTCTATTTCTTCGCTGATAACGATTATGTGGAAATACCTATGTGTGAATTTATTATATTCATATCTAATATTTAATGTATTTATGTTACAGGTAAATAAATATATTGATTTGTCGACCTCTACCAAAAAGACGCCTGCTAACGAGCTCGTTCATAGCGCGTGGATTCACAATTTAGCCGTGACAAATTATGCATTACAAACATGCAATATGCCGATTAATCAGGATTATCGAAATGAATCGATTTTGGCAACAGGCGTCTGGTAACTCAGCCAAGGTGATAATTCTATTTATTCATGACCACTTTATAAATCAGCTCGCCGCATTCTTATTTTTTTATATTTTGACTCCACAGGATGCTACGTTTTATTATATTATTTTTTAAAAATGACGACTTAATAACTAATATTATATTTTACTCTGCTCTACTAGCACATTGAATCCCGGAAACGTGTTTTGACGTGATAGACCGGCCCTTTTGAAAAAAAGACAAATTAGATACATTAAATTAAGTATTTGACAAAGAATTTTGATATTTACTTATTTTTAAGACTCAAACCATTTCAAAACAGTCGTTTAATTAGTCTTATCACCCATGAAAGTATTGGTTTACACGATCTAAAAACACAATCGTTTCGCGTGCAATACACTACACCAACATTCCCCCTCCTGTAGACGAAATAAAAGTGGCATTGAGTACACTCCGAGGAAAATTTTTGCAAGATTCATAAAACAGATTGTTTTGGGGACATAAAAAATAGATTAAGATCCCTATACCGGCAAAGTGTGTGCAAACCAAAAAAATAAGTGAGACTCGGTACATGTGTAAACATTTAAGTGTTGCTCTACACATGGGGAAGTGTTGACAATTTTATCAATCTAGGGCTATTTTTAATAATGTTGTTAACAATCTCAGAAAGTTTCATTTGATTTTATCCAATATTACCATAGTTAAACACAATTTTTACAATTGTGCGGTTTTATATATCAAAAATGATAAATGTGATAATTATTTTTCTCGAATATATATGAGTAATCCCCGAAGCAAAACATGTGTTCTTTACAATTCTAAAAGGTCATATATTACCCTTCCTTTTCACCTAGATTGATAAAATCTTTTATAAAAAATCGTATTTTTTACACAGTAATGATTTGAATTTATGAGATACCGTCAAATATTAAAGTATTTAAACAACCATTTGCTTCTTTGAAATCGATAACAATTGTAAAATTATTCGAGCATTGGGAATATGAACAAATTTTCCGATTGTTTAAATATATATTCATTCAAGTAACACTCTGTACGTAAAAATATTTCGCTTCATATTCACGATCAATTATTTTATGAATTGATTTGAAAATTATGAATGCTGATAAATTTTAGAATTGTCAAACATCTTTTGCGTAGGAAAAAATATAAATATTTATTGTAATAATTAATCCATGTGTAGGTTTTAATGAGACAAATAAAAACATGATTTATTATACATATTCGTTTTATCAATAAATAGCTCAAATATTTATAGCGTGATTAATTAAATTTAATTCCTGCATTTTAACATAGTTATTAAGATATTCTTGGAGGAATATTTGCATATTTTATGAAGTATCAATAAATTAAGATATTTCAATCAAATTGAGAAAGTTTACAAAATTGCTTATGCATTTTAAATTTGAGTTGAATGATTGCATAAATCATTATGTTTAATTTGATAGTAGGAAGATCTTCGAAAAGTCTTTTTGAAATATTTATTATTTATTAATAATACACTAAAATATCAAATAAGAACCCCCTTTCTCATCAACATACCTATTGACTTCAATAATGTAAATAATTAAATATATTACATATATTATATAATAGTTTATGCATTTATAAAAAAATGAGGAAATTGTACCCAAAATCAATTAAAATACGAGATCAACCATTGATGAAATTAGGGCTTTTTTTAGAAAAAAGGGATGCCGGAATTCACTTTATGTCAAGCTTTTTTTTAAATAAAATTTTATTCAAATGACAGTTAAAGAAGCTTTTACTATGCCACGAAGCGTACAAAAAATAATACCGTGAAAAAAGGTACCGGAACGCCATTCCACCGCGTTACTTGAGAAAAAGCCCTGGATTATACCATATATGCATAATTATATAAAGAAATATCATTAAGATTATTTATAAATTATATTAAATCTACTACAAAATTTTAATATTGGCACAAAAATTTTTTACGATAAATTGACAACTTTTAGTATATTGACTGTCATTTCTTATTGGAATAATTATATGTTTAAAAAAAAAAAAAACACTTCTTTTTTTATTGCGATTTTCACAATTTTATAATAAAATGACCCGTACCAATTTGTTTTCTTGTCTAATACATTTTTATAGTAGGTAATTATTAACTCTACATTAACGTATACAATTTTGTTAAAATCGATCTTGCATCAGTTGATAATAAGATCGTAACCGTTACTAATAATTTTATTATAAAATTTTACGTAAAAAAATAGTTCTACCATCAAACAGGTTTCAATAATTTAATTCATTATCAAGTTTTAAGCTTTTTAACCAATCAAAAAGTTTTCTATACGTCTGGAAAATTTTATCCACTGAGAATTAATTATTTCGTCGTAAATTAATAAAATGATGCATTGAAAATTTTTGTATAGTCTAGCAATATAAAGCCTCGAGTGAAATAACAGAATACAACTGATATAAATTGTTTGCATTTCATAAAACTTTTTGCTAAGAAATTTCTCGATAAAATTGAATGATTGTTTTCATCTTCTTGATGTCTTTGAGCAAGCGATGAGAAATTAGAATTATAGATATTGTTATTATACATATAAAAACAATCAAATAAATACCTTACGCTAATTAGCATTCATGGCTTTATAAAATATATAATAATAATAGACAATCTGAGCAGAGTGGGATCTTTATACTCAAATGCAGTGGTGAGCAACCTAAGGCACACGGGCAACAGTTTTTTTATTATTATTTAAAATGCTTGCTACAAATATGAACAATTAAATTCAACGTAACCAGGTGACATTATTATTTAAACTAGTAAGCGTATTCCACAAATTAAGACAAATTCTCATCAAAAAGCTTATTTTAAGATCACAACATGCCCTCTATGTTTTGTTGCAAGTCAAACTGTATTACTATCCCAAAGTAACCAATCAATATACTGGTTACACATGATAATGTATTAAAAATCTTTTATTAAATGTCCCATTTCTATTAGCAAGCCTTTTGAAGTGTCGATATAATATCTATTAACAAGCGTTTCAGACCACTGCTCTGCTGTGAAGGATAAACGCTTTTGCGTGAAAGCAATGTTGAATGTGCGTGCCTATACAAAAATCAGTTGAACATTCAGAAAATATAATCCAATGTCTTAGCCCAGTGGTCGGCAATTTGTGGCTCTGAAGCCACATGCGGCTCTTTGGCCCCTTAAGTGCGACTTTGGCACAAATGTCTATGGGAACTTCATCAAGAGTAAACTGAAAAGTTTTCTTATTGATGAGAACCTTAATCGTGTCCTTAATTAAGAAAAACAATTTACAAACCTGATTTACTCAAACTTTCCAAAGAGATTCAAGGAAATTTTTCATATTAAGGCAATGTCTCGAATGAAATTTATGGATTCATAAATAACATATTATACTTATCAAGTTTTATTCAGTGTACCCGCAATTTAATCAAGTGCTAAAATTATGACGAAGGTTTGCTAAATCAATAAACAGATTCGGCTATTATTTTTTTATATCGTTGTAATCTACACATTTGGCTCTTTGACTAACAAGCTTTCCGACCACTGACTTTACCAAACAAAGCAATGTAAATAAAAAAAATGAAATACCCATAATATTTATATACACGCTAATAATTTTAAAGTCATACCTTAAATGGTAATTAATTTATATCGTATATTTTGTAATTAATTTCTATAGCAACTTGACTCGATTAAATTAAATTTACAGTCAATATACATCAACGTATGGTATAATAATTTTAATTAAAAACTTAAGGACGTGCTACTGTTTGCATGAATACCAATTAACCTTGTAGGCATATCATATTTGAGCCATTTACAAACATAAAAGATGTTTTACATTCAGTTCCAATATCTAATAATATTTATAAATGTTCATGACAAGAGCAAATTCTATTTTTAATTGCTTGCTTGTAAATTTATTTGAGGAGAATATTTTAACTTACAACATTTGAGTAGGATAACCTGTAATATAATAAAGTAAACAAAGAAGTGACAGTCAACACCTTAAATGCTGCTAATAAGAAATTTATGAGTCGAGTTCTATTTACATACAATAAAAATTTGGATAAATTTTAAATATCACATAGATCAATGTTAATGTATCTAAAATTATTGTATATTTTACCTCATTCCCTGCTGAGTCACTAAAAGCATATACCAACACCTAGACTTTAAAAAAATGTTGAGTTATATTGGTTTGAAACTATCTTATTGTGTTTGTCAGAACAAACCAAGCAGTGCATCAACTTAAAATTTAGCGAATTCAAAGAGGTTTTAACCACTGTTAAATTCATATATTTTTTGATATTAACTATCAACACAGAAAAATCAGCCGTCTCAACAGTCGAGACGTTAGCAGTCAGAGGGTTCAAAACTACTACCAATAACAAAATGTTTCTTTTAATGAAATGACAAGACGTGTAAATTGTTCATGATATTGCGTGCCTACGAATCGCGTGTCACTAGAAAAAACGACTAAGAATGTGTGCGTACTGCACGGGCCATGCACGCGCAAGTACTGAATTTAGAAGTAAAATTCCTTCCCCTTTCGTTTCTTTGTTCTTTAACAAAAATTATTATATCGTAAAGCATTTAACGGAATAGATTAAGTTTTTTTTATATAGAAAACAAATGTTTTTTGCGACCGTTTAATATTAGCTTTTTTATATGAGTATTAGCAAAACTACATAATGCAGAATGTAAATATTAGCTCCTACAAGAATACTTGGAATTTTTAAGAACATGTAAAATATTACTGTCTACATTTCAATTGAATAATATAACGAATTTTTTTTTTGAGATCTTATGAAAAATAAAAAAATACACATTCTATTTTATAGAATTTTAAGTAGGCACGATAAAAAAGCGTATGTTTTAATGTTCACTTTATAATAAAATAAATTGAAAATGCTTTTTATGTACGGCTCATTTCGTGAAAATAATATTGCAAAATCATAGGGTAAGACATTTTTTGAGAAAAACGGTTTTTAATATTTAATCAAAATAAAGACGGTAATCATTCAATCAAAAAACTTCATTTTTATTCATGCGTGTATGTTTCGATATTAAAATTTATTTGAGTGTTTTCCAACGGTTGAGAATATTTTATATTAGACAATCAAACTGATGTATATATGTACAACCTTCTTTTTATTGCAAATAAAATTTTAATTAAATATACACAATGTAATTTTTATTTATAAAAGAAGTATTCAATATATGAAAAATTACAATTTAATCAAAGGACACGCATTACATATCGACAATATTGAAATATGTACTATTTTGAACATATTTTTGAACAAATCTTCTGAAAATTTTAATCATATGTTTAATCAATAACGAACTAAAAAAACACCATAAGTATCCAGCTGCATATATAATATTTAAAAGTAAGCACTTATTTAAATAAAGTGCAAATGTCAGTGACTTCCGTTGCATATTTCATACAGAATAATGTTATGTAACATAGTATAAAACCTTATCAACAACAAATGAATGATAACTCGCTACTTTTTTGAGAACAACTTCATTTTAAACTCCTATGACAAGTAAGTTAGAACGTTTTTTTACTTTGAGTAACGCCTTCTCGGCCTATTTTATTTTTGATAACAACGTAACATTTTTTATGAATCACAATAACTTGTTAAGTCTGTTAAATTTGAATACACAATGGTGTTACAAAGTGTTCAAATAAAGTACATGAAAAAATATGTCTTGTTTTTAAAAAGAACATTCTAAATAAGATAGCTTAGTTCTTAGTTCATAGGAACTAATATAAATATTTCAAATTTTCATATGTATGTCAATTTATATGAAATAAAAAAAGCAAACAAATGAAAGATTTGTGAATATTTCAAATTTGGCAAATAAATCATAATACATTTACACATGCGAATATTGGTCATGATTCATTTAAATACACTTTTAAGAAGATTATTAACAAATAATTTTCCAGCATTACAAGCGTCCAAAAACATTTTGTTCTTTTGAAAAATATAAAATTGATTGAAATCGAAGCGATTCTCTGAGTCCGTGCTTCCTGAGCTAGGGGTCGCGAGCTTTCTGCGGGTGCCGCATTTTTTTCAATTTTTTTCTTTGTTCACAGGGGCCGTGGAAACAGCTTGGGAAGCACTACTCTAAATTATTGTCAGATATATGAATATTGACACTCGGTAACGACAAAATTCTTATTTTGACCACATATAAGCTGAAAGAAATTTTTGAATAAGTGGATTTTTATTAATAATATAACATAATATTTTTCGAAAAAATATATGAAAAATATTTATTTTTATTAATATAAAGCTCCTTTTATTTTAAGCAAAATAAATTTATGTTGTATCATTGCTCGTTTATTAAAAATTAGGCTGTATAAAATTTATTTGGCGTCTTATTTGTATGTGTAAATGAATCCACACAGGTCCGGGTCGTTTATCCAACGAATGGGCCTATTAAGCATCACCGATGACTGTCGGGCCAGCCCACCGGAGCGAACGATTTCATCGCGCGATAACAAACACCTTTTATAGCGGGCCTTAAAAACCCACGGTCTGCGTAACGCTTCAAAACATTAACCTAACAGGAAAAACAGAAATATAACTATTTATATCGGTACTATTATATTCATCAGTAAATTTTAAGACATTTTAAGTTCAATATTTTGTTATTCACTATCGTTTGAAATTTTTTTTGTATTTCTTTTTTATTGAACTATATTTAGAAGAAATAAATTCACTTGGCTAATATATACACCAAGAATCAAAACGCATACTGAATTCGGCGATTTTATTCCATTGATTAAGAAAAGAAAGACTTCCAGTCTAAGAACCAAACAAGATTGCCGTCCACTAATGTTAAATTTTAATTTTTGAAAGATTATTTAATGATAATTTAAAGAACTTTACTGTAGTGATTAAATGGGTTTATAGGTTGTCATGTCTCTATTTGTAAAAAGCTACATATCACTATAGATCTTTTACACAACTGTCTTTAGTGTAGTGTATTCTCGAATCCACATCAAGTGAAATTAAACATTTTACGGGGTTTGTATTGTTAGTTCTTAAAATTGCAAATATCTGTCACCTTATTATTGTTAAACTATAATCTAATATAACATAATGTTTTCAGTTTAAGGTCTGATTTTCTTTTTTTTCATAGAGAAACATGTAAATTTTAAATTTCTTTATTTCTCAGTATTTCGAGTAAATCATTAAAAAAATAATTAATCTAATTGATAATTTAAGTTTACAGCTTATTATAGTACTACCAGTAGTAGCCAACGACCATACCACGTTGTAAACACAGGCTCTCGTGCGATCACCGAAATTAAGCAACATTGGGCGCGGATAGTGCTTGGATGGGTGACCGCTCAGGGAACATCGAGTGCCGTGTTCTCTTTGCTATGGGAAGGAAAACCCAAACAGAAAACCGAACACCAATCCGCCTGGGCAGCGTGGTGTTGCTATGTCCAAACACCCCCCTGAAAAAAAAAAAAAAAAAACAGGGGGAGGCCTTCATCCGGCAGTGGATCGACCCCGGCTGATGATGATGATGATGATAGTACTGAGTAAAAAAAAATGATTATATTTTTCTTCCTACTTTTAATTTAATTTTTAACAATTTAAATATTTTTACATTCGCATAGCAGACTTTAAAATAAATTGAAGCGATTACATCAGTTTTTATTTGGAATTAGACAACGACTTGACTAGGACTGTTTTCTTTATTCTAAAACAAAAGCCAAAATGTATCCACACAAAATACACAGTATCAAATTATGTTTGTCTCTTTTCGTTGCACGGGGCTCAGTGGAAGTTTTTTTAAATGCCACGTTCTTTAATCGGTATGAAAAAAGCAATTCGTGCTCACTAAAGTTTGTGCCTGTATGGCGTGCGAGTGTTAGTTTGGAAACGCCTGTGAATATGTCAACAGAAGTATCTTATTAGGAAATGATAAATGGATTCGTACTTAAAGACATTGCTTGTTGTATTATTTTCATATATTATTTTCGCATCGAGACACGTTTCGTATAATAAGTCGTGGATTCCATACATGAAACATTGTTTATGACATGGTGCAATTTTAAAATTCAATAGAACAATAAAAAGGAATACATTGATTGATAACGACTGACATCGAACACCAAAGTTTTATATCGTTCATATTTTGAATTGAAAAATATCTTAAATTGTTCATATTTTTTTTCCAGTATTAAAGCTTTATAATATTTGGAGTTCTGTTTAAAGGCATGACTATGGGTGAATTAAGTAATTCTGTCCACTTACCCGTTTTCGTAATCCTAAGAACGAAGGGTTTAAGAGAGGGGTTATATTAATGATAATCCTTTCCTAGTCCTCTTCTGCAATGCGTACCCTCTTCAATAAATAATATACAATATATGACACCCACTATATAATAGCTTACTTTGTGATAGATAATAATAATGTCTAAGACAATTAATTTGTAAATATTATAGTATATGTGAATGACAATTTTCTGTTAAATTAATAAATATTTTTTTATCATTTATCATTTTATATAGTCCTGACTGCTGACACCAAACAATTATGACTTCTGAAAACTACAAGAAGCATTTAACAATAATAAATTAATAGCCGTTCAGAACATAATGTGGATATGAAATATTTCTACTTGATACGAATCTAAAAAATCGTTTTTAATTATAGGCTTTGCATTTATGTTTTATGTGTTCAGGTGGGTAATTATTTTCCAACATTTTTTATTGGTAACTCTTTTTGTTTATTCATATGTAGCCTGACTTGAAAGAAAGGGTTCGAGAGATAATTGATATTTTCGACGAAAACTGACCATCATAAATGTTTGGTACTAAACGGGATGTGAATATCATTCAAATTAAGTATGTGTTAATTGATATTGTAGATTTAAAACGAGTGATAGAATCTGGTAATAAAAATAAATAAATATAAAACCAGTTATTTTAAAAGCGGGCTTTCATCGGTGATGCGTCTATACACATTTTTTTTTTATTTAATGAAAAAATATTACCAAAATAAAATTTAATAATCTCTTATGGCCATGTATAATAGTTTCTCGTGTGATATTTGACTTCCTTGTACAGCGATATCATCTTTTACATTAAAGCTAAGAAAATGTTAAGCAACAACATTTTTTAAGTAATTTAAGATAGTTAGAATGAAGCTATAATGTAATAAAGAATAATGTGAAAGAGAAAATCCAATTAGTTTGTGAAATATACATAATAATCAATGCTTTCAAATTGACATTAGTTTTCAAGTAAAAACAGTTCTGCAAAAATAAATCACACGAATATAAATTGTATTATGGAAAATTACTAGTATTAAGATGGTATCTTTTTTACTACGTTTATACTCTTGACGTAGATCGAAAGTTCTTTTAAGGAAAGTACCTTAAAGGTATTTAGAATTTTGACTTTTTAGTGATGTTCTCAAGCTCATTTGTTTGAGACGAGAAATAGTTTAAAGGTAGACCTATCAATAATGCTTATTTCTATTGCTACACCCAATTTTGAGAATCAGATGAGTTAATTTGATTTAAATAAAAAATTTAAAATAATCAATCCCCTTATTCCTTATCTAAAAAAATAAACACCTGTGGCACACGCTAAACAAAAAAAAATTAAATAAAAAGGAAAAATTTAATTTTTGTATGATTTTTTTTCCGAGATATTATTGTGTTACTAATTAATAAAAAAAGTTGTAACAACATTGTAATATCTACGGCCACAGGATAAAAAATAACTTTTTTATCGCGTTCACGCATTTAAAATCAAATTAAACGTCTGACGCTATCAAAATTGACAAAACGATATTCTGCCTTCCCATTAAGCGATACGACTTTACACCAAACCTTAAATGAATAAATTATCCATTCTTGTTTGTGACTGGGATGCGTACTAAACTATTTCCTGATATCAATCAGAGGATACTGAATATTTGTGTGAGTGTTTCTTTTTTTCCATAAAAACTTATGTAAATGGATAATCTTAGGAATGACTGTTTTAATTGACCGCCATAGCATAGAAGTAACAATAGTCCGACTGGGGAATACGGCATTTTTGAATAAATTCTCTAGCGACCAGTAACCTTTTTCCAGTACATCTCAAAGTGTTGCAAAAATAAGCTTGTATAGCGAGATTGATAAAAATGGATAGAAAGCTTAAAATAATTATTTGATCAGCGATCATCTATTCTCGTCATAAAAAACACTTCCTTAGAATATATATTATATTTTGTCAATCATAATGATCGCTTGATCTGGTAAAGCCAAATAGATAAGTGTACTACATTTATTTATATTGGAATATAAAATTTATCATCTTGAGTTTATAATTAACGTCTGTTATCAATTTCACAATGTATTGAATATTTAATGAGGTCTTCTAATTTCATTATTCTTGCAATATTCCTTCATCATTCATACTTTATATAATTTATGATATCGACTGAAGGTGCTTGATGGAACTTACTTACTTATATACTTTATGTATCAATATAAAACAAATATTAATGAAATCTTACTTAATATATCGTTTCGTAAAAAAGATTCTATTTGATACTAACTGTGTTTTATCAAAAAAAGCCCTTTTATATTTTTTTAATAATCAAGTTGTTATTATTTTGCCGAGACATGTAAAATATATTCTTGTAGGGTGTTTCCATTATAAAGGTTGAGGATTATAACCCTAACGCCAGCCATATCGCTGTCTCATTATCTCACCGGAGTAAAATAATTTCGTTTTACTTTTCTGAGGGTTGCATCGAGCGGTCGCGTTTGAAGATTCGCTATCTTATGCCGCAGATTTTTAGATATTACAAAAATTCACTTTTGTAAAATGGCATTTTGCTTGCATATCTTTTGATAATATTATACTCTTACCGTCGAGAGTCTTCTTAAAACAAATGCCGAATAACATCGACAGTTAGGCTATATTTTTGTTTTAAACTTTTTCTTTTAACGACAGATATTTTTTGTTCAAAAAAACATTTCTAAATTTTCTTTGTATATTTTCATAAATGACGTGAACAAAAATTAAAAATTTACTTCGCTGTTTTACTTATGTTCTGCTTTCTCAGTCTTATCTTCTTGATAAACATAATACAAATATTGATTGAATTGGCATATACTTGGTAGTACTCCATTATAAACGGTGAAAAAATAACAATGTATTTTAGTACTACATTTTTTTTTATAAGATATAGTTGATAGCTATTTCGGAAATAATACAGACAAATTAAATTTACTTTAAAATATTTTTGACGATGCTATGAAAGTGAAACAGCTATCAGCCAATTCACACCGTTATTGCATACCACTTTTATTTTAATTTTAATATAAGAGAATTAAATATTTTTAACAATCATACAATATAAGCAATAAAATTTTGGAAGATACATAGTATTAAGAAGGAGAATTTTATATATACAACTATGGTATAGCAAGACTGCGCATATTTTTTTAAAAGTAATATGTTTATTTTATGTTATCTATAACAATATACATGAAAATGATTATGTGGACTGGACAAATTGATTACGATAAGAATGTAAGCCGTGAAAATTTTCTGTAAACAGTGAGAAACAAACAAGTCTTAAGCATCATTATAAAATGTTTCCAAAATAAATATTTAAAGTTGTAGCTTTATATCATTAGAAATCAAATCGATAGTCGTATATTTTTACGACATATTCAAGCAGGTTATCGAATCGACCATCTTGTTTCGGTAGTGGCGTTCGTTTTATTCAGCGATTCTAATAAAACTAAAAATAAACTCGGCACGTATATAAATTAATTCAAATCTAATGGAATAGATCTTTGTCTTTCCAATGGCATGCCTTAAACTTTTAACCCTTTGAATTAATTCTCGATTCCCATTCGTCTAAATAAAATGAGGGGCAGGTATCGAAAAAACACGATGTCATCGGTAGCGGTCGTTATTCTGTCGGATAGTTAATATTCAAATTTATAGTGCCTCTAGCATATTTGTGTTTTTAGTTGATCCTTGACCGACAAAATATTGCGATCAATATCGCACGAAATCTTCTTCTCTTAAACATACAATAATTCAAGACTTATTTGACAAATCAACATCGAGTTGTTATCTTTTCGTGAGATCATCAATTGGTTGAAAAAATATGAACTTTATTTTAAGCACTATACTATTTTATGCAAAGTTATTAAAGACTTGAAACAGTCCGAATTAAAATCTTGCGAACAGTAATGTAACTAAATTTCTAAGCTACGTATGTTGTCAATGGAGCGTGTGTCGATAATGTGGTATAGGGGAATCATTGGCCGTTACTTGTCTAGAATTGTATCTTGTATCTTGTCTGAAAGCTTATGACTTGATTTATATATAAATATATATATGGTTTTAACAAGGCGGTGAAAGTACACATACAGCCAATGCTAAAATAGAATATCTGAGATATCTGTTTTCTTAAAAAATATTGTTAAAATAGTGATTTTGATTTAAATTCACGGTTGCTAGATTTATAACTCCTAAGTTCTTTTTGTAGTGATATCTAAAAAAGAGAGGTTAATGCAAAAAACACAAAAGCAATTAAGTAACTTGATTTATAACATTTGTGATAAAATAAATGAAATATCTGTTGAAATAAGTGAAAAAATGATTGAACGAACCTTTCTTCTTTTTTTCAATACGTAATATCCAACATTAAATAAAATATGTTTTTGTATTAAGTCTGGAGTTTGTAATTAATATTAAGTCATGGAGTTTGTAATTAATATAAAGCCACACAAAATAATCTACTTAAACATCTCTGCAAACACCCTGCTTAACATACCCCTGATAAATTTCTTGTATTTTGATTTTTGAAAATTATAATTCATTTACACTTTTACTAATTTTCAATCATCAAGTACGATTTTGTCTCATCAATCCTAATACTAGTGAAAAATAAACATTTAATATTTTATTTTTAAAATGTGTTGTTGAAGAAAGAATTTTTTAACCATCAAACAAAAAAGGTAGTTATAATTATTTAGATGGAAAAATTATTTCACGCAACACATTTCATTAATATTGACACAATATTGCGTAGGTCTAGGCAATGCCTTTATAAAATATAATGGTGCGACTCTTTAAAACGAATATCATAATGAACAAACGTAAAGAATATGTTCAGCATATAATTATGGCGGCATAATCCGGAAGTGCTTGCTCGCCCGCATTTCCGGTGGCCAGCCATCTTGTAGGAGGGACTACCATCTTAGGTAGGTGCGTCCAGAAATAAAGTTTCTTAGGATGTGTTTTTAAAACAGTAGTATAGATCTCACGACGGATTATGAAAAGCAATTAATTATATTAGTTGCTTTGTCATTGGAATTCAAAGAGTTGTACAACGTCCAGTAATATTTACAGTGTAATAAAATTAACAGTGGTACTTTTTATAGACAATGAATTAATGAGGATAAGAAAACACGGCAGTCATTTATGAACAATGCAATATCAGTGCAGCGATTTTTTTTTGTTTTTTGCCTAAGCCTTCAGATAATGTTAATTCTACATAATACATTTTTCTAGCGTAATAGTAGTTAAGCGATCAATCGTGAAGCCCAGTATCGCCTCAAAAAATGAAAAGCAGATTTATTTCTTTTCTTGAACTTAATTTATTCGTTGAAAACGGCTTTAAACAACATAAATGTGAGACAAATAACATACAAACATATTTTTATAAGAGAAATCAGAAAAAAAGATTTAACATCGCAAAATTTAATTAAACGTTTAATTAAATTCCCTTTTCTCCATTAGTAATCATTGTACAAAAAAATAATGATGAAAAAGAAATTTAGTAGACGAGCGATTTGTTTACCAATACAATCATTTCGAATATGACGAATTTGGGTTAGTTTTACAAAATTGTTCAATTTTTCTCAACCGTTTTCACTTTCAATAAATGTAATATTTCACTTATTGAATAGGCGAAATTAAAAAAAATCTTCCTTGCGTCTAGATTCATTTAAATATTGATAAAAAATGGTTTCAGTAATAAACTGCTATATTATTACTCTCAAATCATGAGAACTCTTATGTCATAAGTACGTCAGTACAATCTATTGTAGTTTGTAACTTATAGCCAACAGCAGTAGACAATATAAATTTTATAGTGTTATTACTATGTCAGCTTTTTTATGCACATTTCAAATATAATTTATTTATATGTAGATAGAAATAAAGACAATTCTAAAATGTATGTAAAAGTTGCGTACCTGTTTTCCGGTTTTTTATATTTTATTTCAGAGCGTATGAACAGACATTGTTTAATATTATATATGGACTGCACATATGCCACGTACGTATAAAACGAAAATGTCTGACAGACCTTTGTACTATTTTCGAGAAAAAACATAATACTTCTCGTATTGCGTACTTTTTTCTTTACGCTTCTTGCAACCCTCTTGAGCATAAACTTAGCATATGACGAGGAAGCGAATGTTTCTGCAATAAATACATATTTGTGGATGCTTTTTTCTGTATTCGCAAAGTAAAATAATGGCATCTCCTCTGGCATGTTATTTGATTTATGTTTGTAATGTTCTCGGGGGAAATGCTGCGAAATTCGCGCAAAGCATTCATTTGTTCGCTCGAAAATTTTGTTACGAATTTCAAAGAAAATTGGCTCTTGTTCCATCGTTTCTCTCTCATTAATAATACATGACAATATTAACAATGTTGTATTTATTTTTATTATAATTGAAATACTCATTTTACCAAACAGAAATTTAGAAAAGTATAAACTTTCAAAAACGTATAAAATAAGTAAAACATTATTTAATATAATTTATGATATCGACTGAAGGTGCTTGATGGAATTTCTATATCAAATTTGAATTGTTACAATTTTGTACGATTCCACATGCTTTGTCACTAACGACCCGGGTTTCGCTTTTCGGCATCTTCAGGCATTCTATCACACGTATGCAACAGAACTGACCAACTGTCAGTTCGGTTAGATAGATTAGACAGATATTAGTGATAGAATGTAACAATTCAACAAAGAAAAAAAACATTATATTACCTCAAGAAAGTTTTTCTTTACTTTTATTTATTTGAATAAAAAAATGATTTATTTTATGAAATTCGATCATTGATTTGAATTAAATCTTGATAACATAATTAGATTTTGGTTGAATTTTAAGTATTTCTTATTCTGATATTATTTAAAAAAAAATCGGTCGATTATAAAAAAGTATCTAAAACTTGATTACAGTAACACAATAAAACTTTTAACAATAATTTAAATACGATTTTTAAATGCAATTAAAAATGGGTTTATAAATCAACTAACAGTGTTCTTAATTAAAAATCTTTTTATTTATTTTACACCGGTTGGCCAATAAAGATCACATCATTTGATCCATAATACCGTTTATATACATGCTTAAAAATTGATATACTTTTTCATCGTTTGTATATTTTTCGGCCTCAGACAGATTATCGGCGAGGCTTACGTGCGGTCGACTAGATAGGGTTGTTTAATAATGGGATTATACAATTTTTTATCGAAAAACATCTCTCCAATGTGCAGAAGTCCGCTCTGTAATCCTCGACGTTTAAGTTAATGACAGACAAGGCAGTCTACGGCGCATTTTTTTGCCTTTGTCTGCTCGCATCCAATTCGTGAGAAATATATCAAAAAGAACCGATGTGGATTCTAAATTGAAAGATTATCACAGAAAAGGTGAAATATTTTTGAAAAACATTGTGATATTTATTGATCGAATTGGCATTTACTTGGTAGAACTTCATTATAACACGGTGAAAAAAATAGCAATGTATTTTGTTGTACAAAATTTTCTCCCAACAATAGTTCTGACGAAGGCGTGAGCCGAAATAACTGTTAACTATATATTATAAAATATTGTAGAACTAAAATACATTGCTATTTTTTTCACCGTGTTTATTTCAAAAATTGAAATACATATCATAATCTATATGATTTGTCAGTTTTTTAATCTGGAAGACTACTTACTAATAAAACTTTATTATTATGATACAACTATTTTCCAATTTAATTTTTTCAACATACATAAACGATTAATTTTATGCGAAATATTTATGCGTTTTTATTTTTCTAAAATGGTTTTATTCCATATGTCCAAAAATATCGATGAATAGAATATTCAATAGTTACATCATCGTTACAAGACTAGTATTCGTGTTGTTACTATTTGTCATAAAAAGAATTAAAAAGATTGATGTCATCAAAGATTTACCTATGCTTAAAGATCTTCAACCGAAAAATCTAAGTTGACTAAACATGATACCGTTATGTTTGGAAAAGAAAAAAATATTAACTCTACGTGTTTTTTGAGTCGGAAACAGAAGCGTGATTGCATCGGGGAGAACTAGAGTTGGATTGATAAATGTATCGCCAATACATGCAACGCTCCCTCGGCTGACCGTTTCCCTTCGTGTGAAGATGATGCATCGAACTCAGGACGTGATAACGTTGAATAATTTGCGTGTGTTGCATTGCAGTGTTGCACTCAATGCAGTTTATTTCAGGTAAAACTGACGGTCACTCAGTTCTCTGCAATGCAGAATGAAAACTTCCAATGGTCTGTGTTGCATAGATATAAAAAAATTAATAGTCAATACACAAACAAAATGTTTTTCTATTACCATTTTAACATGTATAATGAAGTTAAATTCCGCTTTTCATGTTTTGAAATGAATATTATATCTAAACTAAGTTTTCTCAGTTACACTTCACCAGTTTATTTCAACTAATTATAATTGTTTGTATTAAGGTCGAATACTTGAAATATTGATAGATTAATCTGTATATAACGTAATAGAAAAATACCACAATTTTAAACTCAAATATTTTTAAGTGCGCCTGTACATATGTTTGGAACCCATTTCTTAATAATTTCGTATTGAAGCAATTATCATAAATTTTATTTATTGATTGAATATATAATACTTGAATTAGTTCATCACTTATTATAATATTATATGACAGAGACTTTTTTTTATAGGTAATACTGTCAGGGCTTATCGGTTGAATGACAGCTTTATTATTAATGTACAAAATCATACATGTTTAAATACATAGGTTTGTTCTATTTAGTGTCTTTTAAAAAAATAATCGTGTTAAATATTGATAAAAAAAATTAAAATATTAAATGACAATTTGAAAAAAGATTTTTGTGTAACTACTTTTACAATTTTGTCTGACAAGCTATCCTTGGATATTGACATTTATAATTTGACGACAACTTTGGAAGCACAGCAAAGCAATTTGGAAGGATCTTTGTTGATAAAAAATGTTCGTCACGAAATACATGACGTACATCGCTATGATCAATGTAATATTTTAGGACTTGCGTGATTTTCGAAACCACCCGAGCGTCGTCCATTTGGCCTAATTCCGATCACATCCACGTCGAACTGAGTGATTTCCAACAATGCCATAGTATCGCTTTCATGCGAGTATCGGGGCCGCCACAAATTGCCAATTTCCTCAGATCATTTCAACTGTCAGCTCGAAATCTGTCAGTGCATTGTTAAAGCAATACCGCACTATCGCGACATCTGTCATTCGTCACAGTTGGCGTATTGAGGTGGTTTTGTGGCACGTACACAGGGACTGCCAAAATTATTTTTAGCAAAATTAAATAATCGTATATTCAATATTTCAACACACATTTAAATAAACCAATAAAATCACTAAAAACAAAATCACGTCATAACCCACTGATTGGTATTTTGTACCGAACTTTAGATAGGCTTAGTTCTGTTTCAATAATTCGTTGTTAGTTTCAGATTGTCTATTGACTATAAGTAAAATATTTTAGTTCTTTTCAGCCAATGTGTCAATAATGAGATTAATAAATTCTGTATTTTATCCGCTTTCAGGAACGATATTAAAAATACCAATATCAATATACTTAAAAAAATGTGAATAAAAAAAAAATTCTACGTTCTTTAGAATACTTTATAAATGACATGGTCACTTTTAAGGTGTTAACTGTCACTTC
Source organism: Himalopsyche japonica (assembly GCA_028555115.1). Classification (NCBI taxonomy): domain Eukaryota; kingdom Metazoa; phylum Arthropoda; class Insecta; order Trichoptera; family Rhyacophilidae; genus Himalopsyche; species Himalopsyche japonica. The sequence continues at coordinate 899,241 of JAHFWJ010000326.1, read as the reverse complement.
TTGATGGAAAGGCACTATATTTTAAATAATAAAAACACATTTTTAGTACTTATTTCCACAATATATTTTTTGATCAGGACTGGTTTCGCTCATCGCGAGCATTATCAACTGATAGTTCATCTGATAATGCTTCATTGATCAGTTGATAATGCTCGCGATGAGCGAAACCGGTCCTGATCAAAAAATATATTGTGGAAATAAGTACTAAAAAATGTGTTTTTATTATTTTAAAAAAAAAAATGACATGGTGTAAAACTTGATATCCTTCATACAATGTTTATCGTAGTATAAGAACGTCGTATTGCAGGGAAATGAGCAAAAGCACTTGCAATGTATATGAGTAAAAGAAAAAATAAGCAAGGGACTTATTTCCATTATAAATTTTAATAATTTTTATACATGTCTGAAATTTCCTTATTTTATTTTGGTTTGTACTAATTCAAAATAACAAGTAAATGTTTATTTGTTTTGGATATGAAAATATCATTTTCTTTTGTTATAAGACATCAATGTTTTTGTATTTACATATTATAATCATACAATCCGATTGTCTAAATATATTTTTACCAGTCCCGGCATTTTTTTTTCATCCGGTATTATATTTGGCAACCCTTAAATGAATACGGCCTCCACCAAATATCTGTCAATAAATTGCTTGTTCCTCTTATTTCATCTGCGGAAAGTGTAAGCCGTTAGAATTATAGCTATATATATATTTATACTCATTTTACGTTTGTAAGGAATTAGACATTTTTTTTTTATTTCGACTTATTTAAATAATTGTTATTGATAAAATGTCGTAGTGAAATTGGATTAGTAAGTATTATATTTACTCTTGTTTATTTTGATTTGTACCAAACATTAGATTACTTAAAAAAAAGGCTGTTTTTCATTATTTTTAAGTAGACACTATACATTAACCAACAAAACTTAAAAAAATATAAATGTAGCTGCAAAACGTGAGCTATGTTTTAAAGATAACGTTCATTAATTTTTAAATCAATATGTGTATTTCTTCGCCTAAATAAGAAGGCATGCGTTTGTATTTATTGAAATTATTTTATGTGAAACTTTGTTCATATATTTGTTTTGCCATTACATCAGTAGAATTAGCTAAATTGTTGGATGAAATGCTTTTTGATACATAATATATCTTATATAAAATTAATGATATCGACTGAAGATGTTTGATGGAATTTCAATATAAAATTGGAGTAGTTAAAACTCTGTACGATTCCACATGTTTTGTCACAGAGTCAGTTATGTTGCATCCGTGTGATATAATGCCTGAAGATGCCGAAAGGCAAAACACATGCCGTCAGTGACAAAACATGTGGAATCGTACAAAGTTTTAACAATTCAAATTTGATATCTTAGATGGTTACTTACTTAAACTACTTTCACAGAATAAAAAAACAGTAGTGAGGCTAAACGATATAACTTTAACTTCATTCATTATTTTTTTTTTATTATCATTGTAATTAATAATAAATATATGTAAATGCTACCATTATGAAATTCAGATCACTTAAAAATAAAATTCACTCAGATCTGTAGTGGATAATAAATCGCTCATCTTTCGTCAATAACGTATATGCAGGTACTTCTCTAACGAGACGCCGTAAATTGGTATCAAATTATCGAATTGAAAAAGCACAACGCATTATGTCATTTTAATAGTGATTTGTGGAACGGAGTCTTGTGAGAAAGTGTCATTATGTGGAACTGGTCTTATTTTGACGGGTCCGTATTTCCTGCCAGCAGTCACGCGACAGATGGCGAATGTTTAACTTTGCTCCGCCGCTCAACGAGCACCATACTTATTGTTTGTTGTTTATTTGTTTAGAATACATCCATTGTTTTAGGATTTACAGTAGTAAAAAGATAATGACGCTCTTTAGGCGCGGTTTTGCTAAATATTCACTTAAGGTACATTAGAATGATAAACGCTATGTGAATAACCATCATAAATAAGATACGGATTTTATAAAAAATACATTTTTCTGAAAGATAAACAATTTTTTTAAGCCTTAAGAGAATTTTAAAGTTCATTGCATCTGATTTCATTACACATACATTATAACATTTTTCTGCATACTAATACAGATTGCTTTACGAATATAATTTATCTCTTATTCATCTACGAATCATTTACTCCACAATTACATTAAAAACCAAAGCAATTATAAGATCCATGAATTAAGATTACTTGTTAAATTGGCATTTGACTTTGTAAAATCATCTAAGTGTTTTTTATCGTAAAACATATAAATAAAAATGATAAATCAGCCAATCTCTTTACACTGCACATATAGAGATTTAAAAAAAAACATTACGCAGAAACAATAGTGGTCCGTTATTACTACACATGATTGTTAATAAAATTACCACATTATACAAATGGTAATAACACTAATATAAAATAATGATTAACCGCACATAGTTAATTTTTTTAAATGTAAATAATTATTCCACACTTGAATTCAAAACCCTTTAAGCCTGTTTAATTGATTGACTACACACAGTAAATATATTAGTTCAATTGAACAAAATATATTAATATTTTGGTATATTAGACTATTGAAATGCTATTATGAAAATATGCCAGATCCATAGTGCAATAATTAATGTCTTAATAATGCTTAAAAAAATCTTGCTATCCACCCGATCTTTTCCCACCTGATTGGTGGTAAAACTCGAGTCCTGTTCTAGCCCGATTTCTCTATTTCTACTCTCTTCAACGAATCAAGGATGAACAACTGGGTTATTAGCAATACTTGGAAAGAAAACTTTAATTGAGAGAGAAGATATTATTATGTATAGAATCCGTGCTTTTGCAGTAAAAGCTCTAGCAGTTTTTGTATAGTCTTATATCAAAGCAACATGGCTTTTTTTCCTAACAGGAGGGTATTTGATGCATTATACAACATACCAAAAAAAAAATACTTTATCCTAGACTTAATTTAATAAAATCATTATCCACTGCTGCATAAACGGTTTGTGACTTCGTGTGATGACTTTCATAAACATAATAATCAAAACAACTTTACTTTCTTGAATGGCCCGAGAGTTTTATAGGAAACAGTTCCCGTATCAAAAGACTCTTCAGTGCACTGTGGTGCTTTGGATTCCTCGCTTTAGTATTGCGGAGATATTACTGAAATAATTTACAGGTCATGCCACGAGAACTGGCCGATGAATGCAATGTGTATCAATATTTGCAATATTTTTATGAATGAAAACATAGTCAAGTATTTAGAGTTTCTACGTATAACACATTCGCAGGTCTTAAAACGTAAACAATATAATTTGTTTGTCCCACTTATTTTTATTCGTTTCGCGGCCGCCATCAATTGCACAATTATGTGATAATATGATTAAGGTAATCATGTATGTGCCCATCACACACTTGCACCAACAATACGATCCATTTTATTGATTATTAAGCCATCCATTCTCACTCAGTGGTCTAGTGGTAGCTTTTTTAATCAGATGGTGATACTAAATGATTTAAAAACAAAATATCTAGCGCGCAAAGTATCAATTGTTAAAATTAATAACAAATAATTTCGAGTCGAATGAAGTCGATAATTTTTTTGATATTTATTATTAAAACAAAATACACGAAGAAAGAAATTATTAAATACTATTTAAATTTGCACAACCTTGTCTGAATTCAAAAAAGTGAAATAGGAATTATATATTTGGATCTGGACCGAAGTAAAAAAAAATTTTCTTTCTTACTTTATTGTGTTTTGTATATCCATTCTGTAAATCATTAAGCAGAGCTAGGAAAAATGGACTAATAGCATTTTACTTGCAGTGGATATCAAAACCGAAGTACGAAAATATTATTGCGAACCAGAATTTATTACTTCAAGACCATTATTAATGATTTATTGGACTCATAGTATTTTATAAAATAATTGATGACAACCACGTAATTAATAAGCATAAAACGGAACACAGAACTGGAGCGAGTATTTTAGTATTACAAACGTGTACATACTTTCCTTTAGTTAAGATGGGCTGTATTCATCACTTTTTACATCAAATTCACAAACTTTTCTCAAAAGGTTACCCTTGAGAAGTATCTCTGTGCAAAAAGAGAATCACACTGAATTATTATAATTTATCTAAAAAGAAATGATATCGCTCTACCATTGAAAATTCTGCTACACCATAATATCGTGTAGAACTATGCCTATGTTTCTAACTGTATACAGTCGCGGTCTCAACGCAGAGTTGAGTCGTATCGTTTACTTTTACCTTTTGCCATTAAGGCAAGGTGATAGCTTGAAAAGCAAAGATGCCCGTGAAAGCATTACAGGAAGCCTATAATCCTGATTCTGGAATACGAAAACCATTACGACGTCAAATAAAATGCAAAATATACACCAATTTGTTTGCATATTAGTATCGAGAAAATAATGGATATTACAAACGATTTCTCAAAAAACACAGTTTGTATGAATTTACATTAGACTTTCTTCGTTTTCGTTAATGATTTCGCTTCGATAGAAATATTATAATCGTCAATTATTAATTTCTTTTTCACTTCTAAATTATTTCTCAAATAAACGCAGTTTGAGAATACTTTTTCCTTCTCTATTACTCAATTTGTTTTTTTTTGTAACATGAGAATGTAATTAATTCACGGAACATCTAATTAGGAAAAAAACAAAACTTTTAATCATAAATAAGTACAGTTATAAAGGTGTTCAATAATGTTTTGATATCTCAAAAATTAATTTGAAATCTATTTAATCCCAGAATAACATTGATAATGATATTAAGCGCTTCTTATATTGAAGGTGTAGTATTTAAACATTAGAAAGATTAAAAGATTAAAAATTAATTCAAATTCACTTAATATTTTAATGAATTCATTAGACAAAAAAAATGGTAATAAATATTTAAGAATACAGCTTTCTTATTTCCAAAAGTATTTACATTATGATCTTTCGCATCTCGCCGATAACCTCTTTTTGTTAAACATATGTTTTAATTCAAATATTATAGATGCTTGAGATTTCCAGTAATTAAAGTACCATAAGTGTTATTTAAAAAAAAATATTTCTTAATAAATATTGCGTTCGATTTCTTTTAATGTAAATATATATACTAAAAAAATCATATGTACCATCACTGATAAGCGATATTATAAAAAAGAAATTCTCCAGATCGATTAAAACATCAAACGTTCCGATGAACTTTAAATATAGAAAAAATATATTATGTGTTACTTCTAGGAAGGGTAAGTGAAATTTACAGCTATTGAAGATATTAATCGAAATATTTTTCATGTCTGAGTTTTTATCGAAGCGTACGTTTTGGCAAACACAGAGGCCGTTTAGATGCTCCGGTGGATCTTTCTCGCTCCTCTTTATCACAAAGCATTTCTCTTCATTGGGCCAATAAGGCGATGAGCTCTCTTCGGTTATTAGGCTGCCACCTATCCATGTCCTCTAAATGTGTGAGCCGTAAACATAAATATTTCGATTTTTTTAAAAAGCATTAAACATGTGATCAAAGTTTAATAATAGTAAAATATGCCTTACTCTCTCCATGAGTTTCTTTTAAATACATTACAGATATTGGGTATATTTTTCAATATTATTTTTTTTGAATTTTTGTTAGATGTCAGTCATTAAAATGACAATATTTAAGGATGCTATCGCATTTCTCACCCCACTTCATATGCTTTAAAAAAATATGTTCATAAATTAAATAAGTCACTTTATTTTAAAATTCAAGCTTAAAACATGTAAGCATCATTGATTAATTATTCAACATATTTTAAATTCTTTTTAAAATTTACGACCGAACACATGATGATTATCTCAAAATTATTTTTAACTTATATAAATTAGTCAGTTCTGTTGCATATGTGTGGTCGTTAGTGACAAAACATGTTGAGTCATACAAAGTTGTAACAATTCAAATTATATAAATTATTTGATTAACACCCAGTCAAATACTTTTTTTTATGTTATTGTTAAGGATACAATAAATAACTTTAAAGTATTGACGATAAGGGTTAAGCCTGCCGATGACATTAAATTGAAATCGGTTTCGATATTTAGTTTAAATCATTGCTTGATGAATTATTTACTTAATTTTTTTCTTATAAAATATACTAAGTTTATTCAAGATTCATGCCATCGTCAGAGTTACTCACAAAATACGCAAAGTACAGTATTTAATATTTTTACATCGAGCAATTTCTATAATTCTTGTAAGACTATTTTTTTTGCTAAATTATGTTGATGGTATAATTATTGTGGAAAAATTTATATTCATAGTTTCTTACTTCATTATTTAGTTGTTATTCGTTAAATTTCCAAGAGATTCGAATTAAAATTTCCAAGAGATACTTTTGTAGCTTCTTGAGCTATAGAAAAGAAAGCCATATTTCGTGATATTTTAACAACTCAGTACACTTTCTTACTAATTTGTTTTCTGTACTATTCCAAGCGTATAATTGCTCAAGTTATATTTGAAAAGGTAATTTAAAGTAAAATTTCCACAAGAACGCCTTTATTGAAAACAACTGCTCTTACACAGAGTAGACAAAAATGTTTGAGAAGTATTTTCCAGGTTAGATATCTAAAAGAGCCAAAGTTACTCGGGCAATATCTTCAAAAGAATAGCTCTTCGCTTTTCAAAGAAAAACTCATACAAAACGAACTGCGCCCCATACTACTATTCTTGGTACAATTTAAATCGATTATTTGTCTTCTTTTGATATGGCTAAACAAAGCGAGAGAGTATGAAAGGAAACAGTTGTCTTTAAGGAGTATTCTCTCAATGGAACCAAGTCGAGCTTTATAAAACAATAGATGTTTTGAGCGGAAGCTTCAACTTTGCTTAGTTCAATACTGACTTTTTCTTCTATCGGAACTTCTGATTGTAAGAAATAATGATTTATGATTTGAGTTTATTTCAACTTGTTTTTCTTAATTATTTGCATACAATTTAACGAATTTTTGATATTTATAACGTTTATCTTCAACATAATTCAATATCCGACGAGGTAGTTGACAAAGCCGAAGGATTCCAGTAATTAATAAAGTATTTTGAATATTTTTTATCAAAAGTAAAAAAAAATCTTGAGAAATATGCTAACAAGGCTTTTTGGCAGTTAATCATGCACCATAAAGGACTTCATCGTTGGTTATACAACAATACACAATTCTTCTTAGAGATACAATATATTTAAAATATTTAACACAAATTGTTTCGTCTTACTTTTATATATGTCATGTAGATTGTGAGTGATTTCATACATCGCATGTATTATCAATTGACCATTTAATTATATGCTATAAAACAGACAATATTTAAAATAACTTAACCTTCTCTAGGTTCTTTTAAAGGTTCTGCTTTTTTGTAGTAGGAAGAAACAAAATAAAATGTACAATAAAACAAAAATCTTGTTTGCACATTTGATGATATATAACATGAATCACTTCACACTTTAAAACAATGTAATTGTTAAGTGTGAGACAGAATATTTGCGACAATATGTGAAAATCTTCCTATTTAAAGATAAAATGCGGCTTTAATACACATGAAAATAAAAATCAGATGTGCGTCAAATCATATAACAAATTGATAAAGCAATATTTAAAATATCTTTGTTCATCTCCAAAAGACTGCATATTAATTTATCTGATCTAATAAATATTATATTTATGGTAAAATACACATGAGTAAATTCACATGAATTTAATGTGTAAAATAAAAATTACGCTACAACTTTTTTATCCGATCCAAGTAGAGGTAAAATATTTACTTAATAGTTTGGTCATAAAACAATTAATAAAGGAGTCTCAACAAACGTTTTCATAAAAATGTCCTTTATATTGGACTTTGTATAATTCTTAAATCTACGAATGTAAGGAAAAAGTGTTTTCACAGCACGTATGTGAGATCAAAGTAGAAACGAGAATTTATCCAAGTAATTGAAAAGATGCCTTTTCTACAGAAATCCGTTGATTAGACGCATTTTCTAAAAAAAAATATTTGAAGAATCTCTTTGCACTTTCGTAGAGGCATTTTTTGTCTTTGTTTTATTTTTGTTAAAAGCTTGTACTTAGTTTGATCATGGGACTTCTTTCGTCTAAAATAACCTAATTTTAAATCACTTCTCATTGTTGATTTGATTTGAAATTTTGTACATTTTTATTGAAGTTTTTTTAACAATTTCTATAGTTAAGCTTTGGGTCATGTTACAAATTGATTAGAGTATAAATATATATTTTCAAAAATGTTTCTGCAGTTGTAACAATCTAATAAAATATTAGCAGCTTGTTTAATTGGATTGCACCATTATTAAGTATAACATATTTGCCTCTCTAGTTTAGTAATGTATTACTGTTAATACGATAAACTAAAACATTTAAAAAAATCATGATATTTCTGTTAGTTTGTGGTCACTTTCAAATCAGTTTCATTTCTCATAAACATTTTCAACAAATTTAAAAATGATATAGGGCGTTTTTGGTGAGTTTGAGAAATTAGAATCGACATATATATATATATATATATATCACCTATAATCCATATTTTTTAAATATAACAAAAAATTATGCTAATGCAAGAGATTTCCAATCCACTGATACTTGATATTTTCAATGTTTATGTTATATTGAAACAAATCAAAGTAACATTAAAATAAATGTAAATATTTATTATTATTCCAAGAGACTGATTGTAGTATTTATTCATTCGAAATGTTACAGTGAGTGATCAAAGTAGTTCAAACTGCCTATTGAGTTATAAATACAAAACTTTGGCATACATATCTCGTATGTATTTAGTATGCAAGAAGATCTACAGCTGCCGTGATCAAATGATTAAAACTAATTTACTTAAGAGCTTATTTGCACATGCATAATAATTTACATAAAGCTGCTCGTGTTTGTCACAAAGCATCGAATGAATTATTTAGGAGTTTATCATATATATTGTTCTATAATAATATTCTGTTGTTAAATCTATTTACAAATGACGAGGATAATTTATAATATATTAACATTGTAAGGGGTATTTTGTAATATTTGTAACATATCACATATTTTTCTATATTATTTATCATATGTCTTAGACCAGAACTGAAATAACAATTAAATTATTTATACTGAACAACTAATTTCCTGAGTGATAAACCTCTTCGATTTCTCTTATAATATACAATGAATTAATATATCAAATTAATCAAGTTTTCAATCACATCTTTTATTACCCTGTCATACTTTGCAACAAAGGCTTGAATAATAACTCCTGATACACTTAACAAATTGTATCTAATATTTGCGACTCTATCGCTTAGCACAGTATTACTTCAAATTCGAATCAAATGAAGATACTGGTAGTTAGTACAATGTCGAGTACACTTGAGCTTCGTATAACACGGTTATATGGTACCACAAAAACGTCGTGTAATATTAATCCGTGTTGTACAAGGCTTGAAGTCCATACATAGATAGTATATGTAAGTATGGACTTTATTTTTTAAAATAAACAAATATACATTAACATATTTATTGAAAGAAACTTTAATAACATAGTGCATACATAGGAACAATAACCCAGAAAAATCTATGAATATACACGGCACCATTAAATACCAAAGCGCAACTGAAAACATATCAAAACAAACGTAATTGACAAATCTCAACATTCTCGTTAAGATTTGTCCTAGCACGTTCCATGAACGTACAAATCAATCATGTTAATTTTTAAATTATTTTTTTGTATAAACAGAGTTATATAAAATGTTTTGTATAAACAATTTCACAACTTTCAAGTTTTATATTATAAAATTATTATATTTTTCCATCCACAATTTTACCAAAATTTTAATTGACAGTGATAAAACAATCAATTTAGAAAATTATCCAGTCAAAAAAAACAAATATATTAACAATTAATTCTCTATTTAATTGTGTTTCATCTTTGTAATTGAATGTCATCATATATGCTTGACAAATTGCTGGTTCTATTCGAGATACAGCTCGCGGCAGATTATGCGTGGGAACAAGTTTTTAGTATTTGCAATTGCTTATCAATCATGCTTCAGAAATGCTATTTGCATAATTCAAACCTCGAGTTAGTCGCAGAAGCTAGCACAGTCAAACTTTACGAGCTGCGTTATAATTTGTTACTTCCTATATTCAACACTGGAGGGAATGTCTGATTTTATGATCCATATTAGGCGAAACATAAACTTAAGTTTTGTTGAATGCCGTGTGAAATAAATTTATTTGTAAAAAATTTTACTTCCTTTGTAGTAAATAAATTTCTTAGTAAAACCAATTACTGTTACAAAAGTTTTTAAAAAGCGAATATTTCAGGTGTTCATAGCGAGAGTAATTAATATTTGTGGTTCAGTAACCGAGTATTCAACGCTTGTGAACATCCTGCCAATTTGATTGCACGATTACGGGTCCGAATCCGCAATCAGTATATCCATACATAATTGTATTTGCATCGATTGATATTTTGTTTAATGTTTCTTCTGAATCACCTCTGAAAAAAAAACTGAAATAAAAAAATATTTATCTTAAAAACACAACTTTGGTGAAATCATTGCGGACATTTTATTATTTTTTTATTTTAATTTTGTTTTTAGAACATTTTTTTATTTTGTGTTTTTTGGCGACTTATTCATTATTATATATTTATTCTATATATTGTATGTAGAATAAAAAGCTAAATGTTACAAATTGGATTTACAAATAAGGCTTAAGTCCCTTTTTTTGATTTTCAACTGGTAGTTAATATTTTGCATGCTTTTAAAAATTCATAATTTTCCTCTTAATGATTTTTCAAATAATACAAAAGGACTCAATTTGTTATATGATCTACATTTTTCTACATAGTTTTGGCTATTATTTTGCAATCAAGAAAACTTTCAGTTTAGCAATACTTTTGATGAACTTTACAACTACCGCTCATAGTTTCTCGTTCATTTCCAATTCAGTATGGAAATATCTAACACTGTGCAACAGATTTTACAGGAACATGCACGAATAAGCATTCATGAATATTCAAAAATTTTGTTCATTCAAATGCATTTACCTACTAGTTTCATATACCAATATCATAAAAAATAGAACATTTCCGCTCGTTAAGTTGATCATATAATAAATTATGACAGTCTTGTAGCCGAGCGGGAAACACTCTTCAACGTTTTTCCAAATGCTCAAATGGAATTTCTTAGATCGAAATTATTGATTTTTTTTTCTAAAAGCATTATTCGGTAATTGTTTTATTGTTTTCGACCGATCCCTTTCCGTAGTTAAGAGTCTGAAAATACCAATATATTCTTGACTTTTTTTAATGACTGAACAACAACTAGGTATCATTAAACAGTTCATTATTAAGTACTTCTTTAGGTAATGACGGTTTTAGAAAGCCTGTTGGAAATAAAGTCAATCAGATTTGTCTAATTTTTTTTTTTTTTAGCCTGGATGAAGTAAAGCTTAAAATTATTGAGCTTAATATAATTTATGATAGCAAAGCCAGTTTGAGTTCATTTACACACATGAATACCTGAAGATACCAGCAAATAAAAAATAGTCGTATGTAACGGAAAATATGGATATTTTCACATTTTTTATTTATTCAGATTAATATTGTCAATCACTAAAAAAAATATAAAACGTACCGCATTTATGAAAGCTTACAAATATAATTCACAATTGTATATAACATATTTACGCAATAATATTTTAAGCTCTGTGATTGAAATAATAATGTTAAAGAATATCAAACAAAATATTTCTTGATTGGTTGAAGACCCGGATGGTAAATTCCTTAATCGGACCTGATTACCTAAAAATAAAGTAAAAATTTAAAAATAATACTAATATATGAGTGATACTCATAAAATAATTTAGAATTATTGTAGATAATAGCTTTAAAAAAAGTTTCGACCAAAGAGTATAAATATATTTTTGCACTACTTCTTACATCAAAAAATCAAATAACATTCATGTGTCAAGAATTTTCCCATATCCTGGTTATGAATCAAATGATGTCATTAAACTTTAAAATTTTATATTTTTAACCCCTATGATTTTTTTGTTAATATTTTTTTTGTTCTTTCCCCATAAACTTATATTTTAAATGTTCGCAATTAAAATTATATTGTAGAATAATTTATACTGTACATCATTTTTCGCATTAAGTTTTAATTGGCGTATTTTCGGTTCACTCACTTCTTTATAAATACGATATAAATTGCGGACAAATGATATAACAAATAAAACACTGCCTTCGTTTCAAAATTTTATTACCATGGTGTCATAAAAAAGCTTATTACCCCGAGAAAATGCTTCCTCCGTACGACAGAAATTCCGTGTTGCAAAATTTGATTCGATAAGTGGACGCACGTGAAACCCGAACATGGATGTCTGACCAATCTATCAAAGCATCGACGGTGTGCTGGATCGTGAATAAAAATTTCATGAATTATGCATGTGCAAATGTGTTTTATTCGATGGATAACTCTATCTGATTTTTATCGCAAAGGAAACGTGTGGATATACATCAAGTTTGTATACATAAATACTAAAGAAATTCAAACTTGTTCTTTGAAGAATCATCATCGTTAAATTACATCTTCTTTCTACTAAAGTCAGACATCCTGAAATATTTAAGAGCTTTTTCTGTTATTTACTAATGTAATCCTTTTTAAATAATAATTGCAGTTAGTTAAATGGTACTAAGTTTACTTTCAATTTAAAAAAAATCTTATTTGAAATATATTTGAACATTAAATACATGGGTAAACAATAGCCATTTGATCCGATGTATTGAAATGAAAAAATACTTTTTTATACCGTGTACGTTAAAATTAGCGTAAAAATAATTTTTGGCCTTTAAATTTATATATTCGATACGTAATATCATTATGGATTAAAATGTAAAAAAGTAAATTATTAAGATCACAATTTAATAAGCTCTAAATAAAATATCTAATTGTTAATTAATTGATTAATCTTCAAATGGAGAACGAGTTGTTAAATTAGCTAATTAAATTAGTTAATTAAGCATTATTTATACTTTATCTGTGCAAAACTGTAAGCCATTAATTCTCAATTCATTTTTTAATGAATAAACTGAAACACAATTCAAGAAAGTCCCAAAATATTTTTATTTTTTTTAAATGTCATAAGTTGTTTGTGTCTTTCATATGTTTTAAGCAATATTATTTAAAAATGCACCAAACCCTCATATTCAGCCTGGAGCTCTCTTAGAAAATCTATTGTAAATAAATCCAACATTGCACAACTGTAATTAAAAAAATAGGGAACAGTATTTAAAACTTGATAAATAACATACAATATCCGATAGTTGAAAAACTTTTTGAAATAAAACACTGGCATCATGATGGAAAAGTGGAAAACAAACATTGAAAAAAAGTGTATGCATTTTTCCGTTCATTATGCCATGAATGATTATTAAAAAGAACCTGAAAACTGAGTAAACTTCCCTCGCAGGCGGAAGTGGTTTATTTTTTAATAGAAGCGAAAACGTTTCTGAATGTAAACGGCTTGAATGACGTTTGTTGTTCAAATAATTTAACTTTGCAGACGCACTTCAATCAGCAAAATTGAACGCTTGCATCAACATTTGTCCAGACTTTCACAGGCTGAAGGCTCAAAGCACACTATTTATCCAGATTAATTGAATTAACCATCCAATATTGCAAAGTTTGCTTAAAAAGTACCCTGGCATATGAATGTTATTTCCTTTTGAGTTATGATATAATAATTTTCTACCATTATAGATTTTTGATTCATTGATATTATCAAGATCAATTTTTTGACTAAAGCTTTATATATTGTGTTAAATAATACTGTGATGATATTAAAATAATCATATGAACGGATTAATATTATTTATTTCAATTTTAGTATTTTTCCATAAAGGTGTACAAAAGATTGTCTTTTTTACGTGGGTATGCACCTATTTAATAAACTTTATTCTTAATTTATATAAGCCAGTTTAATTTTGTTTCAAATTAATTGTAGATGGACACGTTCTACAAAGATTAAACGAGTGTAATAGGGCCAAATGTGTATTCTTTAACATGCTAAAATCAGCTAAAAAGTCTTGCGCAGACAATAATGACGTGATCAACAAAAGCATTAATTATTCGTTTGAAGATTTTCAAAATGATTGAAATATTTCTTATAACAATGATAATTTAATAAATTTTGAGAAAGTTTCAAAGGTTTGAAAAAGATAATTTTTTTATGAAAACTTTAAGCTCTGATTATTTTTTTGGCATAAAACAACTTATTCTAAAATACACACGTATCTTTCTGAAAAATTATTCAAAAAAAAATGTTAATATTATTATCTCTAAGCTTCAAACTAAACCAATACAAACTTTGAATGTTTAATGGCGAGTAAACAATTCTGAGAATAGCGAATAATAAAAAACTGTAGTGATAAAACCAATACTTACTTAAAAATGAAAATTACATTAAAAGCCTTAAAGTACGTAAATTTATTCGCGTGATCATTCAGGAGATCAAAAAAATGTAAATCTACTTAAGTACTTAACTTAAGTCACTTTTTAAAATTCGATTCGATTTGGTTTCAAAAAGCTTTCACCAACGAAAAGCTGTCAAAAAACTAACTTGAAGTGAGAAATCAAGAAAGACACTAAGTAGAAAAACGTCCGACACGAAAAGTATAGGATCGATTAGGATGTCACGCTTAAAAAAATCAGTTTTCTTTCATGGTCCTTGAATGAAAACTGTATCATGTTTACGGCGATTCTCAAATACAACAAAAAATATTTTTTACCGTATTTATGTATTGTAAAAATCAATGATTTAACATAACCAATGCCGTGGTGGTATTCTATCTTTTTACTTAAAATTCATTATCGATTCACAATTCAAGAAAAAATTCTATGTTTTACCAGCATCCATAGAAGACAATTCATTATAAAATGTTAACCATTGATTAAAATCCTTCGAAATTATTCCTTTTTGGTAATAAGCAAGTACATACACACATTTTTTATCAAAATAGTACAACTCTCAATGCATTCAAAAGTAAGTCTTGTTGATTAAACATTAAGAATTAAGCGTCTCAACCAAGTTCAATCGAAGTCAATTTTGGAATATTAAAATCTTCACCAATTCTTATCGCCTTATTAAATCCATTTCGATTATCTATTTAATGATAAGGTTAAATTGGTTTTAGATTCCACTGCAGTACGATTTTTTTTATTTTCCCTTCTCTATTTAATTCCTTATTTTGGATGAACCCACCTTTGCTATGCACCAATTATATTTTTAAAACGATCATCTTAAGTTTTGATTCATAGCACCAATAATTAGACTTATTTGTCTAAATGTGTTTTTTAATTTACTCTTAGATTATATTCGTTGTTTAATTACAAATAAATAAATTATCTAAATGATTCGCTGTAGTGGGTCTGTATTTTTGAGAATCTGTGACAAAATACACTCGCTGAATGAAATCGTCTCGGCAGGACAAAGTTTAAATGCTTGGGCGGTTATAGGGACGTCGAAGGGTGAGGTTTCGTAGTTCTGAATTCGCCTCGTGTGCCCGGAGTAATCTAACTTTAAGGAGATATTATTAGAAGGTGAGATGCATAACAGCAGCGTGATGTATGTCTTCGGTTCCCCTCGTGGAAACTCATATTCAGCCCCTAGAAACTGTTCCAACTTTGAGAACGCTTTGCGGAATCGTGTTTCAATTATTATCTATCCCACGAAGGATGAGTAATATATATATTTTTTAAATAGTTATCGTTTCAAATAAAAGGCTCGATTTTAATGTCAAACCTACCTAATGATATCGTTGTATTTAACTATGTGTGTAGATTATACCTTGCTAAGAAGTCGTAATATTAATTTGTGGGACGTATTTTTACCAACTAATCATTGGAATTATAAATACTTTTAATAGATAGATCTATTTTTGGGTGGTTATATGATGTAATATGGGTTTTTAAGCACACGGTGATTTTCAGTTAGTAAATACATACAACTATTAATTCATATTTTTATTTGTTTTAAGTGATTACAGTTCTAATTTCATATTGTAATTAAATGAAGTTAGATACAATGTGATTAATTATTTTATTTGCAGTTTCATTGTTCCGCAAAAAATAATAATGCTTTTCAAAAATATTAATTGACCAAGAATCGAGTGAAACTTTTATGAAACAAGAAGATACTACTCACGTTTCGTGAAAATGTTTTTACTAGATTTGTTAGGATAGACGAATAGCTCTTCAACTAGCGACAAATTGTCTGTATTCAAACCAAACGCAAAATATTTATCTCTGTAAATTTGTTAAATTGATATATTCATCCGGAAATTGAAATTTTAAATCTTATGGTTTTCGATTCATAATACTTTTATTAACTAATTGGCTGATTGATACACATTTCGGCTGCAAACTATCATCATAAGAATGCTTTATTGGGGATTTTTTTTCGTAAACTAATTCTCTACGTTTTTCAAGTATACCTTGTCCAATTTTCAATACGTTTCTTTAGTTTATCGTTTATCACGATAACAATCTTATTTTATAATCATAAAATAAGATTGTATTTATTAAATGTTAATTCTATCGATTCATATATATACTTATTTTGTTGAAAGACTTCAACAAAACTAAACCACGCCTTCGTCAGAAGTTCGGATGATGGTGAGCCGAAATAGCTATCAACTGTATTTTTTAAAAATAATTTTGTAGAACTAAAATACATTGATATTTTTTTCACCGTGTTATAATGAAGTTCTACCAAGTGAATGCCAATTCAATCAATACAATAGATCAGATTTAATTTCAGAATAATAAGTAAAATACGATAGCACAATGCATGTTTTTCAGTCAACTTTGTGTATATATAAATATTTTTTGTTGTATTTCTACCTTATTAATTCTTAACATTTTTCAATTATGAATTGGTACGATCAGTTTTATTTTTATAATTTTATCCTAAGCAATCACGTAGTTACGATTCTAGGTCTTCAGCGCATTTAAGACACGTCGGCATTAATGGTCCGCAATGAGAAACGGTGCCCACGTTACAGGTAACAAGACATAACTATTGATCATGCGGCTATCGTCTAATTGCACCATTCCAAGGCAGATCACAACCTGGCCGCCTACTTTTCATTCCCGCCACGTGGTTTTTCCAGCCCTGGATCTACCGTAACGGCCACCCAATTCCTCCCGCTGTTTCTGATTCAAAAATTGTATACGACTGAAGAATATATCACCCAGGTGTTTAAAAAACTGTACAAATTAAAAACCCTAAAATATATTGTTGTTTATTTAAAATATGTTATAAATAAGGTAAATTTATTTGTGAGAATGGCAATTTTCACAAAATTTTTTGGCATTTTCGGTTTTGAAATATTTTACACTAAAATGGTTAGTAAGGATAAATTGAATTGTATAATGTAAAATACCATGTAACATAATGAATATTTTTGAAAAGCAAGCAGCAAATAACACTAATAAGTTCCAAAATATATATTATGGTGAAACGTCCTCACCAGTGTCACTTACGCAGATTGGTGTTATAGAAGCTACTGTATTAAAAATTGTTTTATTAAATGTATATTATAAATAAAATGTCATTAAGAGAATAAGATATGTGTAATTGTATTACAATTATGTATCAAACTAAAACTTTTTTTATTTCAAATGAAATCGAGCCTCGTTTTTCAAAAATATATAATATATATTTTAGCGTGTTAAATAACTTTTAATTTAAAAGCACTATCTAGCTTTTTGATTTGTTACAGCTTTGTGCGATTCCAAATGTTTTGTCACTAACGACCCGGGTCTCATCTTTCCGCAATCTCGGGCGTTCTATCACACGGATGCAACAGAACTGTCAGTTCTGTCACATCCGTGTAATAGAATAGATAGAAATAGATGCTCAAAGGCGATATCCGAGTGTTTAATGAAAAAGCATATGAAATCGTACGAAATTTTAACAATTCAAGTTTGGTATTGAAATTCCATCAAGCACCTTCAGTCGATATTATAAACTATATCTTGTGATAATATAAAATTAACATTTTAGTTTTTTTTCATACGAATAGCCCATAGACGATAAGTAAATTTATATTCTACTTACTACCCTATTTGAAGCTTGAAGAAATTGAAAAACAATTAAGTTATTTAACTTTATAGAAGTCTTCATATAATATCTTTCTACCAAAATATTGTTTTCATTTGAGAAATTTCACGAACTAACTAAAATTTATTTAAATCCCATTTTAACTCTCAACCTTGAAAAATCAGTCCCAATATTTATTAATAATAAATTCCATTTTGGTAAATTGACGTCTTGTAAAAGCTTTCATTGGATGTTAACTTTAAGTTTTATATATTTTGTTTAAAAAAAAAATACTAGCTTAACGAGCTTAGCAACATTCCTTTTTGCTCAAAAACATCGCCAAACAGTTTTTAATGATGTTATAAACACTTTCTAAGGATAATGTTAGGCAAGTACATCCATTGAAAAGCTCTCAATACTGTCCTCGTACTGAAACACTTTGTAACGCTAAGTAGCCCGTAATGTAAAAGTTTGAGAGGTTTTTAAAACGCTTTTTAGACATTTATTCATCTCAGAGGACCGATGATCGTTGTAAGTCGTATACTTCATGAGATTAAAATGAAATATTCAAAAAAAGTGTTTGTGAATAGAAATGAAGAATATTTATTATGTAGAGATTTTTTGTCTTTATCACACTATTCTTTTATTCACATTAAAAACTCTCACTTTTATCATTTTTGATATTTTTATCTTACATTGTAACTCGTTTTTTACGCTTAATGCGAAAGCAATCCCATTATTTTTCAAAGCAGCTTTTTGAAAGTAAAAATTTATAACTAGAAAAATTAATTGAAAATTATTTTATAAGTCACGTGTTTTCAACTAATTATTTACTCTCATTTCTATTAATCGTCATATTGTTACAAAAAAAAATTACGTGGTAATTTATACATTTTAAAAATCGTAGTAATAATTTAAGACAAAATTATTTAATGTATTTATTAATTTAAGTATACAAATCGAAATATTAATATTAACATTGGTATAAATCAAGAATTATTTATAAAAGTTTTAATAGAAACAAGCTTATATTTTATATAAGAAAAAGAAATGTTGTTAAACTTGCGAAAATCCACCATCTATCATGTTTTAAGAATTGAACAATTTGCCAACCAGTTAACTGAAAGCTCCTACTGGCAAATGCAAAGCGCAGCGTTGTGGGGTTTGATTTATCAAAGCGAGGTAAGCTCAAATCACGATATTCTTTTTAAATAAGCGAGAGTCTTCTAACGTTTGAAATATTTGAAGAAATATATTTTATTTCAAAGCTACTTGAATTCCAAAATGAATTTTCAAAGAGGAACGGCTTAAGTACAACATATTTTTTTATATAGTGTCTTTGTACAGTTATTTGAATGGAATGTAAAAAATGGTCGCATTGTTGTTTTATAAAGATTGATAAAGATGAATGAAATAACAGAAAAAAAGTATTTGCAATTACTTCATTGAAACCTTTTTTCATAATTCATTTATTCTTAAATATTTGATCAAAAAAATGCTCAAATTTTGCTGGGTAAAAATATTTATTATATTATTGTTATTAGACCATTTAAAAGCAGACTTCTAGAAAGATAATTCAGTTTAAGAACTCTTTATTTCCTTATTGCCATCACAGTTTTAGAATAGAAGAAAGAGAAGTTAGAGTTACATTAAGCATGAAAACGTCAACTCTAAAATAAGCGTCTAAAATAGGTATTTTCTCTAAAATATCACTTGTGATAGAAGAATACTTTGTGTGCCACGACTTAGATGAAAAATATTTAATGATATTTTTAAGTTCACAATGAAAAATCACGCGACCAAACAAAATTTATCGTCGCAAAAATGATTTTATGTGGTTATTTTTAAAGTAAATAGTGGCATAAAAAGTGAGTTTCTTTTCTCTCCTGTAAAATTTGTCGTGTGGTATACGAGATATTATTTTATCATAAACGACATGCACAATGAAAGCTTTTAAATTTTCAGTCGGTTGTAAACGGCAGCTTATAAAAAGTTCTTTACCTTTATATTTCTATTGTGAAAGCTCAGTAGTAAAACATAAACGCCACTTTGCAAATATAAAACTGTAGTGTTGAAAGTTTCACAGTGTATATCTAACTCAATATTATCACGTTTCCATTTCATTATGAAGGTTTTCAATAAGACTTCGGATTATTTTTTACCTAGTTTATTCTTATGATTATTGACGTCTTATTAGTCTAATATATTAATTTCATTTCTTACAAAATATTTTTATCATGTGCATATACGATTATGCGCAGCTATAAATCGAAAAAAAAATATTTATTATTTTTTAATTTGAAAACGCTTTCAATGTGAAATAAAGTATTTGTCAAATAACATGGCTTATAAATATAAAATAAAATAAATTAAATGTGTTGCAAGAAAAATAATATACTGCTAAAAAACTAATGTCTTTTTTTAAATTATTCAAGTAATTTACACAGATGTAAAAGCATCAAAATTTAAAAAAAACTGGGGACCTGATTTTTATCTTAATTAAAAAGTTTTTCAATAGATATAAAGTTACAATAATCTGTGTACTAAAGCAAATTACCGTTAAAAATACTCTTAAACATATTTTTTATTATTCGGTTCGATAATATATAATGATACGAAAATTCAAGAATAGGTATTCAGTAAAGACTTCGCTTGGCCAAAATGCATCCAGACAGCGGCACCGACATTGGGGTTAAACAGGGTGACCTGTCACTAATTGCACGAAGGGTTACTCTACGTGAAATTATATTTATTACACAGGAAGAAAAGCTGTTAAGTGACGGGTGCTAGGAAATGAAAATTTTCCAAGCACATATTTCTAGCATTTTTTTTGTAAAAATATTTAATTTAGGTAGAGTATATTTTTTAAGCAGTAAATGGTTTTATTATTGTGAGCCGATCCAGACACCAAGTGGTAAATAATCATTGACAATTGTCTTGTATGAAATAATTTGATATATCAATAACTCTCTTTCACTATTTATTCATCAAAAAGATCGGTCATGGAGAGAATGATGAGTAAACTACTTTATATTAGGCCAATAAGTTAAATCCTAAAAATATTCTGATATAAGAATGCAACATGATTCAAACACACATTTTTTTAATGTTTGTGGATTTTTTATTAAATATAAAAAAAAAATTTAAAATTTTGCTCAGCTTTGACTCATATATGTGTGTATACTTACTTCTCTTTTTAATTGTATGTATGACAATTATTATTTTTCACTGAAATGATATGAAGAGATTTTATAAAAATATAAATGTACCATTGCACCATACCAAAGAGCTGTCTCATTGATTAATGAAATATACTTCTAAATATGTTTAGCTCCATTTTACCGATACGCATACAATTTAAGCTTTTTTGTAAAACAATAATTTAAATCCATATTATCTCAACACCGGGAAATCCGTTAATAAATATCCTCTCTAGATTTAATTTACATTTAACAAGAAGAACTTTGAAATCGATCGGTAATAGATAGAAACTACACAGAATCGTGTCTATGCATTCATTGCTGTGCTTAAGTTTTCACATCAAAGCTAAAATTATCAATATGGATATTGCAATTAATTTGCTAAACTGTAAGCTTTGTTTACCCGCTTTCAAAGTCCCGCGTTAATAACTAAATTGTTTACATCGTTGTTATAAATGGCGAATTCAATTATCACTGAGCTAATCGTGAATTAGAAATTCCTTGTTGGATTCATTAAATATTCAATTGGTAAATAGAATAGTAAATGAAAAAAAACCCATCCATCCCAGAACAAGCTTAATTTTATTGAAAAAAAAAATTTATCATCAAAAAATCAAATGTATTCGTTTTTCATTCGCCATATTTTTTTTATATTTCAGAGCCAACAATTGTAGGCTGTAGAGAAATGGAGAAACCTAGCAAATCGTTTTTACATTGCAAAAACAATCCACTATTAATTTGTTTTTTATCATTGTAATCTGTGTTTTAATAAATAAAGTCACTTATAAACATAATTTAAAAAAAAAATTAAATCACACTGTCAGTAACCATCATATTGTAAGGAAATTATTATTTCTTCTAAAATCAAATATCATTTAAGACAATAAATCTACCATTTTGACCACTCTTATGGATTCATCAAATTTTAATATCTATTTAAGGTTGGCAGAAGTACTATTTTTTATGAACAATATCAGATTACCAAATAAATTTGGAGTCTGAAAGTTACTTATATTCATCGATTTTTAAAATAAAATATAGCCACTGATAAAAGCTGAACTCATTACCTTCAAATAAGAGTGGGATAGACACATTCACAGACACATGTTCGTCCCTTCCTACGAAAAAACGAAAAGATTCAAAAGTAGGACTCAACACAAAGCCTGCATCTTTATAATTTTATTGCAAAAAAAATTTTTTTCAGAGTGACAGATCACACATTAAAAAAACTCACGTTGCTTAAAATAGTTCTGGAAAATTTTTCATAAAACAGATTATTCTTTTCACGAAACCCTGCACTCAATCGATCTTGAATGTGGCTTTAATTCGTTTGCTATACAGGTCATTTAGGTTAGAAGAGTTCATTATTTTCAGTTTTATTTCCGTTTAAAAAACATTTTGCCTAAGTATCCTCTTTGTTAATAAGTTGTTTAATTTAATTCTATACTATTTCAAGGTATTTCGAATATATAGTCAACACTTTTAGATGATGATATTTCACAAGAAATAAGCTGTAAAGAATCATCTCTATAGAGTAGAGTGAAATACAGTTAACTATTTTGTTTCATGTTATTTTAATACAATCGCTTAATTATTCCGTTCTTATTTTTCAAAGTTAAATTACTTTTGCAATTTTGATATCAACAGTAGCCGCCTGTTTTTAGCAGGTTAATAGAGAGTTTAATTAATCTGTCAAACTTTTTGCAGCCCTCGTTAAAAATATCTCTTAGTGTTCGTTAATTTATAAACAAATACAAAATTAAGACATTCTAAAATAATGATTTTAAATAGTCGGTTACACATATTCTTAAATGTTATATATGTTTGATCAAGTACGAACTACATCGTTTGTTATCAGCAAAAAATTTTATATACGTTTTTAAAACTTCAGTAGAGAATTGTAACACAATATTTAAGCATACTAGTATTTTCATAAATCGAAAATGAAAATTATATTGATTAAAATATTTTCACAGAATATTTTTTTATGAAAATGTTAAAAAATATAAAATTTCAATAATATTTTATCGATTTCCGATACATATAAATGGAAAGTAAGGTACGATCGAAAATATTCGGCGCTTTATTCCCTCCTTCAATAAAACTCCGCTGGTAATTTGTGCAGCATGTAAATTTCATTATTGTTCATCGGTGATCATCCCTAATGAATCCAATAAAACAACCCTTCTCATTTCCTAACACCCTACTCCTCACCAATGCCCCCTGATATTGACGCATTTACTCCCTTTCGGCATTTTTCATTTTTTCATTAAAGATACATTTATTATTCATTCATTCGGTTGATCTTTTTTTTCAATTTTAAAACGTCATCCGTGAAACATTTTTTTGAAGTCACATAGAATTGTAAATGGCAGATTAATTGATATTCGTGTGATCTTGCGTAAAATTGTGACCAGCTAATAATCAATTCCTATAAAATTTACTCTCATTTGATCCAGAAGCAGGGAACCTTGAGTTAGTTTTGGTAAAACAATTTTTTCATTGACCAGTTTCATTCACAATCTTACTTGAGTTTCGTCACCATCAGTGGCATACTTTGTACATCTTTCGTTTGCGCATTTTGTAGAGCAGCTTATATTTAAATAAAATCTTTTACTCCGTTATACATATAATTGAACACTATTTTTTTCTGTTACATTCAATTTATTCAATGACAAATAAATGAAAAAATAAACTCTTTTTTTTTTTAAGTTTTTTTTTTTATTTTCAAGCCGCGAGAAATAAATATTCGGTTCAGCTTACTTGTTTTCGGGAGGTAATTTAAAAAAGGATTTAAATATTATATAAATCAGAAGCGTGCGGTTACATGAACATGGCCACAAACAATGTCGCTCACTCACCCTGCTTAAAAGAAATATATTACGTTGAATTTTTCATCAATGAAAACAGTTTTAAAGGTTTACCCATAAGATAATTGGATATTCAGGGTGATATGCAAATATACAAAATTGTTTATGTCGTTGATAGACGGAACATTAATTATTTTTTATCAATTTTATTACACGATTTTGTGGACGCGTTCTTTGCATAATCAGACTAAATTTATCGCTAGTTAAGATATGCCGCTACATTTTCCTAAAACTGGGGAAAAAAGCGAAAAGGATTCAATTTCACAACGACTTGAAGAATCACATAATAAGTATATGTACAAGCGGGGAGATTTTGATTGCTACCACAAATAAATTTGTATCAAGGAAAATACACAATTAATTTTTTCAGTCAACAGAGATTTACACGATTAAAAAAACATTGTGATTGAATATCACCAGAGCACTTAAATTTACTAGAACTTATGATGACTTGGAATCATTTGAGAATTAGAACAAAGTTTTTGCTATTTATGTTTTTTGACAGTGAAACTAGTGAACGCTGTAATTGAAAATACGCAACGCCTGCGATAACTATTTACCCCCCTCTTTCCCACATTAAATAACTATAAATCTAACGAACAGCAATCAAATCGTTCCGTTTGCGACCTTTTTTATGATGAGATTAACTTCGCGGGTCTAACTTTTCGCCCCTCTGGTAAACATCAAACCCATGCAAACAAAATATAAAATGGTGAATAGTTCATTACTGCTAAACTGATATTGCAAACGCTAGGCGCTATAATTCATTATAAGGTTAATTTTATTAAAAATTCTCCAGGACAAATAATGCGGACGCATGCTGCGATCGTAAAAACTGATTGTGAAGGGTCCGTTTGTGACCGTGGAAGTGTGGAAAGACACATACATATTTGTAGTATACGCTAGTTGCACAATGGAATAATTGAGGTATTTTGAAATAAGATATATTATGTTTGACGATCTTATATGTACATCAATATAAATTAAATTATAAAAAATGACAATTAAAATTGGAAACACATGCCAAATTTGTCCTGGTCTTAATTGCAGAGAAAGTACTAAAATAATATTTTTACATTTTAAAACAGCTGGTTAAGTCAAAACTTTTGTAAATAAGTTGACTTAGAAAAGTAATAAAAGGACACTCGGATAAAATAATACGATACTTATATCTTAACATATAACAAAATTGAAGACACATAAAGATGAAGCGACTTATTAAAACGATACTGGATAAGAAATGAAGAGATAGAGGATAAAAATTGGTTCAACTCTTTTATGGTTATATTCACAAAAATTAAACATATTCTCATTCTATGTTTTAGCGCGTCAATCTTAAATACTCTTTTTTATTGATTGAATACTTGGTAAAACTCCATTATAACATGGTGAAAAAATAGCATTTTAGTTCTACAAAATTGTACCGTGTGTTACTCATTTTTTATTTTTGTAGTAATTTTATTTTAGAGCTTTGCAGATTTTTAATGATTGAATGATACTATAAATATTATATATATGCAGTCGTAAACATATTTAAGCCTTTCCACAAAAGACAAAAGATTTTATCATAATGACTTATTCGTAATTTCACACAGATTGTGAATATTTTTGTTATAATTGAATTTTAAAAGCTTTTTCATAACAAGTTTTACCGTGTTTTATATGATTGCTGAATAAATTAGAAATCTTTGACCAAATTATTATATAAAGTTTAATATTTAAAATCCACTAGAATGAAAAATATTTTGCAAAATTTAATAGTACGACCATTTGAGAGTCAAAAAAATATGAAAGCATTAATAACATTATGTCAGTACATTATCTACTGACAAGTAAATATATGGTCGTTCTCGTTAAAAACTCATCCTAAATACAAAAAAAATATTTTACCTTTCAACTATGCCAAATTTTTTCAAATATTTATTATGATTATAATAGTTTAGATTCATAATTACAGCTATCTGTATTGCATAAGGTATTGATAGCGTCCGAAAGAAATTAAAATCGTTCTATATAATATGTTTTTTTTTATATCGAGTTGAGTTTCTATGTCCTATGACTCCTATCTAAGTCTTGGAATTTTCCTTTGCTTATACTTTCATCCCTGCTTTTCTTTTTACGACAGATGAATAGTGCATACATACAACAAAAATAATTCTCTTAAGCATTTTTTGTACCAACAGAAAGAATACTTCCCCATCTTATAGCAATATAAAACAAGATGTTTCGAGACTCAGGAATGCTAGGCAGCTTTGAATTTATTGCATACACTTTTAATAGTTACGCGTAGTGAATAAATAAACGGCTCGCCCCCTCCATTGCACACGTCGTGCTGTTCGACAAAAAATTGAGTCGAAATTGAATTTCGCAAATAAGATTAAGTTACTGCACCCTCCCCATTTTTAAAAGAAGCACGCGAGGGGTGCCACTGCAAATTTCAATCGGAAAGATGCTAATTTTAGCGTAACGGCCCTAATACATAAGAAACACGTTGAATATTTAATATATCAAAGAAAGCATATCATCATCATTATGACATCGTTATATAATACTCGTTATATCGTTCATTTTAAATAATAAAAGCATATTTTTTATTTATATCAACAATATGTTTTATGATCAGGGCTGGTTTTACTTCCTCGCTAGCATTAGCAACTCAGTTGAAACTCCTTTTAAAAAATCCGTTAAATAAAATATCAATTATTATTTCTAGATACATATATTCCTATCTAGATCATTTCATTGTAACGAGAAATACTAGCATGAATCAAAATATCAATTCAGGTTATGATGAATATAACTAGCAGACTTTTTACTCATGACTACAGTATTCTCAATTCAATGCACATGGACACCTAATTGAACTTTTTTCGTATGCAGTTTTTCTCAGAGAACTCCATTCTTTTCGGTTGCTCGATTTCTCTTTTTAGATGAGGGTAAGAAATGAAAAATGAAAATATTGCGCGACTAGCAATAAAATAATTCTTCTTGTATTAAACAAGTTTCAACGTGGACTAAAAATTTTGTGGACAAGTAAAGACATATTCAGTACTCAAGCGTTTGAATAATTGAGCGATCAATATTTTAATTCATCATATTTTGTCTACATTCTAGATCAATCAAGATTATTCAACAATATCTGTATGGTTTTTTCAGGAGTGAAAGTATTTAAATAATGGCTAACTTTTTCAAAGGAATATTTAAATGATTGTTGTCTAGCCGTCAACGGCGTCGTATCTAGGAGAACTTTAGTCAGACTTTTAGTAGTAAAATTTCGAGTTAAAATTTTAATGTTTTATAACGCACAAAATTATTATTTTTTAAATTAAAATCTTAGTTTTCAGCAAAAATACTAGGTGCAAAATTTCACTTTAGAAATGAAACAAATTGTTACTGAATTTCTCTTAGAATAAAAATAGGAAAGGTAATGTCTGCTCTTAGATTCTAGGCGGAAAATACTGTTACAATAATTGGCATCGAATCATGCTTCATTTAATTTCCGTCTATCGCTTTTCTTTTCTTTTTGAACCCTTTTCACTTCTTTTGATTATGAAAAATATTTCCAACAAAAGTTCCAAAGACATTGATGAATATGTTTCACTTTTATATCCCGACTTGACAGCTGGCTAGATGGAAAATAGAATGAATATAAGTGAATTTGACACTTCAGTGACAAACTTTGGCTATCTTTTTTGTTTATTTTGTACGCTTTTAGATGGTTATTATTTTTGAATGGTTTTATCAAGAACGTTTCTTATCCATTTTTTTCGGCTTATACTTAAAACATAATCAAATTCTAACATAAATTAAGGAAATTACCACTCTACAAATAAACAGTTTGTGAATATTAGAAATAATAAAACTATAAAAAATTACATTGATATTTTTATTCATTAAAAATATTAAACATAGCAAAAAAAAAAAAACTGAGTTTTTATGAAAATTTACCATTAGGGACAAAATAATTTTTCCGCATAAATATTAACTGAGGTCTCTTATCATTTTGAAATAAAAATAATCTTGTTATATTGAATACTCCAATCTTCATATATTATTTTTTTAATTAAAAGAAATATACCACAAACAACAAAAATCATTTTTAACTACGCTTAAAATTTTTTGAATATCACAAAATCACATTTTTATTTTTACGACTATATATTTTCCCAGTTCACGATAGTTCACGATACGAAAAGGTTTCGCTTATCGCGAGCATTAACATCTGATGATATAATTTATGATATCGACTGAAGGTGCTTGGTGGAACTTCAATATTAAATTTGAATTGTTGCAACTTTGTACGATCCCATATGTCTTGTCACAAACGACCCGGGTTTCGCCCTTCAGCATCTTCAGGTATTCCATCGCACGGATGCAACAGAACTGTAAGTTTGGTCAGTTCATATGACATATGGAATCGTACAAAGTTGCAACAATTCAAATTTAATCTGATGATATGTTTTAAATTATGAATTGTGAGCTGATTGATTTTTTTGGACATCACCTATATAAGAGTTCGTAATGTAATTACGTTTAAATATTACTTCAAATATAGTGTAAAATGTGATACCAACTTTTAAACGAATCTAATTAATAATAATTAATATTGTGCGAATGCATTGTTGCATGCAAATTGTGTTGAAAGTGCATAATATTTCTCAGCAGTAAAAGAAATTCTGAGTCGCGGTTATTTAGCTCAACGTTGTCTATGTGACAGCTGAAGTGATAAACAGCGCAGTCAGTTTCTCAAGCCACTGACTTCACTGCAAAAATAAGAAACGAGACCAAATACAAGCAAACAGGCGTTTGCAGTTCTCGCTACGATGATTTATTTGCCGCATTATGATACATGAGTTGTTGTTCAGAGTAGTGAAAGAATATTCCACACTAGAACAAAAACGATTTTGACGGAACTTGTAAATTACCCACAATTCCCTCCCCGAAAAAAAATGTACAATATAAGATTTGAATTGTTGAAACTTTGTGCATTTCCACATGTTTTTGTAACTTACAACCAGGGTGTCGTCATTTTTGCATTTTCAAGCATTCTATCAGAGCAATACAATACATCTGACACTCATAAAAATAGTTTGCAGTGGTTGTATACAAGAGGAATAAATAACAAATGATAAAAACAGACCTTAGACATGCATCCAAATATATACCTGAAATAATTTTCAAAATATTGTTTGAATATCAAGTTCCATCACGCACCCTCGACGAATTTAAATACTCCGTACATGATTGCTATCGGCGTTTCATACATCTGATAGAAAGAGGTTTACTAATTTTCGTCTTGCTTTTCTTTACCGACAGTACTTTCCTCTCCGTTAATTTTATATGGCAGTAATAATTGGTGTCATTAACAGTTGTAACTATTCCTATCCAATAGTTAGAAGTACCTCAGATCCAAACCTTAATGGTTAAAACAAAATTATAGTATGTAATTTTCTTTTTCAACGAAAGAAATAATGTTTACAAAAAAATACGAAGAATGATTTAATATATAAATTAAATTATTTAAAAAAAATAAAGCACGACTTAGAAATATATAAATTCACTCTGTTTCTCAACTCAGTCCTAGCTTGAAATTATTTTTCTGATTTTTAAACAAATTTCACGGTATTATATATATTAAGCTCATTAAAAACTTTAAATGATATGTGACAAATACTTAGAGAATTACTGCTCAAATCAAATATAGCATTTATGTAATTTTCATAATGATTAAAATTAGTGGTTTTCCAGTTTCCCAATATCCACATTAAATCGTTCTATTTAATCACAGATTTTTAAATCAATATTCTACATTGCTATTTTCTGACATAAAAAGTAAAATAAACTGATTACATCGTATGAATAGTTTATGAAAAAAAGAATCGATGATGTGGAAATAATTCTAGATGACACTTTAAATTAAATAATTTATAGATATATAGCCTGACTTATTTCCTCATATTTAAAAAAATCATTCTTTTTCTCTTGAAAATATAATTATATTTCCTAAAAAATTATCCCTTCGGCGTGTCCTAAGTCTTCAAGACTAAAAATACTTAAGGTGAGCACCTAATTATTTAAAATATATGATAATTTGTAACCAATGTAAAATAAAAGGGAATTTAATGGTTTTCATTTTGAAGTACCTGCCCTTATTTGTACAAGTATTCCTAGCCCTTAATTACGGACGCATTTTCATTGGATGATTTCATCATCAAAGGCAATTTTAAAATAAGGGAATCAAACAAAGACTTTGAGTATTATATGAAGTGGTACCTTTTTCAAATAATCATAAAGCATGAAATTGCCTTACGCTAACATTCCACTAATTTCGATAAAATAATATTATCAGATCTTTAGTGAATATTTTATGAATATAATTCAGTTGCATATATTTCGGAGGAAACTAAATTTAAATTTTTTATCAATTCACATACCTTCACTAGCTACCGAACCGTAAAAATATATAAATAAATAGCCGGTCTTGCCCAGATATTCTTTTTTTTAAAATTTATTTTAGGAAGGGCAGGAGATAGCTGGCTGAGACATATATCATTGTTCGAGACCACGGTATAAGTACGACGTCAGTTTTTCCGCAACAGGAAAATAATACGAGTGTTTGCATGTTACAGTTAAGTTTTCGGTTTTAAAATATAGATCGTCCAACCAATGTCAAGCGAACTAAAATATAAACTCGTAGTTTCGAGAAAATCGGGCATGACGTTGTTGCATCTATTCAAAAGTTTATGGAGAAAAACTTTCTTTTTTGTGATAAATTATTTTAAAATTCAATATTTTGGCTATTTTTTCAACACTCAAATGCAAGTTTTGAACAAAGTACATCTATATTCATAAAAATCAATGTACGTTTGTCATCATTCATCCGATCGATATAAAACTTTACAAATTTTCTAGAGTACACCCTCGCAAATGTTTCTAACATACCATCCCTTCTCAACCCACCACAATTAGTATATAAATAAAATTAAAATGATATTATTAACAATTAAATTGACCGTTATCATAACAAGTTTCCTTGACGTTCCTTACTTTGAGATCGCAGCAACGCGCGATGGGTCAGTTAGTATTACAAATATACTGACATTAGTTTTGTAAATCTAACGTAGGTATTAAATAATATTGAATGACAGTTTTTGAACACATTTAAAAAAATATGTGTTAAAGTTTCTAGCATTGAACAGTTAATATTATCACAGTCATAAATTTAATTCAAGGAAACAATAAATCAGTGATTAATGAAAATCAGTTCTTTATTCTTATGACTTTTTTTGTTGTTCATAAAACGATATTTTGGAAAAGAAGCATTGATTTAACCATGCTGTTAGACTTCTAATCATGCATTAATTCTTACTTGGTAAAAATATATTAAGCTTTTGTAAGTAGATTTTAAACATAAAATCATAATGTGATTATCTGAATACCGATTTCTTGCACAATTTATAGAGCTTCATTGAACATTAAAGGTACTCTCCCTTATATTAGAATATAAAAGGGCACCGCCTTTAAAGCGGATCAAAAACTTAAGTCCTTTACATTTCGTGAGTAAAACATTATATAATACTTACGAGGGAGTAAGTAATAAGTGACATCACTTCAGAGACACTCAAATATTATAAGGGCCACACCATACTATGCAATATGCAAACAAGTACTTAGTTCAAAGTGGCAGGTACTATATGTAATATTATGTGTATAAATGTATTTTACGCATTATGAAAATATCATACTAATATTTAATTTGATTTTAAATTATTTAATATATTTCGGATCTATTTTTGTCACCTCCTTTTTTCTTTAAAATTTTCTAAAAAAGAATATTTTGAAAACTTATTAATTTTTATCCGCGCTGTAAAATTCAAATAATTATATTTATTATTTATATTTCACATAATTTACGAGAACATATTCAAAGGCATGGATTTTTAATGCTATCGTCTTCTTCTTATGTACTTGTTTCATACGGTCTATTGTAGGGACAATGTTAAGCTAACAAGTAACTTCTATCATGCTAACTTTACCTTGTCTCAAACGTAAAACTCGAGTTCTTTAGATGAATGATTAAGAAAAATACACACTGTTTTTATTACACATATTTTATTTCACTGGAATAAAAGTGCTTTAATTACTTCAGAATCTCTTTTAAAAAAAAAGGTTTTGATTAAAAATGATAAGTTGTTTTCCGGTGATGTTCAGAAATGATTTGAATACAATAAAACTGCCATAAAAATTCTAATTTAATAACTATTGAATAGCTATCAATAATAAAATTGTGTAGTTGTAACATGAAAATGATTTTTGGTAAACAATGGGGAAAAAGTAATGAATTTTTATTGCAAGTTAAAAGAATAACATTTCATATCAAACTAATCAGCGACTGGAAATATATGAGCTGTGGTTATCTTTTCCGTTTATTATCCGTTCGTATTTAGACGGCTTAAATGGATTATATTAAAATATTATGAAAGATAGGATTCTGAATAAATGATAAAACCAATACTTTCGTTCCAATTAATAGACGCTTTTCAAAAACCATTGTTGATTTCAATTAAATATCGTTATCAATTCGACCTATCGAGAAATTCCGTAATTAATTTCAACGATGAAAACTTTCTTGACAGTATTAATTACGCGAAATTCCAGGTATCAAACCTTTTGAGAAACTTTTCACCCCACTCAGCCTAACAGGGGTCATAAACCCTAATTTGTTTAATTATTTTTTTCTTTACTTACTGTACACCATACGATATTCACAAATCACCTCTACCATCATCCCAATATTTAATCCTTCGTATCCTTTTATCGGGGCTTAAGCATATAATATTTTTTTACTTTCAAAATGTATTTGATGTAAACAATACTTTTAATGTGTTAACTGTCACTTTTTTAATGGAAAGGCATGATATTTTTAATAATAAAAACACTTTTTTTAGTATTTCTTTCCACATTATATTTTATGATCAGGACCGATTTCGCTCATCGCGAGCATCATCAACTGATGTACGCTGATTTGATGATGCTCGCAATGAATAAAACCGGTCCTGATCATAAAATATAGTGTGGAAATAAGTTCTATAAAATGTGTATTCATTATTAAAAAGAACAAAAACTTTTTTTAAGCGATTTTTTTATTCGTGAAATAAAAAAAAATATAATACGACGTTCGTCTAGAATTCGCAAGTTCTTCGATGACTTACAAACAGGTCCACCGACAAAGGTATCCCGGTGACGTAATCTGACTGGATGTGCGTAAAACATCCCCTCAAAGGACAATTCTACTGAGGACGAAATTCAATAAAATGGGGACACTTTTTTTACGCAGCCGACTCTTAAGTTTGTGCAGCATCAATGCATTGCAATGTTGATACCGAGGTATGACGCAACTCACAATAATTGAGCTATAAATTATTTTTGACTTAATTGTGTTTGTATATAAAAATGTTGGACCCAAGAATTGACCATATTAATTTTTTCAAAGTGAATCCAAAGTATTGCCACTAAAAACGTTTTTATAAACAAATAATTGTTATCTCTTATGTGCTTGGTGGAATTTCAATATATAATTCTTGAAATTTGGTACGATTCCATATATTTTGTCACTAACAGCACGAATTTTTCTTTTCGGGATCTCAAGTCATTCGATCATACAAATGTAACAGAACTGACACACAACATACAGTTTGTTTCGGTTTTATACCAAAGAAGTTAATTACGAAAAAAACAATATATCCTAAAGCTGGGATTTAAATAAACAACTGAAATAATTTTGAATGATATTGATTTAATAACAATGACAATCAATTGTGTGTGATAAGTTTTATTAACACTAAATACTGTTAATGAGTCATTGATGAAAGTATTTTACAACAAATAATGATGACAGTAATACAGGAAATCTAAATTTGTAAAATTGGACGTTAATCATAAATTAAATAAACTTAATAATTCATCAAGAATCCCTTGAATACTTTATTTGAATTTTTAGTTCAATATTAATATTAAAATTTAATTTAATTCCATAGTACCTTTTTAAAGCAGACTTATTCACAACTGAAATACTAAACAAAAATTCGTTGTGAGGTAAAATTTTATCTGTGTAAGACAGAAGAGTGAGAATAACAACCGTAATTTTCTGTTTTTTTTTTTTCATAAAAATTATATATTTTTTTTTTATAAATCTTTGGATGAAAAATCATTAAAATAATATTCTGCAGAGTGCCCCTTTGTATCTCGTTTCATATGACACGTATTCAACGGTAACCTTTAATTTAAGGAAAATTGAATCCGATTGAAAGGTTTATTGTTCATCACTCAACTATCATAGTGTAATACTTTTTCTACACCGATCCATCCCCTAGCCTACACGTTTCTTTGAGAAAGTATAATCTTACGGCAGTGTCTTTAATGTCTTGTTATTTACGCTCTGTTATTTCGTTTAATGTGCATTTTAATGACCTTCCAATCTTTTTTGTCGTCAAAATTGCACATTTGTTGCCTAAAACTGAATCTCAGATATTTGGCGTTCTTTAAAAAATCGTTAATTGCACATATGTCCAATAAGAATTGCTGAATTGAAAAGAGGTTTCAATCGATTATGGTCGGCCTGTAGCTTATGCTAGACTTATAACTAAGCATTTAATATTGTTGTCTTTGGTTGCAGTGTTCATTGGTATGAATCCTAGTCGGGACAATTTCATTAGTATATTTCTCAATTGATGTGTAGTGGGTTAAAGGATATATGAAGATGATGTAATATAAATAAATTATGATCGTCGTTTTGTATTATAGATTATTTAATTTATTAGTTGACTTTGTTACTTATTATATTAAATTGAATTTGATCTCTTTTTTTATTTCAAGGGTATCATAGAACCATAAAACTCTCTCACTGAAAATTATAATTTATAAGAATCATAAATAACAAAATAATTACTCATGTTACATGTTCTTGCGTGATCACAAAACATGATTTCGTACAGCTATCTGTATCTAGATATAAGCTCAGAAACACGCAAAACATTTGTTTTATTTTTGCAGCTTTTTGCTGTTATTCTTTGATAAAATTTAATTAAATAATAAGCTTTTCAAATAAATCTAGATAATTGTTGATACAACTAAATAACACATCAACATCGGTATTATTAACATCCCATTTCTATTTTATACTCCTTTAGAGCTAACTTAATATTTCTAAGTCATTAAGCACCGGATAGATTGCCACTATCCATTTGGCTTCAAATTGAAGACGATCCTAACTGGATTTGAAATCCGATTAGTATCGAAAGATATTCTTGTTTCTCGCTTTACATGTGTATATATGTATATAGTACATATGCATGCATGCACCGTTGTTATCAACATATTAATTTATGTAATATATGAAAAAAAATAGCCAACGACCGTACCACGTTGTTAGTGCCGGCTCTCGTGCGATCACCGAAGTTAAGCAACATTGGGCGCGGATAGTGCTTGGATGGGTGACCGCTCGGGAACACCGAGTACCGTGTTCTCTTGGCTATGGGAAGGAAAACCCAGACAGAAAACCGAACACCAACCCGCCTGGGCAGCGTGGTGTTGCTATGTCCAAACCCCCCCGGAAAAAAAAAAAAACAAAAACAAAAAAAACACGGGGAGGCCTTCATCCAGCAGTGGATCGACCCCGGCTGATGATGATGATGATGATGATGAAAAAAAAACTTAATGTCTCAACGTTACCTTCTTTGAACTGTCAGTTGTATTTATTTGTTGATATATATATGATCTCAGCTGATGTGCATAACATCAGAAACTTTTTAATTTATAGCTACTAGGGTATATACTGTAGGTGAACAAATGATACAATTTCATCATTATTTATATAAACGACAGGCAAATCAAACGGCGCAAAGAATTTTACCGAAGAAACTTTCCATTAAAGATAGTAAAGCTACTGATCAATATATTTTGATTTTAGAATGTTTAGAAATGATTTCTACATTTTGGTATACGTATGTATTATTTCGCGTTAATGTTGTATAGAAAATTAAGACCTTGCCGCTCACGGTTGTTATTAAATTTATGTAAAAATTCAACTTTACCTACTGTACTTAATACAAGGTGGTAGTCGTCTGGCAGCCATAATGATATTTGATCGATGCACAAAAAGACGAGCGAGATCAATGTTAAAAAAATGCCTCACGTGAAGTAAAAGGGAGGGTGTCACACAAGAGTAGTGGAAGCCATACAAAGGACCGGCTTGGCATTATAATATGAACACGGTGAATGGCTGAAAGCATGTTGGAATAAAGCTTATTTTTTGTTTTTATGCCCCTGTCATTATAATACTCCTAAACCGAAGGGCGGAGACTCATCCATGGGCCGATGGTAAAATACTCAAGTATTTAGATTGCACAGTGATACTTCAAGTTCCGCCGTAAGCATGCGATTACTTGTATACATATTTTATATACATACTTCAAAAAATAATTTACTCGTGTAATCATTTCGGGATAAACTATAAATGAAAGAATAATGAATTTTCTATATATCGCTACATATCCATAAAAATAGTACACAAATACAATTCATTTCCTTTACACATATGAATATCAAATAAGAATTGTTGTAATTTTGTACGATTCCACATGTACAAATACTAACTGTTTATTTTACGTCAGTTCTGTTGCATCTGTGTGATGGAATACCTGAAGATACCGAAGGGCGAAACCCGGGTGGTTTGTGTCAAAACATGTGGAATCGTACAAAATTACAACAATTCAAATTTGATATCGAAATTCCATCAAGCACCTTCGGTCGATATCATAAAAAAAATATGAATATCACATTACTGTAATATTTATTTTTTTCCATTTTATGTTTATATAGCGATGGTAGTTAGATTTTTTACAACAAACAAAGATCTAGCAAATGATCATATTATTATATTGAAGATTTTTGGTATCTGCTATATAATTAACTTAACTTTTATTCTTGTGATTTATATTTGTTCCGGTCGTCACAAATTAATATTTATATATAATATATATTTGAACGTTGAAATTTAATAATACGAAACGAAATAAATTCTGTATTTCGTTTCAAATAAAAGGATAACAAATAAAAACATTCATTCTTACACGCAATACGAGCCAACCTATTATTTATTTATTTCAAAAGCTTTTGAGTAGCTATTTGATACTGAAAATTTAATAAAAACACAACAAGAACTAAAGGATGTTCAAGAAGTATGAAATCAAAGATGTTTTATAATCGTTGTTTTTGTTTTATAGATTTTCGTTAAATTACTTCTCAAATATTACTAATTGGGAAACACTGATATCTAACCAAGTCGTACGCAGTTGACTGAAATCTAGATGAGACACTTGAAAAGTTTTGTCGTAATTTTTGTCAGGCAGAGAAGGGGGAAATCATTCAGAGGAAAGGGGGCATTGAACAGATGACTGTCGCGTCCGGAATCTCCATACCAATTGCGAGGATGGCCGATCATTAATTTGAAATCTGTACGCACGCCGCGCCGTCGGGAGCCACTTGAATTAAATGAATATGAGCGGGAAATTTGAATTTTAATTTGAATGTTTGCAAATTAAAAAGAAACGTGTAGCCGTTAAACTCAACAATGTTTGCTTTGCCTAGGCGCTTTCCAAAAACAGAAAGGCCAATATTGAATTTAAAACAATGTAATTATATTTTGATTTGTCGCCGGCGAAATAAATTTAATTGGAAAGAAGAAGCTTGACAAAATATTAGAAAATGAGAGAACAAAATTAAAAGCAAGCAGACTAAAGCATTATTTGGAAAACATTTTTATTTCAGAATTTTATATTTATTAATTTGAGAAATGTGTTTTTGATAAAAATTTTAGCCAAATTCAGCTGAAATAAAACATTTAATTTAAGCCATTTCTCGTAAAAATGTTTAACGATCATAAATTTATTTCTCTTCTTCAGACAGATTCAGAGACCAATCTAGATTGCTTTGACTACGTTTCATACTGAATGCTATTTTTAATATCTTTTGTAAAAACATCAAATGTTTTATTATACGAACCGTACGAAACAAAGTAACAATTAATTTCAAAAGAATTGGCATTAAAGCAAGCAGAATTATGTTACAATCAATCTGTAAATATATTGTTTATTACTGAAATATAATTCGAATAAAACATTAAGACCGAATGCTCGCATATTAAAAACAAAAATATGTCCAAGTGATACATCTGGGTAAAATGATAAAAGATTTTATCTATCGAGTATAAATATTATTTTTCTGGTGAAAAAACATCGTAATTGTTGTAGTTACGACGTTTTTTCACCTTTTGTAGTTTGTTGTGTTTTGTTGTCTGTAGTTAAACATTAAAACACCAAAATGTTATCAAACATTTGATTTGTTACTTCGTTATCCAAAATCTGTTTTTTAATAAAGAATTTGAAAAACTCTTTCTTCTACCGAAATATATTTGTACTAACAATCAACAATCGTGAAATAATGGACTTTTTTGACACTTCATACAATATCATTTATTGAATAAACAATTAAAAACTATTAAAATATCTTAAATACAGATGCCAGCACTTAGATACTTGAAAATTGAAACTATGGAAAGAAGATATAGTCAGGATTCAGGTTTCTACAGGGTCATCCGCAGCACATGTCTAAACGAGGTTCATCGTTGCATTTTGGATTTTGGTAGTAATAGGAGTCCAGTCCTTCTTCCGCCCTCACCTCAGAAATCCTGACAAAGTCAAACCACAAGCAATCCCACCACAAGCATCATCTTTCAAATCAAAGTACATATATGGTTGTTTTTGTGACTGGCACTTCCATAAAACAACACCATCAGAATGCAGACGTGGATAGGTCAACAATATTGAATAAAATAAAGTGAAAATCGTTAACCTTGTTATGTGTTTATATTTTCTCAAAGTAAATTTTTGTTTTTCTTTATAATTTAAGCATGCTGTTGACAATTTTTACATAAAATTTAAATCGAAAGATTATTGCATTCGTTTATGAATTTGCATGACGCGTAAATAATTTTATTCTATATAATAGATATATATTCGTCAAAAATATCAAATTATAATTTGACTCTTTAATATTTCCGACCCTCGACAACGACGTGACAGTTGCGCAAAATTACAAATGCGACTCTCAATTAAGGCAAAGTTGATAAGATATAATTAAAATTTAATTGTATAAATGTTGGATGATTCGGTTGAACGGAGGTGACATCTAGCGACAGCTGTGGCGACCGACCGTTATGACAAGCGGGGGACATTTTTAATTACGAATATAACACTTGTCGCGAATTTTGCTTTGTCAAATAAAGAGTCCTGATATTCCGGTAAGAATATTACAGTGTCTCTCCATTACTGTATTTTTGATTGGAACTTATATACTATTCTCGGTATGGTTTTGAAAATAACTACACATTTCACCAATCATGCATTAAATATCAATTTACCTATTACATCTTAACATTTTATTTCAACGTGTATAAAACACTTTCAGTCATCTATTCTCAATGAATCTTAAGGAGGATATATATAACCAATGAAAATGTATATTGGCCGATCATATTTGTATTGAATATCAAAATCCGTGAATTGACTTTGCCTTATAATACCTAATTGAATATGATTATTACAATATATAATACAATCGGAATATAGACAGAACATAATCATAACAACACTTCTCATTTTTTTTAAAATGTTCTGGTATATTCGGCATCACGTCATCGTCAGAAGAATTTCATATTGTAATCAAGTATTAAATGGCGCAATATCTTAATAGATGTAAAGAAAATTAGAATTTTTTCTAAGAACATATTGCTATAATTATAGTTTGTATGAAGTTTTTGTATAAATAATGTATATGTATTATATCGTAGGTATAAATTCATAAGTGCCGTTTTAAATGAGAGTAATAGAGCTTTTTAATAACGCACCCTTTAGAATCTTTTATAATATTATTTTTTTTTTGAAATATTATAAATATTTAATTGTATGTTTTTCTAAAACCATTTCAAACTATATAGGTTAATTTACAAATACTTTGAACAAACGTGATCGTTGCATCCAGGGATATTTCACAATTAATCTCGTAAATGAGCTATTTTAAAGTGATAATTTTTTTTCTTAAAAATACTTCAATTATCATTTGTAAATATTTTCAATTATATAAGAGTTTCATTGTCACAAGTTTTCAAGACTGTTATTTTGTATATAAATACATGATGTAATAAAATTATTGTGGATAAATACACACGATTGATGTTTCTTAGAAAACCGGCAACATATGGCATTTATTTAGGAAAGAATTAATAAAGGTTACTTTAATGAATGTGATTTGAAGTCTGGCTGATGAAACGATCGCTAAAATATTTAGCCTAATAACAGGTTAGCACTACAAGGAACCTGCTAGATGAAAAAAAAACGTTTGCTAATATGGCAGTGCCCTAAATCTTTCTTTTGTTGAATATTTTATGGAACGCTGCAAATTGTATTCAAATTCTATCGAAATTCCCTGAAGACTATTTTTAATTTAGTAGTATTATTGAAGAATATTTAACATCCATTTGTAAAATTGAGATCTTTTATAACCATTCGCAAGAGTTTAACGTAAAATACTAACGTTTTTAGGAAGGAACAGAGCATCGATAAAAAAATGAATGACGACAGTATGATTGAAATACATTTTTTTAACATATGAATAAAAAAATGTAAATCACCTTAAATAATTCTTCGATTGCGGCTTAACCAACATTATTTATTGCAAATTATAAAACCTCTCGATTCGAGCATTATTTTTTTGTTAATATTATCTAACACTTTTCAGATATGATATGGCAACAAATAAATACGTTTGACAGATTTTTCAAAATATAACAACAAATCTACTTTTAATCACTTCTTTTGGATTTGTTCAGTACACAATGGATCAAATTTTACCAAACGAAACATTTATTACTTTGAAAATCATATCAAATTACACCTATTTTTGGATACTGATATATTTATGAAAAAAAAACGGCTACAGAATAAATATTTTTTAAATGCTGCTAACTTAAATTTACATTGTCATGTCAAACATTTGTCATAATTTTACTGAATAAAGAGGATTATTTCAATATATTTACAGTTAAATACAAACAAATCATCTATCTCAGCATCATACATATTAATAAATCATAATTAATGTTTACTGCAACCAAAGCTATTTATTCTAAAGAATTATTTATTTACATAGAGCTTTGTATGAATACAGGTTTTCGATGAATTAATTGGCTTGAATAAATTTACCAAAATTATCCATAACCTTTGTATTTATTAAACATCGCATTTTTGTACCACTCGGTATTTACACCATCTTTATCGAGTTTCTATTCAACACTATAATTTATAACGCTTATCTTCTGCTAGTATCAA
Organism: Himalopsyche japonica; assembly: GCA_028555115.1. NCBI lineage: Eukaryota > Metazoa > Arthropoda > Insecta > Trichoptera > Rhyacophilidae > Himalopsyche > Himalopsyche japonica. Next base: position 857,581 of record JAHFWJ010000326.1, on the reverse strand, counting down.
GTAGCTAGACAGGAGTCTTAACTCTTTGTATTTATGATTTCAAACAGTGTGTGTCCAACGCATAATCAGTATATTTTAAAATATTTGCAGACGCCTTAATAACTCCGATGCCTCTTTGATCTGAGCTCCATTTGAATTCTTTTATTATCAGAAAACCAATGTCAAACCTTAAGTTTGTCATATATTATTCAAATAATAAGCGGTAATCTATGATATACATGTTGTCTTTGCGTATATTGTTTAAATCTACCTCTTTGTAGTTGTCAAATATTTTGAATCACGAAACAAAATTGTGACTTCCAAAATACATTAGACAAGTATATTACTTTACAAGAAAAAATATTCATTTTCACAGTTTATACATTTACTTATATGACAATCAATACGACTTTACTACAGTTTGAATTGTATTATAATAATAAAGATGTAATACAAAGAAACTTTATGTATTGGTACACACCCACAGGTAAAATATATTGTATATATATACATATTTTTCATTTTTCATTTCACTTTAAGTATTCAACTTAATTTTTTTTCTTATTTTAAATTAAAAATCTAAGATATTGACACCCCCATGCATCAAAAGAAATTTAACCTTACAAAGTCCATATTTTTTTCATATATTGTGTGCAGCGTATTAAAAAGAACAAGTAAATTAATCACTTAAGGGTTCGTCAAATATTATGTACTCCCGGAATGAATATGGTCTAAAATATTCAAAATAATTTTTATTAGTCTATAGATAAGCCCCTTTCAAAAAATGTTCTGATTTCATTTTATAATCCATAAATAATATTTATTGTAAGTGATTTTTTTTTAAATTCTACTATCGACAAAATTTTAAATTTTTCAAAAATTAACAATATCTTGTTAAATTTTTTTTTCCATATCTCATACAAATAAAAATGAAAAAAATATTTTTCTATTCAAAAAACCCATATGTAGACGAGCGCCTTCGGCTTTATATAAATACTTCCAGTATAGCACGACAGCAGTGCAGTAAGCTTACAAACGGAGTCAATATTAAAAAAATTAATGCACTTCGCTAAGATTTTTTTTTAAAAATATATTTAGTGAACATAAACAAATTAAAAATCACAAGAGAATTATGATTCATCAAGAAATAAATATTTAATTTTTTCTTCACTAATCAGTCATGATTAAAAATCTGTAAATGATAATTTCAAGATCGTTCGTCAGAAATAGTGTCGGGTATTTTTTTTCACCAGCTCAGCTGTTTTTTTATATATCTTAACTTTATATTATATAAGAGAATTGAGTTACATTTATTGTAGCGTAACTTCTCATTAAATATCTTAATGAGAGACTTTATGCTACATATTGGTAGTGAAAATGGCTTAAAACGCAAAAATGTCACCACTAAATGTTCAATGTAAAATATACATTATGAATACATATAATATGATTATTTATTAGAAGTTTTATTTTGTTTTCAACGTTAAAGTATGATATCATTAACAATGTATAAGTATTTTTGGTATATCAAAATAAATAAGTACCTACACATTTCACAATCACGCCCCATGGTGCCACAGATACCTGTTGAACATCGGAATGTTTTTAAAAAATGTGATATAAAATTCATTACCTATAGTTTGTCTACAAAATAATACACGTTTTTTCGAAGCATCTGGTTACGGAACCATAAATAATACTTCTGAATTTACATATTTATCGTCTCACCTCTTAACACACGAGTGTTAACACATCCCTAAAATATGACTTATATAACTATTCATAGAAAAATTTAAGTATATACATTATTGAACCAAAAAACATACTCAACTTTAAGAGGATATTTAACATTGAGCAGCGAGCCATAATTTTGCCAGAAAATTTTCAATATATATCATTGAAGTTATGTAAATATATTTTCATTTTATTTTTGTGTAAAAATAGATTTTTTATATCAAATTGATTTTGAAATCGATTTATGGTTTTATATTTAAAGACTTGATTGACTTACTTCAGATTTACATCATCTAGGCAAGATAATATATGTTTAAAACATACATGATTATAAAAAATAAAGAATATTTAATTATAATGCATATTTGAAGATCATTAACCAATTAAAAAAAACAGCCGTTAAATCACATTGAATTAAAGTACATATATTTTCTTCGCTTAAGGAAAATGTTAGACTTCGCTCATGGTTTTGAAATTTTATCAGAATTTAATAATATTCATAGCAATTTGAAATCACTTGAAATACTTATTTTATTTCATATATAAAACATAATACATATTTTTTTCATATTAGAAATCATCGAGTGCCGGATAGTTTTGTAAATTTATCACAAAATAAAATAACACAGTGAAAAAATAACAGTGTATTTTATTTCTACAATTTTTTTTAACACATAGTTGATGGCTATTTCGGCCCACGATTTCATCAGAACTCTTTTTTCACAGTGTTATAATGGAGTTCTACCAAGTAAATGCCAATTCAATCAACAAAATATAATTGTAAGTTCAACTTTACCAAAAATGGCACAAACTTAATAAAACGTTTTCTATCGCTGAATTTGACCGTCTGACATCCCGCAGTTCACAGTACAAACACAGAATTATATTTCTGACGGTTCTATTAGTCTGATTCATTGTTTGAATAATCATTTTGATTTTTTATACTATTTTAGTTTAACACTTTTAGTTTTTACAATTTATTGTTTATTTAACGGCTTGAATACTTCAAACATAAACGATATTGTTTTTTTAATCAAATCCATCACAAATCCAAGCAGGCAATATAATATGCTTTACAAAATGATTGATGGAAGATTTTTACTGGTCATTTTATACATATATATATATATATAAAATAGTTCAAACGTTGTAATGCAAATCTATTGACTTTTTTTACCAAAACACTTGACTTTCTACGAAGTTTTTTTCAATAAAATTTGCAAAAGTTTCTCATTAAGACTACAATAATATTTCTACGCCAGGGAAACTTAACAAAGACTCACTGCAAAAAGTTGAATAACATAATCAAAACCAGCAAAAGTTGCATAAGCTTGAATGCACCGTGCATATTCAAGAATATGAATATTTATGCTATCTTAAGACGTTGTTTTAGTATACTTACATGAAATAACACAATCAGAAATCTCTTTGTTTTGTATGGAACATAAGCGCAGCGGCATCATAAATATTCTATAATTTAAGTCGTATGTACATATGTCTGATTTGAAAATGAATAATTTTACTCTCCGTAAATTATGCAGATTTATATTTAAAAAAAACTGATAGCTTGTGAAAAACGATACATTTTCAGAATATCAGTCAATGTAAGTATTCCGTTTTGTACCAACAATTACTTGTTACATATTGAATGTGCTATACGTGGATGAAACTTTTAGTTCCTTGTACATGATATCCATTGAGTCTAACACTTGCCGACGGTTGCCTCTTCAATTCACATTTCTTATTATTTGATTTGATTCGTATTACCATGTTTTGAAAACAATTTTTAGAGCATCAATAAACTCAAAACTCTAATTATATTTAAGATATTTAATCGCTTGTCTTAATTAAAAACGGTAATCTGATAGACACTGAACCGACTTGAAAGACTTTTTCTCGAAGAAATATATAATTCGTTACTCTAAAATCGTTATAAGTCAAAATCAAAAACTGTTTTTTCAGTCATGCCAACTTTAAAAAAAGTACCGTTTCTTATAGTATGAATATATACTAATAATAATAAATGATGAAAATAAGTAAACGCTGGAAATTTTTGATAAAGTATCAGAACTTTCTTTCCGACACCATTTTTCAAAAACTTTATTCTTAACAGCGTAGTAAACATTAAAAAGCTAACATTAATTTTCCTAGATACATTATACGTTTTGCTAGTAATATATTTTTGTGTCCAGGGACGTGTGGAGCATGTATTCTGGGGTAATTTATCATTCTACATAAAGTTAATATTTCAAAAGCTGCAAACATCTCCATGCCTGATAATAATAGTAAATAAATTTTGAAGAAACAGTAAAAATTCGCTTTGCGATGTAAGAGAAACACTTATTTATATGTTATTATATTATGTATATGTTTCAAGAATATACTGTATTTCATTTACCATGTGGTATGTTTTTTTTTTAAATCGAATAACGCTATTAATTAAGCTTATTATTAAGCTCACAGTAGCTTTATATATATATACTGAATTTAAATCTAACATCCTCAAAATAACTTGATCAAATGCAAAAAAAAATTAAATTAACATAACACAATCGTCCGAACTACTTAGTCCCAAATATAATAGTTAATTTAGAAATACTAACGATTTCGTCAACAAATTGATTTGACAATTATAATCAATTAAGAAAAAATAAATCTCATGTTTAATTTGAATAAAATGCAATTTCGACACTAAACTTGCTGAGATTTCTTTCGAAACTGTTAAGTTGTCATCTTTAGATCATAGTGTTTATGCTTGCATTCTTATTAACGTAGCCTGTACCTTTTTTAATCGAGGGTTATACGTGAAATAATGTCATCACTTATTCCTTCTTTACCTCATTCATTTATTCTTTTAGTTATGATAGGAGTGGTTGAACAACTGAATTTTTGATTACTTAAAACATGTTTTGAAATTATACATGTTTATTAAAAATTAACATTAGCTTAAATATGTATACAGTAGGTTTTATTATTGCAAATTATTGTTTTAGTTTATCGTCTGACGATGCTAAGTTAATCGTTTTATAAAATTCGCTCATTTGATTTCAAAACAATAATATATTTAATTTCAAAGACAATGTCAATTTATGAAATTATTGTCTTAATAGGATTCAAACCGAAAAAAAAGAATGATTAAGAGCTTTAGACATTCGTAACAACATTAAATAGGAACGTAGCAAATATTTTCTTAATTCCTTTTTAAGATACCTACTTCAATTATTAAATTAGTTCGTTGATAGATAATACATTGAATAATCGATTTCCATTGCCCAAGTAATACGAGTAATCAATAGCAATGCGTAAATGTCTAATCTAATAAATCGTGGATAATAACTTGAACGTTTAGTATAAAATAGTTTTATAAAATGTTCATCAATTATTTTGGCTGTAGGTCATTAATCAAAACGGTTTTGAAGATTACGGCTAAATCACTGCGTACATAACTAATCCATTTGAGAACAACTACGCAGATAAAATTTAAGCATAAATCAAATTTAAATACACGAAACTGATAAAATAGTATTAAATAATATATTGCAGGTATATTTTAATACGACTACAATTTTTTAAAAAGAATATTGCTTTGAATACGTAATTTTACTTTAAAGAATTTAGTATGGCTAAAATTAATTTAAAAAAACATATTTTTTTAAATATATTGTATGCCTGTGGAAAACAAAAAATACTTAAATTAGAAGAATACATAAAAAATCACTTAATTAGCTTAGAGTTGGGAATTGAATTTCTTCTTTTTATTCTGATTAAATCGTTTCAAATGATAATCATTTCTTACATGAACTCTTTCAAACATGAGAACCGGTTGTGTAGTTTTTCACTTTTAAGTTGTCAACTGCCACTTCTTTATGGATATGGTTGATATTTATATAATAAAAACACAATTTTTAATGCATGTTTCCACAACATATTTTATGAGCGAAACTGGTCCTTATCGTTATTTCTTATTTATATAAATACTATTTCAGTTTTCATTACATATTTCGATTTATATGTATAAAACATCTGCGTAATTCAGAAATCTGTTCGAATGGTGAAAAAAATATATCACTTGAGATCCACCAGATGTCAACTGTCACTTCTTGATGGAAAGACATGATATTTGAAATACTAAACACACCTTTTTGTATTATCACAGTATATTTTATGGTCCTGATGAGTTGATAATGCTAATGATAAGTGAAACCGGTTCTGATCAAAAAATAAGTAAGAAAATGCGTATTTATTACACATATATATTTATTTCAAAATATAAAAAATTCAAGCTAGTGTCAATATCAAGCAACCTCAGATTTGCATGCGCACCTTGTCGTGCTCGGGAAAGTGAATTTCCGGTTCCCATTTTGAAGGCGAATTCCAAATATCCGAGTGGCCAGGCAAAAGCACCGCTCCTTCCGTTAGCTTCATCAACGAAACCTTTTGATAGGATACCAAACACTAAGTTTCGAAGCTTTTCAAAGCTTTACGTAGCATCAAGTGTACTATATTTAAGTACAGCTTTCAAAGTTTTTTTCATTTTTTAAGCTATTTTAAATAGAAAATTTAAAAGACGATATTTTTTTAAATCATGATTTAAAAGTACTTTGGGTTTGGTATATTTAATAAAAAATAAAAATAACACGGTGAAAAAAATAGCAATGTATTTTGGTTCTACAAAATTTTGTAGAACTTAAATACATTGCTATTTTTTTCACCGTGTTATAATGGAGTTCTACCAAGTGAATGCCAATTCAATAAATAAAAAGAAAAAAATACTTTTCCGCCGCAAGGCATTCAATTCTTAACAAACACAAAATTTGTAAGTTTTCGATGTTAAATAGAAAACTATTATTGAAAAAACTTCATTGTTTATACGTCCATACCGATAAACTTGCATTTTTTATTTTCAAAACAGGTATATTTATATATTAAAATAGTCGGAACATTGAGGTCTAAATTTGTAAAAAAATGCAAAAAAAAACACGAAAAGAATTTAACAGATATTGAAATATTCTGTCTCTCAAATCTGAATATTTTCATATATGCCATTTACACATTTACTAAACTTTTTACTATGCCTATGTTTTTAGCAATCAAAATATAAAATAGCAGGCCTTGAGAATTCTGAATTCAGCTCGATTCATAAACACCTCGACTGTATGATTGCGACTCTACAACCATAGGATAAAAATACAGTATGATGATTCTGATGGAGTTTTACAACGCCAAGCTTAAATTCTAAAAATATATAAAAGAAATTCAAAAAAATTAAATCGTGCTTAAATTATAGCTTACTTAGGAAAAATTTACCGACACGCACAAACTCTATAAATATAAACATGTCTTCAAAAATGAGCTATATTACCAAAAACACGAATAATAATTTATCTTTGGCTATTAATGTGACAGAAAACATATATACTACTGCAGTTAATGTAAAAAATATTCACATAGAGACATTTTCCTCTCAGCATGAGGCGACAATGTAGCACGTTAGCACTCAAATGTCTCGCCGAGTAATCCAAATGCATAATGGAAAAATATTGTATTCTAAGCAATTTACATCTCAGTGGAGCAATAGTGTAAATCATATTTAAGGATCGTGCTCATGAATACGTAATAATAATTGTTTTCTTTTTTACACTGTTGTTGTTTTGTTTGACTGAGGACACGTTCTCTATTTTGTTTGAACTAGAATCACAGAAAAAGAGACAAACGATGTGTATACAATTGAATAAATTTTGAATAACGCAATGCTAAAAACCTTAGCATGCTATAAAGAATGAATATATGTCGGTATGATTATGCTTTTATAATTTAATATCCCAGCATTAACTATGCAATTTCAGCACAAACTTTTTCCAGCGTTTGTATAAGTATGGACCTATACAAGGTGACGTGTAATTATTAACCATGTGATTACTGACGTTTGAATTGTTGATAAGGCTGTTTGAAGTGTATTCAAAGTTGATACTCAAAAATACATTAGTGTTAACAATGGTAAAACTTTCAGGTATAAACTCATCGGTATATTAAACGATTACCTGATTTTTTTTGACCATCTTCATAAGATTACTTAACACAAACCGTTTTCAATATTTTTTTTAAATTGTCGGTGTTGGAACATTCTGCTAGGGCATTTAATATTTGTTTAATTGTTTTACTGAACCTTAAGCACATTTGCATTATCAAACTAATCTTTAATTATAAAATATATTAAACTATTTTATTCACTATATATATATATAATAATAATATGTATGTGTCACTTTTAAGGTGTTAACTGTCACTTCTTGATGGCAAGGCATTATATTTTAAATAATAAAAACACATTTTTTAGTACTTATTTCCACAATATATTTTTTGATCAGGACCGGTTTCGCTCATCGCGAGCATCAACTGATTCAGTTGATAATGCTCGCGATGAGCGAAACCGGTCCTGATCAAAAAATATATTGTGGAAATAAGTACTAAAAATTGTGTTTTTATTATTTAAAATATATGTATGTGTGTTTGGTAATTAAAATTTAACGTTGTCACTATATGTAACCCTCTTATTTAATAATTTATTGTCACTTTTTGAAAGTTTTCCTAGAGGTTAAATTTACATAAAATGATTAATTTTGCATGTTTGTGCCATAATATCGAAAATATTTAACGGTTTCACTAAAATTGCTAGGCTTTGGTTATTATTAATCAACCAAAAACCAGTTTTTTTTAATCTATCTAAGATCAGTATATCTATAAAAGTCCGTGTTATCTACATATACTCTACCGGTGAAAACATCTATGTGAACAATATCATCGAAATTTCAATCAACACTTCATTATTTTCCCCGTGTATTTTAACCAGGGTTAAGCAAATAATGACTCTCGATTAATTGAATGTTTGTATTCAGAATCTTGCCGGAATCGATACTTATTGCCCTTTCAATTATTTTTCAACAATAGACATCCATACCTTTTCTTTGTAAAGACCTCACGTTTCTAAACTCTCGGGTAACTACTATGGGACGAGAGGACATCACTTGTTATTCAAAGCGAAATAAAATGGTCAATATCCCATTTGCGCGTTCATTTTGTCGATCCGCTCGCCAAAAAGACCTGGCCTCGCTCAATTTCCGGATCCCTTTCGACGACATTCCGAATTCATATTCAGAATAAAATACCCCTCCAGGCTCGTGCATGGGAACCCGGATACGCCACAACCGGAGCCTCACCCTGTATATTGGGCTACGGTACAGTGACGTATTTAGTTGTTTGATCAGTCGCGTTTGATTTTTTTTAATCATAATATTATTTTAAGCTTAAAAGTGCTTGAAAGAATTTCAATATCAAATTTGAATATCAAAAACTGATTCTTCAGTTCTATTTCATCCGTGTGATAGAATTCTTAAAGCCAAACCCGTGACGTTAATGATAAACATATGGAATCATACAATGTTTCAACAATTTAAATTTGATCATATTATATCTAATCATACATATAAGATATTACTACCAATTTGTAAGACAGTAGATATAATATTTCATGTCCTGTTAACATTCGAAATGATAAACGCACTAACACCATCATTCGATTTACATTTCATTGAATTGGCGTTAAATTTATTTTTAACTTGCAAATTTTTAGGTATGCCAGAATTTATTTCAGCTTCCGCAGTTGTCGGAACTTATTTCAAACTCAATCGTGTTTTTTTTTTATTATATAACACTCTTACTGGTTTATAATTATACCCATCTCATTGATTAAATCATATTTTTGCTGCCACGATCGATCTCGAACATAAAAAGTGTTCGCGAAATAACATAAACGAAAAAACATTTTACGGTGATTTTACAGACCTGAACAATTTTAATAGAATAACATAAAATTGAAATATAGTCAACATGAGTGAAACCTGGATTTTTTTACAATAACCATCAACATGATGAAAAGTAAATAAATAAATTTTCTGCAACAAATATTTCACATTTAATTCGGAAAAATATAAGTAAAAAGTTTGGGTAATAGGAATCTACAGGAATGAAAATGGCGGGAATTATATGCATTTGCTATCAATTTTTTTTATCCATATTTAAAGATATTAATTTGGTATTATCTGTGTATATTTATACTGATCTATTATTAATTTAATGTATCAAATATAAATAATGCTGACTCCTTCAGATTCCGTAGAGTATACACGTCACTGACCTTAACTGGAAAAAGTTTGAACTGACCGAGATTGAAAACGCGGGAAACGTTTTGATTCGTTCTCGGACTTGAAAGACATGAATAAAATCTTCAAGAAAGTTTCCCCTGAGAAAAGCCTTTGCAAGATTTAATATTGTAAAGATTTTTTTTCCGGACCCATGTAAGACTTGACATCTTCATTCATATTTTTCTACTACAATAGTTTTAGATGCACGATAAATTATTTTCTACAATAATGACAAAAACAAACTTTTTTAATCTTGAGCCATTTATTTTGACTCACATAAAGAATAACAAAGTACCTGGTGAAGCAAAAAACACACTTGCTTTATTCAAGCAATAAAGCATTTGATGTAACTTAATAAAGCAGTGTTTCTTAATGGGTAGTTAGCATCTAACAAAAAATTGTGATAGCTTTCTTTAATTGTGTTAATTTTTATTTTTTTCGCGGAGCGAAATTTTATAAAAATCTAGACCTACATTTAAATAAATATATTGCATGAAATATAAATCACTATTATTTATTTGGAAGTAATGAATAAAATGATTGGTGATTACTATAATACAGATAAAAAAACACACTTTTCATCACATTAATATATAATCAAATAACTTCATGAAATAAAATTATAAATGATTCGAAACAAAGTATCACTTTTATTGATTTGCAACCTCTATCATACAATTAATACCAATGTAATTATAAAAATTGCATTTTTTGGTGAAAATATATATTTTCACTTTTTTTTCGAACTAAGTTACATCCGTGTGATGGAATGCCTGACGATGCTGAAAGGCGATACCCAGGTCGTTAGTGATAAAACATGTGAAATTTTTCAACAATTCAAATTTGATATTGAAATCCCATCAAGCACCTTCAGTGAATTATAGAAAAATTCATAAATTATAGAAAAAAATATATTAAGATACTCAGTGTTTTGCATGGCATAATAATATATATACTGAAAAATACCTTTAGAAATGAATATTAATTTGAATTCCATTCTTCCGTAGCTACCCCATCTAAACATTTAAAAAATGATATCGAAGTTTTTATTCATCGTCACTGATCATTGCTCCAACGAATACAAACTTAAAACAAACAAAATAATTCTTAAATTCAGTACTTTTGATAATACATTTCAAAAATCATGTTTTACATAATCTTTTCCAGGAATTGTTTACGCAACTTTCTGATGCCTGACAATCAATGTGTCTTGTTATTCTATAATATGGACCAAATTTAACAAAGTTTCGATTGCCTTTAAGTTTTGTTTGTGCACTCACAAGGCGTGTTTATATTTATAATTTATGACGTTTCAGCAGTCTACCCAAACACAAAGCTCCTTAGTAATGCGGTCATCCGTGCATATTTAATCAACCGATACTAAATTGCAATGAAAATAGCTCACAGATGAACTCAGCTGTTAAGCATAGCCAATATTGTGCATTCAGTAAAGTAATTTACTGCATAAATTTACTCTCAGCAGATAAAAAAATCACGATCATGAAAAAAAGAAGTAATATTTCTCGCTTCAAAAAATTATTTTTTTTTGTTACAAAAAATCAAAATTCACACCATCGTTATGGATTTTTAAAGCTTATATATTGTTGCGGAGAAAGATTACGCATGGCTTCTTAAGCTATAAAATTGAACCTTTTCGTGATAATTATTATTCTTGTCACATTTTGCGGGAAACCGTTTACGCGGAAATGAAGGAATCAACTTTTGGAATGTGTACATGCCTAAAGCTCTATCCGGGAGAAGTTTTGAAGCCAGCATATTATCAGAGAAGAAAGCTTTTCAGAATATGCTAAGAAACACATTGTTACAGTTCAGAAAGTTGTAAGACAAGTACTTTCGCATCGATTTTAATTTAATTAAATTTAGAAATAACATTCAAATAATATCAAAGTTATTTGATGAGATGTGTTACATGAATGTTATTATGAGTTTGAAGCGCTGTTAGGTTTTCATACCCTCGTTTTATGGAACTCAGATTTAAAGCTTGGAATAGAATTAATAACGTGCTTTTCTAATGTTTTTCTAAAAGAAAATTTGTCTTTGTTCATAAAAATATCGTTCATTTAAATTTAAAAAAAATTCTTTCATAAAACAACAATAATTACTAAAAATATATTCCATTTTAGTGTTACATTGGCCTAATGATGAACCGAGATTATAAAATGATTTTAAAGGTGACGTTTTAAATATTCATGTTTTAATAGAGTTAAAAACTCTGCTCATTCAATCAATATATTAGACGTATTTCCGCTGTTCAACCCTTTGAACTTTAAGTGATGTCTTAATTTTATAGCGATGACTTTTCTATTTTTTTTTAACATAACACTAGCTCTCTTACTTCAATCTGATGGTAGCTCAACTCCATATCTTAAATCTCAAATAATGGGCGAGTCACAAAGCATTGAAGTTCGTGATGGATTGATTAGACATTTTAATGAATGGCGTATCGCTGCCGGGCAGATGCATTCGATCAAGAATTTGATGAAGAATAATTATTGGTTACGTTAACTAATGCGCTGTAAGTAAGTGAACAAAAGCTGAGCTTTATTTTATCTACTGATGTAGTAGTTCATGATATAGAATATATTTTTATATAAATAAAAGTTTCTAATTTGTAATTTTTAATGCGTATAAGTTTTCTGTAATATTAATAATATCTTAATAAATATTTTCAACACATCTTCCGTTAGCCTAACGTTAACAATAAACATATTAGACTATATTATAATGTATTTAGATGATTAACATTTCAAAAACATTTATTAAATCTTATTTATATATATATACTTATTATACAACAAACTTATCCAACTTTCAATATCTGCAATTCGGTCAATTTGATTAAATTAAATTTACATTTTTTCCCTTCTATACGATGTTCAAAAATATTTTTGAATATCTTGAATAATAAAAACACATTTTTTTAGTAATTATTTCCACAATATATTTTTTGATCAGGACCGGTTTCGCTCATCGCGAGCATTATCAACTAATAGTTTTTAAATTGTTTTTATTATTTAAAATATCGTGTCTCTCCATCAAGAAGTGACAGTTAACGCCTTATATGTGATTTGTGAATATTTCAATAAAGTAGTCTTTTGAACGCATTTTTTTTTTATTCTTGAATCGTCTGAAGACATTAACATAGTTAAATGAAATTAGAGACAATATTTTAGCCGTTCAAAGGGAAACAATTGTTTCAAAGCATTAAAATGTATGATAATTTTGTTCGAAAAACATTTTGCGCTCCAAGCATGTAAAAAATCATTCGTAAATGCTGACACCTGCACATTAAATAACATGACAGAAACACATACCAAACTGAGTTTATTGTGTAGTAATGTTATAAATTTAGTATTTTTTTTTTGTCACAGGGTTGTGCTAGATTCTTTACAAAAAATATTTTGATAATGAAAATAAGAGTAATTTATTATGTTGCTATTTTAATACACAAATTATTTTTTTTAGCTGTAAGTCGATTCGAATATGGTGTAATAATAAAGTTACAAATTGATATTTTTTCCCTGATATGTATCGAGATAAACTTTGTTAAACCGAGAATACGAATAGAATAGAATAAATAAGCTGTGTGATAAAAAAATTATTTGAATTTGAAGATTGAATATAATAAAAGTTTCTGAAATATATATAATTACATACGAAATATTTGTCGATAGAAATATATATATAACATATGTGTCGTTTTATTCCATTTATAATCTACTGGTATATTATATATTTTTAATATACTACATATTATATGACGAAAGTAGATAGAAATATTTGGAAACATTCTTAGTTATTTTTCGACGCTCGGATAATGGATTCGCCATTTTCCAAGAATTTTCTTCATATGTTTTTCAATAAAAGACTGTAATGTAGCTTTTTTTAATACAATTTTTAAAAAGGCTCCCGTTTCTAAAAAATAAAAATATTTATTTATATTTAAATAACATCCATGTCTTATCAAGTAAAGATTTGTTTTACAAAATACAAAAAAGTCTATAATTTAAAAGTTGTATTTATTTTACGAACCTGATAAAGCCATATAAAATTGAAAAATATCTTTTTACCCGATTGAGTGTAAAGTTATTTTATAATATTAAGCTCGAAAAGGGTGAAAAAAATGGGAAGGAAAACCCAGACAGAAAACCCGCCTGGGCAGCGTGGTGTTGCTATGTCCTAACCCCCCCCCTGAAAAAAAAACAAAAAAAAAAAAACGGGGGAGGCCTTCATCCAGCAGTGGATCGACCCCGGCTGATGATGATGAAGCTCGAAAAAAATAATAAAAAAAGTTCTAAAGCTCAGCGTTTTATAACATGATCTTTTATATTCTTAATAAAATATTACAGGTTTTAATGTATTTTGCTTATTTTGCAACATGTCGTGGTTGTCAAAATTGCAATAGAGTAGAAAGTAAACTACAGAAGTACATACTGTGAATATTAAGGGACCACCCTTTCTCAGGTATAACTTTTCTCCTTTCAACAGCACCAGGACGTTTCCACGCATAAGAGCTCCTACTTAAGGTCTAATAATTAAACGGTAGTTAAATAAATTAATTGACTTTGCAAAGGACTTAAGGCTTTGTTCTATAGATACGATAACTGCTATGAACCGAGAGTCTCAGAAAATACTGTAACATTCAAATCAAACTACTTACAAATAACAATAGTCTTCGACATTATGTAGCAAACAAATAATACATTCAATTATATATTCATACACTGTATTAAATGCGAAATAAAATAAAGTGTTTTTTATTCAATGAACACTTTGAAATCAAAACTGAATAAATCTTTTTTTTAAATATTTGCAATGGAATAAAATGATCCCGACTTATATAAAAATGTAGATTTGGCAAAACAGAAATATTTTTTTTTATAATAAATAAATTTTACAAAACTTTTAATTGTTAAATATATGCAAATGTTGATACGAATATGTTTATTATGATAGTTTAATCGATGACGAGGTATAGGTAATATAGAAGCCAAGAAAACAATGAGTGAATAAGTAAATATTTATTTCTTAATATTTCCAAAATTATTTTAAAATAATGAATTAAGAGAAAAAGTTTACAATGAGCTTGCAAATACTTCCTGAAAAGCGATTAAAATTGTTTAATTTCATACAAAATATTTGTAGACGTTTATCTGCCATTGCTTCTATATCAACCTGTACACTACTGAGTTTACAATTATTTGATCCGAGAGTCGTCACTGAAGTTTATGTTCTATACTAAGCCGCGATAAAATCAATGTTGTATTTACTTGTTTCATGCATTAAAATTAAGTATGCACGAAAGGGATAGACGGCGATCAATTGAATCTCTCGGGAGTAGTTTGCAGCCCTTTAATTGGCAGTTTGGGGTTGACCAGGAGTTAGTTATCGTGCACAAAGGCTGATCGACCGTCCTAACTTGTGGTGACATCTACTCACAAATAGACTTCGCATATTGTTAATATTTGATAACGTTGCTTTACATAATTATGTATTGCTACGTAACAACACGCATAAAGCAATACGTAGTATATTATAATGATGATGATTTTTAAAATTCATAATTTTATATCCATATTCTCGTAAGAAAGTTGATAGTAGAAATGTAGGAAAGTCGACTCACATTAAGTCATCACAAGTAAAATTACTTTAGATGTTGTTTTAAAAGAATCTATTCCTTACTTAGATAAAATTATGAATGATTAAAAAAAATTGTCCCTGTAGTCCATATTCATTTCAGTCTATAACCATATCATGTTACCGTCGAATAAAAAAAAGCGAGACATATTTTAGCACTTACTAACAAAATATATACTTAATACATTTAAGGTGTTAACTGTCACTTCTTGATGGAAAGGCATGATATTTTAAATAATAAAAACACATTTTTTTAGTACTTATTTCCACAATATATTTTTTGATCATGACCGGTTTCGCTCTTCGTCTTCGTCTTCGAAAAATATATTGTGGAAATAAGTACTAAAAAAATGTGTTTTTATTATTAAAAAAAAAAAAAAACTTAAAACTTTAGTTAAGCAAATTGATGTATAGTTACACATATGTTTGTATAATACTAAGTTCACTTGCAACATCTTATTTTTAATGATAGAATGGGTTAGTGGTAATCAAACATACAATGTCTTTGACTACAAAATGTTAATCTGTTTAAAAAAGATCGTAGGAAAATTTACTTGAGTAAAATCCTTTCAAATGAACGCTTTATGATAACAAAAATATGATCCTTCTTAAGTAACGCGTGGCTTACTATTTTGAGATATAATTAGAGTAAATGAATCGTAGTGTTAAGATTTAGTATTGAGAATAAATTTCCACAAAGTGAGTATCGAAAAACCAGCATTATTATTTCAGACGAGATTTCCATATGGCGAATTTTGTCGTTACTTCAATTCTCTTTTATCATTAAAACCATACTGAATAAAATACGCTTATTCAGATTTTCCCATTTCCTGTACTCGTAAACAAACGCAAATTCCCGTACGATGCATGAGCAGCGGGTGTGCTAAAAAGAAAATATGGGATCACTAAAAGCGTTTAATCCGCGTGCTGAATTGGATTCTCGCAATCAAAGCACTAGGGCGACTATTGCATGAATGTTTTTCACGGAATCATAATCTTCTTACGACCAGTGAGTAGACTACCAAACACAATAATGCGTGAAAACATTAATTTTGTATGAAATATGCAACAATGTATTTTATTGTTTTATCTCCAACATAAAAATACTTGAAGCGACTCATTTCTATACCTGCATTCGCAGTAAGGCATTATATTTGTGTCAGTTATGATGCTTTCTGGTTTATTTAATTTACGCAACTTCTGAAATTTACGTTAAAAAGTTTGACACTTTGTAAAAATACAAGTTTTACCAAATTCACTTCAATCAATTTTTTATTCAACATACTTATATATTCAAGCAAGATTTTAAGTAATCCGTTTATAAACTTTGATTAAAATATACATTAAACCAAAATCAATATAAAATTGTCGATAAAAATCAATCCTTTTCAAGATTGGCTGAACAATGATGAAGACCAATCTATCAGGCACGCTACCGTAAAATTCGGAAGTCTTTGTTTTGTAAATTTACTCTCAACTCATAATAAATAATGAACGCCTTCATAATTAGGTTTCCAGAGAAATTTGCAGAGGTACATTCTCTGGATTATCAACTTTGCTCCGTGCATCTTCCAAAGCTAAAGAGCCTATTACCTCGTCAATTTTTCATAGACACGTTCGATCGTTTTAGTAACAAAGTCTCTTAACCAGCGAACATCAATTAATGAAATGAAAAATTTGCAAAAAATTATATCAACTACAAATATTTATTCTTTTTCCACGTCTTGATGTTGAGTAAAGAACGAGCGCAAAAACCCATTTTTTTGAGCACTTTTTTGTTGTTATCATTAATCTATCAGTTTAAGGAGACGATCGTATCTTATAATTTTGAGGCCACATTAAAAAAATATTTGTTGCATTCCATGTGGCATTCTTAAGACGTGCTCAATACATGCCATTTGATTGTTTACTATTAGCTGCAGCAAATCGTATAATGTACTATCATATCATGTAAATGTATTCCAGTCTTTGTCTGGTATAGACTCGATTTTGACAAACATTGTCACGTAAAATTTATATAATGTAGGCAAATCAAAAATAAAAAAAAATTAATACGAGGTGTTTTTTTATATATTACGACTGTCGAAATTTTCATAAAATAATGTATGGAATGCATAAAAATTTTCAAAGAATACAAAATTATTTGTTAGTAAATTTTATAATATTTTGTGGTATAAATATCACAGTATAAAACATACATTACTTAGCCGATAATTGAAAAATGACACGCCTTAGTTTTAACATAATATCAAATTGTTTACAGTTTATCTCCTTATAAAAATTTTCTTAAAAAATGACATAGATTTATGGATTCTATATTGAAATGATTTTTAAATTGACTGTGAACTTTCCTTTCGTACATTTTGAGAGACATGTAGAGGAGTGATATAAA
Source organism: Himalopsyche japonica (assembly GCA_028555115.1). Lineage (NCBI taxonomy): Eukaryota > Metazoa > Arthropoda > Insecta > Trichoptera > Rhyacophilidae > Himalopsyche > Himalopsyche japonica. Next base: position 839,617 of record JAHFWJ010000326.1, on the reverse strand, counting down.
ATGGCCTCCACTTTTGAAACGCCTGTTCCGTAGGAGATACGGGATATACTAATTCTATAAGCTAAAGTAGCAACAGTGAGCTATGTGCTTATTTTATATTTTTAAATAATGTCTTATCAGTTGACAGAAAAAAAATCTACAATTGCTCAGAAGGTACTAGCTTCAACTCCGTTTAAGCTTTGACTGAAAACGCTTTCCTGTAATTAATCCATTTTTTAAGAATACACGATATTAACTGAGGAGACTTGGTAGAATTTCAATATAAAATTTGAACTGCTGAAGTATGAAGTGAAAACAAACAAAGTTTCGACAATTCAATTTATGTTTGGAGAACTCTTAAATATTCCATGATTATTTATTTTTCATTAGAATTCATTTAAGTATAAATGTATTTTAATTTATTGATTTGATCAATGAAAAAATGTTAAAAGTAATTCTCTGACGTCCAGATTATTGCTTGTATTTTTGAAATATTTTACATATTTTAGGGCCATCTTTAATTTTTGAAATTCTTTATTTATTTAAATTAATAATTTTGATCCAGGCTCGATGAAAGTTTAGTTGAAAATACCCGCATTGAACGAAACCGGTCGTGATCATTTGATACAATTACGTAGTAAGGAGAAATATTCCTATAAAAAAAACACTTTGAAATATATTGAATATTATTAAATCGTTCTAGTATCGTATATCACACTATATATTATTTAAGCGGAGCGAGATATTATGCACGTGCGTGGTACAAAACGTTGTCATCGTCGCTAATGGATGGATTTGCGATAAGACCACGGCCAAGCCACCAAAACCGGTCACTTGCGACAATATAATGCCGGCATTACACGCAGAAGTGCCTAAGCTGAATATATATGGCAAATAGCTTAAACGAAAGCAAATACCCATTCTCTTTGTAATACCTTTCATATTAGCGAAAAGAATATCCAGTTTTGTAATTAAATGTGTGATCAAGTGCATGGAAGGTTTGTTAGAATTATTTAAATATTTAAAAAAAAAAATCCAATTTTTAAAACAAATGCCGAATAAATTTTACATATTTAGAAGAAAACTTAAGAATAATTTATGATATCGACTGAAGGTGCTTGACGGAATTTCAATAAAAAATTTGAATTGTTACAACTTTGTACGATTCTACATGTTTTGTCACTAACAAACCCGGGTTTCGCCTTTCGGCATCTTCAGGCATTCTGTCACACGGATAAAAGTTTTTTTATTTCAAATTCGGAAATATATAATATATTCTTAAGGATAACAATATAACATCCCTCGCCCATCACTGTTATGAAGAATTTTATTTTAAATGTTTGATAAGAATTTATTAACTTTTTTAACCACTACAAGATTCTGAGATAAATCATAGAGGGCAAGATTTTTTTTAACTTCTTAAATAAGCACACGTTGACATATCTCACAAGACGACCATATTTTTGAAAATATTCAAAATTTTTGTGCATTGTAAGTGCTATTAAAATTTGAATTTGGCACCCCTCTAATATTTGCGAAGCATACATTATCTGAAGAAGAGAGAAACCATTTTTCTTATTGTTAGCTTCGGGCACTGTTTTTATTATTGTTTCAAGAGATTTCATTTATATTACAACTATAATTACGTTCAATTAATTGAGTAAGAATATTCAAGAGGTTTTTTGCGCCCAGTATAAAAAAAAACACAGTCTTTTCAATGAGAAGAGTAGAAATGCGATAAGCTTGGGCTTTAAAGAATAGGGCTAATCGACTGTGTAAGAGTTACCGAGAATTCACCCTTCTTCTTTTGTGTAAGGGATCCGTAGAAAATAATAGGACGAGAGATGGGTGCACCGGATTTAAAAGTAGATAAAAATTGTAATTAAAAAAGAGTAATCTACTCGGGAAATTTGTTTCTTTTTTAATTTTGGCTTCTCAGTGTTGTTACGAATGAATAATGGTTGAGAATTATAATGAAAGCTTTGTTTGAGCAATAATATGATGTTGCTCATTCATATCATCAGCTTTTTGAGAGCAATGATCTTTCAATTCAGTATTTTTTACAGTTGCTTTACAGTTCATTATTTGTATACAGGTGATTGTATTCTGCTGAATCTTTATCACAACGTTGACTTCCTATTTTTTCTACGGATAACAGAAATATCATAATTGGTTACCACGAAAGTCTCAGGAGCAATCCGAGGATAACCAATTGCATTATACGCATTACAGTTCGACGTTTATGTGAATAGTATGTGCGAATCCATCGCGCCTAGTTTTGGATCGGCAACTATAAATTTTTTTGGTTATCAAATGATATACGTTAATAATTGTAACTAATATAAGGTCAGCTTTATAGCCTTATACTTTAAAAACTAACATATACAAAAAATTTACTATTCTAAAAAATGCTATACATTCCTTAGGTCTTTATTCATTTTTTTCACACTGGCTTAAAATTTATTTAACGTGATTATTCTATATATATATATATATATATATATATATATATATATATATATATAGTACAATATGCAATTCCTAGCCAAAAAGTAATATGATAGAAACGTTAGACTCTAACATATTTTTATCAAGTTTAGCTTATCACTAAGTTGGTTTGGTGTTGCCGTTTGAAAAACAGTACTACCATCATTGAAAAAACACTCAATTCCAAAATGCTTACAATGAATATTGAGTAAATTTGTGTTGAATTGTATACCTTGTTTTTGTCTCTATTCACCTGCCAGTCCCTATGCACCCCGTTTTAGGGTTTTTTTGCTAATAGAAAGTTATTCAATACTAGCACAGATAGACATATTTATGAATTTTTGTGTGAGATTTTAGAATTCAATTGTTCTTTTAATTGAGATCACTTAAAAACGTTAAAAAACAGATAATATAACATAAGTCTATACTAAGAATTTTTTTCATTATGTCACAGTCATTTTACATTAATAAATCTTTTTTTTTTTCATAGCATAACTATATTTGCACTCAATTTTGTTTTACAAATTTTTAATTGTATTTTTGTTAAAAAGTGTGTAAAATCAATATATAAAATACATTTTCTTTAACTATAATATTTTACATTTGGAACAATTGAATTTGAAATAGCGTTCATTATAAAAATAAATATTTCTTTAAAAAAAGCGGGTCTTATGAAAATGGTAAAATATAAATATTTTCCAACTGTTGACTTTTTAGCTTTCGAACAAAAGAATTATATTTCAAAATTATCTTCTGTTGGCTACGCAAAATCAATTAAACAATAACTCACTTTTGACAATTACAATTTTGACATATTAGTTTATTTGGGAAATTATGCACATTTGAATAGCAACTAACTGCATAATCCACTTTTATAATTCTTGATATTGTGAATTCCTTATTAATGCTTAAAAAATAAAGAAGAAGGTTTTTCCAAATGTATGTTATTATTTATCTTAAGAAAGCTGTACGCCGCATTTTCCATTCCCAGTGGCAGGCGTACGTGATTCTCAAGTCGTTATTTGAATTTTGTGAAACGGCAGTGGTTTCACCAAAATAACTCCTAGGAGAGAAATAATGGGCCACAACGAGTATGGGTGGCCCATTCCAGTGATGTGCTCAATACTATAGAATAAATTAAGAAGCGCTGCTTAATTTCATTTTGTATAACATATGATATCCTTTATAGTCAGGAAGAAAAAGTTTTTATTAATTCATTTTTTCAGTTATATTAGATTATCAATGACTCACGATCAGTTTTATTTGCCTTTACATTTAAAAGTCTTAGATTTTAATACAGCAAATGGCAAAACCAAGGTACTCACAGTTAATCAATGTAAGAATGCAGAAAACTTTGACGGTTCAAACAGTATTATTATATGATTTACATCAACATAAAACATAACATTATAAGCTGTATTATATATGTTATATTTGGCTAAAACGTCTAGATGGCGAATTTATCAAATGAAATCGAGAGTTTCTTATAGATTTAAGCAAACACCAAAAATAATTTAATATATTGATAGAAAGCTGAAAAGCAAATTAAATAAAAAAAAAAAAAATCTTGAACAATAGCAATTCTCATTAATTTTTGTTATTATATTATTGTCATTATAGCGTTAAAAGATTTTTTTTTGTTTCTTAAGACATTAAGATATTACCGTTTTATTTGCTTAAGCGTTTGTGTATTTTTATCGTAAAACCTTATGTAGTAATTCCGTTGAGTTTATTTCAATAAAATATTTATTGAATCAGATTTGTTACAACATTATTTCTTGGTAGACGTTTCAGTAAATTATTTTAAAGATTAATTAAGTATTGGTTGAATTGGCATTCACTTGATAGAACTCCATTATAATACGGTGAAAAAATAGCAATGTATTTTAGTTCTACAGTAGAACTAAAATACATTGCTATTTTTTCACCGTATTATTAATTAAGTATATTTTTGTCGGATTTCTATTCGTTGTTATCATGATATGTATTATGAAAAAAAATAAAGTTTGTTTTATGTTAAGGAATAATAAAGTTCCTTTTACAAACGCTTAACAGACTTGGAAAGCCACTGGTTGGTACCGGTAGGCTCCATTTCGAAGGCTTAAATATTAACGAAAGGGGATCTCAGAAGAAGGTTTCTCTTGTACATTACATAAGAGGGTAAAAACGAATTAAATTCAACTCATTACGTTATCTTTCTAACAAGCCTCTGCAAAAACTTCGAGCCCCATGGATTGTTTTTGGAACCTGCAAAGATAACTTAAATAATGAATCGAGTACACTCCAACAATGAATCAAGTGATTTTGTTCAGAAGCCATAAACTGATTGTGTCTTGCGTTGATTTTACAACAGGTGCCTTTTATTTGTTTTGTTAAATAGATTATTATGTTGAATGCGAAACCTATTTGAGAAATTTGTTCACGCTGCACAAAAGGAAAATGAAAACACTTTACAATTGAAATAATAGAGAAATCTTTCACCGGTCATATCCACCCGTGTCAAGGTGGATTTTTTTATAATAATTCAATAAAAGCACTCCAAGAGAAGTTGATCACGGTTGTTATTCATTTTCTCACACTATTTCTCTTACAGGCAGCTTAAATAAAATACGAATAGGAAGATAATCACACCTTTTACTCTCTCGTTTTTAGACCTGGAAAATCCTATACATTCATAATTTTGTACGCAAATCCGCAAATACGCTTGGAAACTTAAGCTCATGACCCAAAACTGAATAATACTAACAACTTACAGCGTTAGCTACTTTAAAAAGAAAATAAATAAATTGTATTGTTTTAGTGTATCTTTTTAAATATTTATTATCGTTTACAATATTCTAAATATTAGCGATTTACATTTTCATCCTCGACATAGTTCAGTTTTTAAAATACATACTTATTCACCTCTTTGAAAAGTAGATCACATTATGATTGTAGGCCTGATAAACGTAGTGTTGAATTACAAAAAAAGAAATTATTAAAAAAATGTATTAAATTAGTTTAAAAAATGTGACCCGTGTATTTTTAGACTTTCAATCGGAATATTTAGGGATATTTATTTATAGCAGTGTTAATATGAAGTAATTTTTCTCTTGTCTGCAAAATAAATATTTGAACCTCTGATCAAAATTTAGCACATCGTGAAAGCAAATATTTAATTGATTGAATTGGCATTCACTTGGCAGAACTCCATTATAACACGGTGAAATAATGTAGAGCTAAAATAGTCAGATACAGTCAGAATAGTTCTGACGATGACGATGACGTGAGTCGAAATAGCTATCAACTATATTTAAAAAAAATAATATTTGTAGAACTAAAATACATTGCTATTTTTTTCACAGTGACAAATATTTAAATAAATAAAAACGAAAGTAGCCGATATGGCTACCCAGGCAATTCTTTATAAACGACTAAAACTTAGACATAAAAGATAGTTCTGACGATGGCGTGAGCCGAAATAGCTATCAACTATATTTGTTAAAAATAATTTTGTAGAACTAAAATACATTGCTATTTTTTCACCGTGTTAAATAAAAACAAATTTATGTATCCCTTATCGATCCATAAATCGAATAAATGAATGTTTGCCTTCAAAGAAACAAGGCTTTGACTCTACAATATTTATGATTGAATTCAGGCTCAAAATTTTATTGACGTTCAAAATCTAAATTATGTATAAGTCAGATCAATAAATATGTTGACACATCTTAATACATCGTTAGAAAATTTTATAAACTAATATATCTTAGGTTGTAATTCTATCCTTGATCGTAATTTCCGTTAAAACTAGCAGCGGTTTTGTATTTTCTATCAAGGATTCCTTACGGATATATAAATGTAGTGAGTTCGCATATCAACAAAACGGTGAATAGGTATTGTCGGAAATGAACATTTACATATTTAACACCTCGACTAGTTCCTTCCATTGTCTTTGCCTTATGCTACTGTACTGGTTCAGAGTACCCCTGCTCGGCAAAGTAACATTGTAAAGGTACCAGGCCGTATGTTACAATAATATGACAGTAAGTCTAGGACAAACCTCCTGTATATTTCATTAGTTTTCATGTCGTAAAGGGGTTTCCTTTGCATGTGAGGATAAACTAATTAACTTTATTTGGAAGCTTCTTTTGTATTCAATCATCCCGTTAATGTATGCTTTTAAATAAAGGTCGTCTGATTCTGGGATTACATATTATTATACCGTAGTCAACGAAGTAAATACGACATATGTTTTATTAAAATTATATGCTCGGTAATTATTATTGTACGGTTATAATTACGTCATTGATCAAAGGATATTTTCTAAGAAAGGTGAAAAATAATTAGTAATAACATTATATCATATATTTATATGCCTATAATCAAATTAAAGAACCCGAGCAGGATAATCAAAGTTTAATTTAAAAAAAAAACAAAAATTTGTCAACGTTCATTTTTGATACAATTTTTATGTGTCCGTTGAATTTTGACACTGGGCGTCTATTCCCAAATAGATCATCTCAAAAGAATTCTTTTGGAGTGAAATAAAAAAAATTAAACAATGAAATAATAAATCACTTTTACTGGAAAATTGTGCAAGCTTGTAATTGTACAGTGCATTACTGTACAATTCTTCGCCATATGCCACATTTTATTTAATTTTGAGTATTGTATAAAATATGTCAGGTATTTATTTTGATTTCAAGTAATATAATAATATCTCTATCCACATATTTTGGTAATAGATGAATACATTTTTATTTCATGTAAACATTATTTTTATTGCTTAAATCTAAATTAATAAACAGTTTCTTTTATTTTAATACGACTATTTAATTTATTATGGTGTAATTATCAATGAAATGTTTTCTAAAGATGTTCGCCAATTTTTAAGTGAAAAACACATTGATTCACCAAATATTTTTCCATGATATATTTGACATGGTTAAACTCCAACACTGCCAAATATTAAGTGTCAAATTTCATGAGAAGTGAAATTGCGACAAAAAATTGAGTAAATTTTCTCGTCGAACACCTGTACTTCTACGGAAATAAATGAAAAAAATACCGTTTTAGCAACATTGAATCATTTGTTTTAAAGATTTTTTTTGAGTTAGTCTATTGAAAGTCCATATTCTTCACATTTTTAGTGGGTGTGCTTGAAAAAAGGACAGTTCCTATACAAAAAACAGTTGCCTTTTGTAATTTAAAAATTCCCAATACCAAATGAGCGACATCGATAACCTTATTTTATATGTAACGCCAACATCTATTCGTAACATATTTTTATAATATATTTCTTTCATAAAAAGCAAGGTTTATTTGAATATTTTAACAAAAAGAAATTCTATCGTGTCGCATCTTGAAGAAAATTCTCGTTATATATTGCATTTTCCCGGCACAAGCTTTACGGCGTAACGTATGAAAATTTCCGTGTTATATTATTTCGCTTATATCACAATAGGATATGTTGTGTTGTAGAAGGAATCGAGCACAAACGCAATACGAGATAAACAATGAATATTTTATCAAAGACGAAGTGAGCCACAAATGGAATTTATGATGTGTTTAGTTTCTCCGTCTCTCGAATGTCACGCCTTGCGATTTTCAACAAAAACCTTTTTATGCGCATAAAGAGTATTTATGCTATTCCACCTTGTTTCAGATTGTTGCTTGATATTCAGGGAATTATTGTTCAATTTATGATAATTTACATGGATATAAAATGGTCTATCTTGTTATCCAATGCTTTGAATTATTAACAATACCATTCAAGAACATTTTTCAAAAGCGATCCACACAAAAATTATATAATATTAGATTGAACATCCATAATTCATTACTCACTAAATTCATTCTTTGACACAAGTACAATGACCCAGGATGAGTATTGGTTTCCAGGAACGGCTGCCATGTCTCAACTCTTGAAGGGTAGGCAGTATTGCAGCCGTTATAACTATAACCAGTGATGAATTCATAGCCTCTATTACACTTTTGTAATACAACGCTTTTTAATGATCACCAGGCATTGACGTTTAATAAAGATATTTGTTTCAATTTCACTAATAGACCATTTTAAGTATTTTCACAACCACTTTATTACAATCTATGGTATATGCTTAAAAGATATATGCAAGACAATTTGGCAGTTTAAATGAAATCGACTCTTTTAAACTTCTATGTATCACGGGGAAAACGAAATTTTTAATTTCACTTGATAATAGTTATAAATCAAAACTGTTTCAATAGAACAAAAAACCCAGTAAAAATAAAAAAAATAAGTATATGAATCAAAAATTTACATTATAATTTGATAATTAGAACAAAAATGCCATTCCAAATGAAACATTACATACATTAGTATTGTTTTCCATTTGGAGGACATTTTGCGATACATACAGACATATTATTTTCTATTTAAATCGTTCAAACTTTGTACATTTCTACATGTTTTGTCAACCACAATCTGGGCTAAGCCTTTCGATATAGCACTTAATTGAACTCTGTTTATTTGGCTTATGTAAAGAACTGGTCAATTTTTTTTAGTATTTTCTCTTTTATAAAAGCGATGTGAACTGTTTACTGAGTGTCATTTCTATAGTACTTAAATGATAAAATATCTGAAGTTGCCAAAAGGTGAGTAAGAATACATGAGAAAGTGAACAAAGTTTAAACGATTCGAATTTAATATTGAAATTTTATCAAGCACACTTCGTTAACATCATAAATTATATTTTTTCTACTATATTATGGATAAGCAGCTATATTTATCCATACGCGCAAGATTGCTTTTTTGTTTTGTAAAATTTCAGCATTCAAATTTCATAAGTCTTATCTTTGAATAAATTGAAACTTTTTCAATTTATCCTACACGGTAAAAATATATTGGGAACTATATAAAACAAAATAATACACTCAGTGTTATGCAAATCATTTCAAAAGCATTGCGAGTGTTTTCTTTGTTGAAAAATATTGAGAATTGAGATGACTTCAATCATAGAGGTTAAAATTATATAAAGGTATATTTTACTGCATCAAACATACAATAGTTGTTATAAATTCTGTTGTTCTTAAGGTTATTGCTGCCATTCCCATTCTGTCATGAAAAAATTCTATTGAAGCTTTTCCATAAATTCTAAAAGATTAGAACCTGAATGATTGAACGTGTGAGATAATATTTTTCTCATTTATTTGTGTTCTATATAACAAATACAATATGGTAGCAAGAGATCCAATAATTCCAATATTTTTACTGAGAAACATCAATTTAAACCGTTTTCTAAAATGTTAGATTTTCTTCTAGATTTTTGAAAGACCTAATAGGAAATGTTACAGATATGGATTATATTACCATCCAAGAAATGACCGCGCAAAATGAGCGACTCGCAAATCGAGTGACATATAGCGAGAAACATTATAAAATTGCCTGTAGTGTGTTAGCAAAATTAAGGTTAACCGACAAAGATTTGAGTGATTTTACTTTGACGTGACGAAATGTGTCTTTGTTTTTCAGAAAATTGTGAATCAAAATTCAAAAGATTAAATGAAACGAACAACAGTAGAGAATGAGACTCATCGCGTGGACATATCACTCACACAAGAAGTTTGTGAAAACTAGTATCTCTTCATTTATTTATGTTTAGCTGAGCTTCGAATTTTTTCCTATCAATATATTTTTTCTCCAACTCTTTGCTTTCGAAAAGATCACACTAAATTTAAATAAAATATTTCATATTTGTGTTCCAATCATCACCTATAACGTGGGTAATTTTCTTCATTTAAAGAAAGGTGTGTTACTTTAACCAATATTTTTTTTATAAATACTTCCATATTATTTTATATTTATTGTTTGCATTATCATTTTAACGATGAAAAAAATACTAACTCGAGTCATTATTTTCGTTTAAATCATGTCATGAAATATAAACTGATAAAATCATATCACATTGTTGTTAATAAGTCTAGTGTATATGGACAAGTACAAAATCACGGTGAACAGTTCTGTTCACTCACCGTTAACGCGGTGTAAACAAAACCATTTGACCGGATCCGATAATCCGACGTTGCGAGAGAAATATTAAAACTGACTGCTAAATCCGGGAAAACGTTACCGTGTTTGATTTTTGAGTGTTTTATGCAGCAAAAGTTATTTGATGTTCAATACGTTTTATTTATTGAAAATCGGCGATGAAACAGTAGAATTGCGAACAAAAAAACGTTTGGTGTTCCTTTGCAATTTATTAACATTTTTCATAGTATTTCAATTAAATATGTTTATTTGACCAATTATTAACAGGAATAAATCAGAATATTAATATTTTTACATCCATTGGCTCACTGTAAGTTTGCGGATTTTGAAAGCCCGAAAATTTTTATTAAATGAAAAAAAAATACTTAAGCAAAACAATATTTTTTAACTATTGATTTTCTATTATACATAAATATTTTTGCTACTCAACATCTCGGATTTCTTTTGGTTTTTAATTATTAATTGGGTTAATCAATGCATAACATTATGTAACTAAAGTGTTTGTGGAAATCAACATTTAAATTAATAATATTCCTATAGTTTTTGTCGAATCTTTCTTATAATGTGTTGTGTAAATATGCAATTCTTGAACCATTTTATACGCGTGTATATGAAATGAAGCTTAGATTAATTATATACAGATTGAAAATAGGTCATTTGTAGAATTTAAAAAGAGCCAAACACTAATATTACATTGGATCGATTACCAAAAATAAAGGCAAAACGCACAAACAAAGCACGATTAATGCTTTAACAAATTGAATTGAAATTTTCTCAAAGTCAGGAATGTCTTTTGTTAAAAGGTATTTTCAACACTTTAAGAAGTGTAATTAGAACAAAAGACAAATGGCCCGTCTGAACCAATGTCAGCAAACTTTGTTATTTAATTATGTCAAGAATATAATTTATGTTACTGTTTTTAAATGAAATTTTATGAATAATCTCGAAAGTCAACTGTCATAGAAAAGAATTTTTTTTCTATTCTTAATAAGTAATTGAACAATGGCGAATAGAAAGATTCGCAAATATTTTTTTAAGAATAAATAATATTAAAAAAAACAATGTGCAAATTTTTATTATGTTTATCATTAAAACTATCAAAGAAAAAATAATGTACACGATTGTTAATAAATCATCCTATGTATTGAAATTGTTAAAACTCTAAAGCCATATGGAATGTTTTTTTCATACGCAGTTAACGTATCAAAAATATATAACTCTTTCACTTTAAATAAAATTCAAAGTGAAAATATAATCGATCAAACTGGCAAGCTTTTTTATAATGCTTTAAAAGCATCGAATAAATAGCAGCTTTGAAATGTTGATCAAATATTGAAGTACTTATTATATTTAAGCATGATTTTTTTGACATGCTGAAAAAAACTAAATTTCTTTGGAAGTGCTCGTAAGAAAATGTTTTTCGTACATTTTAGGCTTTTACAGAATTTTATACTTTAAGGCCTTTGAAAAGCTTTTATGGAGGTGTAATATTTAAAAGATTCCCATGTTTTTATAGTGAGGCAGTTTTATGTAGACGCTTTCAGTGTGATTTTGTTAATGCTCAATATGTGTAACTATAATTTTTACGTATAAAGCAATGACTGACAATTTTACGTAGCTTAGCAAATAAAGAAAAAAATTCAACAAAATATTTCACGTGAAACCCATTTTGTTATAACACTATAATATATAATATCATAAACAATTTCTCCTTTTCGTTGCTCCTGTTTTGATGTTTTATTATAGACATTTTTTTCAATAGCGTTAGATATACAAATTAATATTGACAACTTTGTAAACTATAGTAGTTATATATAGTTTGCTTAAAAGTACTTCTTAATGAAACAAAATATTTGTCGTATATAGTAACAAACCAAACCAAAAAAACCATAACAAAGTTATTTATTTGATTTATATACATATTGAACATCCATAAAATTACCACTAAATCTATCAAAAACATCAGTTTTGTTGGTCACAAAATATGTACGAAATATTTATTTAAAGTTCGATTAATGAGAAAAATCATTTTTATTTCATATGATACACATAGTTTATACATGGCAACTTTTTATAGGTTTAAGGTTAAATGTTTCAATCAGATATAGCGGCAAGAAGAATTGTTGAGATATTTTTTGGATTCAAAAACTCAAAAATTTTATATAATTATCACAGTGAGATTTTGAAAAAAATATAAAACAGTTAAAGCCACTTATGAAGAACAAAACTAATAATATAAATTTATATATTTTTAATTTTATTATTCTACTTGATATGTTACTATATCTAAATGTAGCATGTCTACACTCTTTGAAGAACACCTATATCAAAAGTTAACAATTAAACCGACTTTAATTCGTAATCTTAAAAAAGTGTTGAGATATGAGCTTTTTACAGGATGCGAGGAGGTTATTACTTTCAAACTTATTTATTTTCATAAATAAAATGGTAATTCATCAAAAATAAGCTGTAAAAACCATTAAAAGAGTCATTTTTAAATTTTTTAGAATATTTCGCATTCAATAACAATCAACTGTGTCATACATAAAAGGACTACAAATGAAATGTATCATAGTTTTTTTTTGCATGTACAATATAATTACCAATAACTCTTAACAACAATTTGATCTGAAAAGGTTTATTATTTACCTAAGTTTATATGTAATTTAGGTTTAGATACAAAGTCATTGTGTTTTTTTAGTGAACGGTGAAACATAATTCAACTGGTATAAATATCAATGAAATTTTATGAATTGTATATTTAATTATGGAAAATTTATCTTCGGCTATAATTTATCCAACTGATAGGAAAATTTTAAGTGCCGGGTAGATTCTTGCATAATTTTAGTACAAATTATTCGCTATCTAAAGGAAATTCATATTGAAATTATTGCAGCATTGCAAAGACATTACTGTCATAGCATTTACATAACGACGTTTAAATGATAATATTCATAATATAAATTGTTATTTTTTTAATCGTATTTCGACTACTAAATGAAAATTTGTTAAAAATTTGTTTACGAATTAAATATTTTGTTATAAGACCATATATCTTACTAAAGTAAACGGTAATAAATGTATGACAAAAAACATCAAAAATCTCAAGTTTATTCTTTAAAAATTTCCAGTTAATTTGAAATGACACCGCTTGACTACAGCGATTGACTAGTTTAAATACCAACATTTTTTGTGTTAAAATATTTAGTATAGAAATTCAAATTAATTATGCTTTAAAATTTTATGATTGATGTATTGCAAGTTTCACCCCTATTTTTTTCCATATTCCATACGATTATATATCCCCTATTTAATCTCAGATTAATTATTTAAATAATCACCATCAATCAAAACACCCCGTCACTTACGGACCCACCAGGAGTATTCAAAAAATATGTGACATCAAAGTGTTAGTTCGCATCACCATTTAAAAATACTATTTAGAGTGTAAAAAATATTAAAACTTTCAAAGAAAAAATTTGCAGTATTTTATTTTCGCCCATAGTGGCAACATATTATGTTAAGAGATATATTTTAACTACATTGTAAACAAAAATGAAAATGTGTACCAAAAAATATCAAGGATCACGTGATCGGTTGAAAATACTGTGTAGTTGAACGAAATAAGTTCTTTTTTAATGTCGTGAAATATTTACAATACATTGTTTTAAATAAACTGAATAAAAATGTTCTTTGTATTATATTGCTACAATTTTCAATAACATTATTTTTTCTTAGGCATATTATAATGAAATTGCTTTAGGCTTGTAAAATTTACATCACTCATTTTATTATTCATTAGATACAGACGTGAGGTAAAATTATTAATTAACTACTAATTTACAGAAGGCGTAGTTTTGGTCATTATTTTAAAAGCCTTATTTAAGTTATGCATTTTCATCGTGCATTAGCAATTAAGTTTCATTATCATCTTAATATAATTATCAAAATGTTAAACACAACAATATGGAATGGAATCAGAAATGTCACGAACATTGTAAATTTCGGTTAGTTATCTCTAAGTAATGATATTTAATGACTTTATTATCATGCATGAATAATGCGCATCGGACACTATTTCCCATCTTTTTTTAAATAATATACCTTTCAAAAGAATCACTTTATTAGGGTGAAACGTACAAAGCGCTTCGGTTAATTTACTAGTATACTTTAATATTCTGCGCACGAGTATATGCTATATACAAAATAAGCCAGAAATAAATTGGATCAATAATTAATAAAAATTATATGACGAAAAAATCTCTGAATTAAAAAAGCAAGTGTCAAACCAGTATCTACTAATATGTAATTACGCACGCTTTTTTATCTCATTTTATCTTAGAGTACATAGCTTTTACAATATAATAGTAATTTAAATATGTGTGGTTTCAAATATTTTCTTTTTTATTTAAATTAAAAATTTAAAGCAAAAATAAATTTGTGTTATTGAAAAAAATATTGACATCGTGTGTTAATGTTCCATAAACTTGTCAAAAAAATCTTATTGAAAAACAACCGTCGTAGCGGATGATGACTTTGTCGTTTTGCCAAAATCCGATAATTAATCATAATATATAATAGTTTTGAAAAAGTTCCAGTTGATACTTTTGATCTTATAATAAACAAGTATAAATCGTCAGATTAAATTAAATAAAGCATGAAAAAAGTAGCAATGATTCAAAATAGAACTAATTTGTTTCAGAAAGCAAATTCCTTTAAAAATATTTTGGACAGTTCTATTACCAGCCGGTATTTTATACTAATTACGTAAACAAAAATTTTCAGCATACAATTCAAACGCGATTTATTTTGAATTTATAAAAACATATTTATGTGACAATACAGCGCCAAATATTGTATTTTGATTTTGTAAAATCATATGAGATTAAGTCACTCATAATACCAAATTAGATAGTAAAAAAGATGTGGAAATAATACAATTTTAACAGTTTGTTTTTTGTAAAGTTTTTCTACCAACAATTTAAACTTATCACTGTAAAGGTGATCAGTTAAAAATTGTTCTAACGATTCATTTTCAATATAAAAGATAAAATAAGTTTTTTAGTTTCAATTTTTCCAGGTGAATATACAAAAACTTTTCTCGAGCTGTTGCTATAATGATTGTTACAGTACAGTGCATGTAGCGCGGGCACCATTATCACGACTTAACTATATCACGTGGAAAACTACTCGTGAAATACCTGCCTGCACTGAGAAAAGTTTAAGTATGTTATGTGCTGCGACGGCGATATCACTTAGCGCCAGGATAAGCTTCGAGTGTTGCCGGCAAACTTTCCTCGGCAGGTTCGTCTTATCGTACGGTTATATCTTGGCCTATAGTGTATTTACGGAGCCTTAGGATACATTGACATTATATTATATATTATCGTAAGATTTTCTCATACTTTTTACGTAGAGTCACTTTTATGCAGCTTTTTACCGTAGGAAAAAAGCACTTCATATAAACGATTTAATTTTAATAATAATTTAGTTTCGCTCATTCCCAGCATTTTTTACAATTTGTATTAGTTATCAAGGCCGTTAATCAGTATATACATTACACATATATATGGAATCGATACAATATACTGACTTATTTTTATATAAATTTATTTATTCTGCAACTATATCACGTAATATAAAATTGAACGAATTTTTAAAGTTTAAAAATAAATATCACAAACATAAAAAGAATTTCAAATTTGAATTGTTACAACTTTGTACGATTCCACAAGTTTTGTCACTAACGACCCGGGTTTCGCATTTCGGCATCTTCAGGCTTTCTATCACACGGATTTTTTTCCGTGTGCTAAAATGCCTGGAGATTCTGAAAGGCGAAACCAGGGTCGTTAGTGACAGAACATGTGGAATCGTACACAGTTGTAACAATTCAAATTTGATATTGAAATTCCATCAAGCACCTTCAAGCGATATAATAAATTGTGAAAAGAAAAAAAAAGTTCACTTCTCTATACATTAAGTTAATTTATCCATTAGAAAATATAGTTAAAATCACGCGTTAGCATTTTGGTACAAACAATTCAAGGGGTTGCCGATTACCACCATTATTTTATTCATAATTATCTCGTTTCATTTGTCATTCAACATTCCTAGTAATTTTGAACGTTTGCTTTAATAATTGAAACATTCAGTAGGATATTTATTGACGTTGATCATCAACAATTCATGAATTATAAAATCTTTTCATTTTATTCAACACTAAGCTCTGTCATTTTCAATCAATCTTTACAGAGAATCTACACAATTTTATTCATTTTCCTTTATGTAAATAATTTTATCAGCATTGATTATATAGTAGACCGGTTAATGTTTCGTTAACACTTTAATACAGATAACGTTTCACTACTCTAACAACATCTTATAATTTATATCTTTGCAACGATTGCCTGACGTTTATGAGTTCTTAATTTATTTTTCTTTTCATGAATGCTGCATTTTCTCCATTTTTCGCTTATTAAAGAATTACAAGGGTGAAAAATTATACACTGGAAAAACACACAATGCATCGAACTGGGTCCTAATGCAAGGCTTAACTTTTTTAAGTGTTTCAGTACGTGATGTCAAACGGAGGAGAAAGAATAAACTCCAAGAAAGAGCGTATTTTACAAATATGAACATTTTTTTTAAATTGCAAATGTAGGTTATCTTTGTTAATTATGAGTCGTTATCCTGCGACTTTTTTTATTATTTCTTATCAGTAGTACATAATTTTAAAGAAGCGTCGTAAAATTTTCGTCACGACGATCATTCGCTTTTAAACTGAAGTAATGGTTATAATATGAATTGCTATTGTAACGAGATTGTATTAAAACAATTCATACGGAACAAAATGAAAATTAATATATGTTGTCAACTTATTTCTATATACTGAATTTAAAAAAAGCTAATTGAAAGCAAATTATAAATACATACATATAAAAAATCTTTGTCAAGCTTTTTTTGATTCAGTGTCTAAATATATATTACATGTTATAATCATTGAGGTAGGTGATGAATATTGCTGTAGGGCTTAATTTTATATATGTCATGGAAACACATCAAATGAGTTATAAAAAAAAGAATATGCCAGTGTTTCTCAAACTTTTGACATCTGTGCAGGCTACATAATTTTGTGGGATCTATGATTTTAGTAGCATGTGCTCTTTGAGAAAAAAGTCGAAAATACTACACTGACAATCAAAATATATTATTTTTTTACACCTTTAAGAAATAATAGTCAAAAACATCTCATTTTGATTATTAGACATATCAATGACTCGAAAAAAAATTAAGCTGCTAATTCTACCATACGCTCTCTAAACTCACCTTGTCACCCGAGTACGCGTAACGCACTTAGCATTAGCACTAATAATTGTAGGTATAAACATAATTTATACTTTGATATCATACTTATATGATTTTCTGTCCAATGTTTTCATACAAGTCATGAGATAGATTTCTGGGCCGTAGTTTATACCAAATTTTAGTGATGATCAACATAAAATAATAAAACAAGAATTTTATTGAAATTTATTAAAAAAATATATATATGAAAGTAATATAGATGTCGTAATTGTTGATCGAATTTATGAATGTGCTGTAGACTTCTTCACGGAGGTATTATTGGGTTAAAACTTCTCGAGTATGGAGATCGGTGCTTAGTTTGGTAAAGTTCTGACGACGCTTTCAAGATATGTTAGCGCGTGCGGGCGGATTATTAAAATTTAATTGTGTTTGATCCACATGCGAACTTTGTTCGGTTATAGAGTGTTTTACGTTAATTGCGCCCTAAATAAATAAGTATAAGACGTGAAGTTTATGCTTATTATTAATTAGAATTACATTAAAATTGATATAATAATGTTAAGTTTGTACCAATTCTATTACTCAGTCACTTATGAGATTAAGAGTCAAATATTTTTTCTAATACGATGCTTTTTTATATTTAATTAACTACCCTTTCATCTTCATCACCACTATCTTCATCGGTTAAAATATTTGGTTCGGGAGAAAAAATAAAAATATACGTCGTCTTTACTTTACACGGGTTTGCTCCAATATATTTATTATTTTTCTATCAGTAAAATCTTATTAATATCTCAAAGATTAATTATATTCCAAGGAAATAATTCATACAAAAAACAAAAAAGAAAATAAAATGTCATATTTCATTTTCATTCATAACGTATTAACTACTAGTGGTACAACTGTTTAGGTGGCTAATTTTTAATATAAGCAATCCATTACGTAGCTGAGCAGGAAATGGAAGAATTTAATAACTCGCGTACCAAAATTCGTATTTGTTATTCATTTATTGTGTTTTTTTTCTCAATAATTGGAATACTCCTGCGAAATGATGCACAGTGATATTGCTGTACAGTTCTTGATTCAATAGCGTTAACTTTACTGCCGGCTTTGTACGAGAGAACAGTATTTGATTGTCTGCGACTGCTCATTCACAATGCTGTATTTTCCACGCCGGTGAACGTTTATTCGACCGCAACCGGGAGGATGTCAAATTTCAAACAAACCTGTCAAAACACTGACAAATTGCGTATAAAACGCATCACACTGTACATTGCTAATTTGTATTCACTTCTTTATAAATATAAGATAATATTGCTTACAATTAACTGTTACCCGACAAAGTATACTGTTTTGACGTATATCAATGTTCTGAAGTTGTTAAGATAGTAGAATTGTTATTATGTCTAAATAGTTTTGTATAATATATTTTTATAGAATTCTACAAATATTATATTTATTATCAGTAATATACGTCTTTTGTTTACGAATAATACCGTTTTTTGTCCAATAAATATCATCAAATTAATATTTAAGAAATTACTTGGTACTTTGAATATCTTTGATAAACAAGGTTAAAGTTCATTTTACACAATTAATTTTTACATATAACCATTCATATCAAATCGCTTATGATTTAATCCATCTTTTTGTTGTATATTAAAAAAACAGTAAACTCATATTATAAAGCAAGAAATAAATGAAAACTTTTTCAAAACTTTTTCAAAACAACATAAATCTTAGCCCAAGTAGATGAAAACCTTTTTCAAGTTAAAATATTAAATTTTTTCTTCGAAAAGCTTTCAAAAATGATGCTCTAACGTCAAAAGCCATTTCTCGTAAGCCACATGACGTACTAGTAAGCCCAGTGGCTTATTGCGGAAAGCTTAGAAGAAATATAAATTAATAAATCGTTTCTACTGAACTATGGTTAAATTCAATTATACACAAGTATTATGCTTACTAAACAGATAGTAAAGTTTTCAGACGTGATTTATTTCTTAAATGCTTTTATTAAGCTTGACTACTGAGTTTTTTCATCCAACATAATCAAAGCTTCTAACCTTTTGTGTGTTGTTTGATTGATCCGAGTATTGTTTTTTATGTTTTTGTTTTAATTGTATTTAAATTTATCTGTAGGTAAATTTGTTATAACATATGACTCAATACACCATATGCAATAAGAAGGCACAACACAATTGGCAGAATATAAAGGCTCCAGTATTTGGATTTCCCAATACAATACCAATGAAATAAAACAGATGGATTATATATATATAGATTTTTAGATTTTTTTAAGGAATATAGCTGAAATAATTATTATTGTAATAATAAAAGTTGACGTTTGAATAGATAAAAGCGAAGCTTTTGTAGAATATGAGAGTTTTTTTTAAAATAAAAAAACAATACTGTGCGACGAAGATTTACCCCTTGTGTAAGGGTGTGTTCTTGTAGATTGATTAATGAACCGTCCGACATCCTCCGTGCTGGAAGCACCGCGCGAAGGCTGTACTCCTTTTGAAATTCACGTCAATAGTTTGCCCAAGCGGATATGACACGCCACGATAACTTGATACAGCGTTTTAAAGAATCGTTTATCTCTTGACTGAAGAGAAAAACGAAGTATCATCATTGATTCAATCCCAGACTCTGCACGAGGGATGTAAAATAGACATAAGAGATATAAGACAAGTCTGCCATGTACGTTAGTTTGGGAGAATTCCGAGAGTGAAAAGAAGACGGTTAAGTGACGCTGCGTCAGCTATTTGCAAATCTTATCGAGAATATATAAAAAGAAGGTCTGGGAAAATGCGGACATGTGAAATCATATTCTTTTCGTGTAAAATCACAAACACGTGTGCGTTCTTCTTGAATAAACAAATACGTTTTATTCCATAAAAACATTCTATGTTTAATATCACACGAAAATATTTATAAGTATCTCTTTAATAATGTTTTTTTAACTATATGTAAAATAGGTGATCAATTATATTGAAAACCGCGTATAAATGATACGTACAGCGTTTTTGACAATTTAAGGACCTATTGATTTGCATCATTATTATCACATATTTTTATCTGATTTTAAACGAAAATATTATTTAAGAATTATATAAGTAATTGTTTAAGTTAAGAAATGAAAATACAAGCAATCATAACTTAATATATACTCAATATGAAATATTTTAATAACTTCCTCCGATATAATTGTGTAAAGATTATAAGCGTAGAATATTTTGATAAAAATATTTTATTAATGGATTTTTTTACACCACCTAGGAAATTACATGTGGTCAATAATAGAAATGGTTCTATTGCATTTTTAAATGACTTGATCATGCATTTTAAACTTTATCTCGAATGAACAAAAAGAAAAAACAACACTTAGCACTTCGTGATATCGCTGAATGATTTTTTGTATCGAGTTTCGTTATTCAGCGAAATTGAACTTTGTACAGTTTCTACAAAGACAATGAAAGAATACCAATAAAAAGTCAAAGTACCGGAAATGCACAAAACTTTCTTCTACAAACACTGTTCATTTAATTTGAAAACTTAGTTTGTATGTGTGCACATCTCATTTTCTCTAGATGTCGGTTTTCCTCAGAAACGATACACTCATGTTATGTCTTTATTTCTGAAATTGTTACAATCATTAAAATAAATTTCTAATTCTTACATCAACCATATTATTTTATTAATATTAATTTTAACAAACAAATTCATATTAATGAATAAGTATTCAGGATGAATTAAAGAGTAATTGTAATCTACGGTTCATCATTTTTCACTTCATTAATTTTGTTTATCTCTTATTAAAAGTCACTCCATAAAATATGTATATCACATAAATGTATTTGTATTTATCTTATTTAGGAGTAATTTATGATATCGACTGAAGGTGCTTGGTGGAATTTCTATATCAAATTTGAATTGTTTCAACTTTGTAAGATTCCACATGTTTTGTCAATAACGACCCGGGTTTCGCCTTTCGGCGTCTTCAGGAATTCTATCACTGACGTCAGTTCTGTTGCATCGGCAAAGGTGAAACCCGGGTCGTTAAGAACAAAACATGTGGAATCGTACAAAGTTGTAACAATTCAATTTTTTTATTTAGGAGTCTTTTCAATTTAAAAATTAAAGGTGTAAAATTCAAAGTAACCCAGTTTCACATCAAAATGGGATAGATAGGGTCAGAAAAATGAACAAAAAATTAATGAAATAATATATGAATAATTAGGAACTATTATTTCATTCATATTATATATTTAAGTATTATTTCAAAAAAAATGTAAAATTTTGTAAGATACCATTTTGTCCCTTATTAAAGCTAGGAATTAAAAAAGGAGTTGAAAATTAACCAACATTAAAATAAGATTAATTGACTAATATTTTTCAAAATGTTATGGCTTGAAAAATATCAAATATGTATACTTCTTAACTGAGTTTTTAGTTTACGTAAATTTTAACACATTTATATTATTATTAAGAAAAGTATTTTCAGTCTACTGTTCCATATACGTTAAGAATAATGTAATTATAAATTAATGTATCGCGAAAAGCTCTTAGCAAACAAAGGTTGTAAACAGCGGTTTGCTAATACCGTCTTACAACAAATGGGCTAATCGTATTCTCAAGAGCTTTAAAGCTACCAAGGAGCAAGGTTGCTACGCCATTCTCAGTCAGCAGGCAGAATGCTAGAAGGTTCTACGCCCTTGGGATGCGCAGGAAGGATGCGGTCTGCTCATTGCCGGAAACCAGCCCCTTCAAATATCCTGCCGTGTGGACTTAGGAGCTTTTAAACCTTCCGATGAAAGCTTCTTATTACAACATTCTATCCCTAGAGGGACGGTAAAAAGTCTTAATAAATTCAATATTTATTCAATGTGTAGTAACCTTAAAATTATTGATAATTAAAAAAACTTAGTTTACGTGTATTTGTAAATTCTTGTGCCACACTAACTGCTTAATAGAATTTCGATGTAAAATACACATACATAGTCAAAGTTTTCAGCACTGCCGCATATTTTGTAGAACATTTGAACAGCCGAAATGTTTCATAATATAATACTTTTATCCTATTATTTATAGAAAATAGTTTATCGTTTCTATTCAAACTAACGACTATTTTAATGTTGGATAGAAACGCTCATATGCATTCAAAAATAGAAACATAATTTATTGTAATTTTCTCAAAAAAAAATGCATTTCGCAAGCCCAAAGTACGCTAGATTTTTCAAATTTATGGAAATATTTAGCGACGCATTTCTTTATGCTAACAATGAAAAAAATACATGTCATCTTTGTTTTATTGATAGTGTCAAAACACAGCTAAAATATACATGTTTTATAATACACCTCTTTTTTTCACGGCAAAATATTTTTCCTCGTCATGTTTCAATAATCACTAACGACATGGGTTTTGGATTTTTTTGTATCTGAAGTTCATTCTTGAACTTGAATGGTTGAATATACCAGACTGTAAAATCCGAGTCATTTGTGGCAAAGTTTGATTGAGTGTGTGAAAAAATGGAATATTTAAATTTTATATGAAAACATTAAATATTAAATGAACTCAGTTACTGACGGAAATCTATTATATAACAACAAACATCAAATATGTGCTATAAAGAACATTAAAAAGTAGGCACATTAAAATATGTTATTATCTTAGAATTTGATTTGTACATAGAAAAAAATGAGAGATCATATAAATGAAAATTATTCGTATAAATTATACTATGAGAACCTATATTTGCTAAGACTAAACTAAAAACTTCTTTGCTTTATAAGGAGTACCTGGTGACACAGTAGCCGTGAAACTTTTGAGCATGTTCGCCAAACTTGTTACGTCTTGTACTATGTGAGAATCATAATTCTTGCAAGAAAAGTTGTTATCACATCGCTGACACGGTGTGTTCGGTAAGATTATCTGGCGAATTGCTCTTAGATGCTCCCAGCAAGTCGCATGCGTCGGGTTTTTTCACCCCTTCTCTGCTTTAAATTGAATAAACTTAAAAAATATATTTTTAGTGGTAGTTTTTATTTTACAAAATTGACGACAGGTCTAAAAGCACCTATCAACATGGCGTAACGATAATATCATTAGATTCTTTAAGCGAGCTAAAACTCAAATATCTTTGAAAGAGGCTTCAAAATTTTTAATATATAATTAATTACAATGAAAAAAAATACTAGGTCTAATTGTACAAACAAGTGACAAAAGACTCTACTGTTTACCATTCAATGGTAATCTCAGACTCTGAGACTCGACTCCTTACGATCCAATTCAGTGATTCGCCATTTAATATTCCAATGAACTGTTTATTCCTAAAAAAATTGTAGTGATTTTGAAATTCATTATTAAATCCAGATCCAAAAAATTGGAAATAACTTTATTAATATAACAATTCCAGTCGTATGCATCACAATTATGATAGTTGAAAATAATTACATACTGAGTAATGAAATGGATTTAATATTTCATGTATATATGTATGCCATATCAGTATATGAAGGGTTAGAAAATGAACACCTTGTCTATGAAGTGTGTTGCAATTTGAGTGCATTGTTCACCTTGAAGTATACTCTTGTAAAAGTTTGTCTTGAAGAATCGTTATGACGAAGTCGTTACGGACACCTTGTTATTTAACCCTCGTTATGTAACGAGCCAAGTCAAACTTTTGCTAGTGGTTTAATATGAAACACTAGCTTCATGACAACACTGACATAGAATGCTATTAAAAGCATATTATACACTGCGCGATAATTTATGTGAATTATAATTTTAAAAGATATCGGCAATATTTTTCATATGGTGTGAAGTTATATGGTACATTTATTTTAAAAATGATATTATAACGAATATACACACAAAAAATGCTTCTCAAAAAAAAAAATTTTTTTCACTTAAATGTTTGATCATTCAAACATTCGATTAAAAAAATATTTTGCGCACTTTTTCATTTATGTCGACAAACCGGTTTTTCTTTACAATGAGTATAATAGAATATAAGATAAAGTTAGTAAACTTAGTATAAGAATTACATAAGTGCTCAAAATTAATAATATTTTTAGTAAAAAAATATTCTTTCCGGTCATTCTCGAAGTAAGCAATTAAAAATTAAATAAAGATTAAAAAGAATTTCAAAAAATAAAGTTCTCTGCTTCTTTCGCGGTAATCCTTTATTTCTTAATTTTATACTCATTTTCTTTAATTTTGATATTTTGTTATGTTCATATAAATAAAAGATCAAATGATTTTAAGGATCGATAATATTTTCTGAGTGAAATATAAGATTATGTTATGAAGACCAACAACAATTTTAAGACAATAACCAAATACATGACTGAGCCCCTAGTTTAACAATGAAAAATTATCAATATTTAAAATTCGTTTTTAATGTTCTTCCGGTCTTATAAATCACATAGTTAGTTAGACCCAACATAGTTAATCACAACATCACATAGTTAGTAAGACCGTTAGAACTTATGATAAAATAAAACACGGTGCTACAAAAAAAAATATTATCATCATTCTTTAAACAATATTTGAATTGAATAAAAATGCATAGAACAACATTTGAATAAATTCGTTTATTCAATTAACTATTAGAATTTAAAAATGAAATATTAACATGAAGAAAAAGGTAATGAATGAAACATTTATTTACAAATTAAATTTATTTTTAAAATATTTTTTTTTTATAATATTATACTAATATATTTTTTATTATTAAAAAGGAACATCCCAAATTAAAGCGTCATCAATTGTAGTCATTCATGAAATTTTCAAATTTAGTTTTTAAAAAAATCATTCTATAAAATTCAATCTGATTTTGATTGAATAATATATTTTTATTTGCGAACCAATTTTTTTTCGGAACTGTAAGATTACAACCTATTTTCACTTTGCATAAACACAGCATTGACATAAAAGAGCACAACTGAAAGACTTTTTACCAAGAAAAAATAAAAATAAATACATCCACTCAAATAAAACCAAACGAATCGGATACTTTTGCGTAAATCGTGTGTAGTATAAAAAAACAGAATGACGCATTTATGTATTCAAACTTTATAAATAGGGAGAGGATTGTAACATTGTGACTAGGGCTGCGATATTTCAAATATATTCATTTTATACGCATGTATTTTAATTTTATCACTTAATGAATAAAAATTAATTGGTTCACTTTTCCGTTCCAAAATATAAGTTCTATTTTCGAAACCATCGACATTATTCGCTGCACCAGAATCCATAATGGTGTAATTAAATAATGATCGAAATTAATACAAAGCAATTAAGTCACTTTTCATCGGAATCAAATATGAAATGGCTACGAATAGTGATAATAAATTGTTAACGATTAAATCAACTAAACTTGTAGTTGATGTGAAAAATAAAAAAAAATAATTTATTAACTTTAGGCGTCTTGCTTTGAACGAGTAATATTATTCATTCATTATAAACATACGTTTTATGTTAATTAATATATTGACATTGGCATGAGTAGGTTGTAGTTATTTAAGCATTGCGCCATCGTCAGATTTATTATGTTTTGAACAAATTATTCAGACAGCCAAATAAAAATAGTTAGCAATGACCGTATAAGAATTGTATCAAATAAAAATGTCTTTATTAAAAAAAAATGTTTTAAAAAGTTAATACTCAGTTTTTTTGCTGTTTTTATAACTAGTTTTATTTGCTTGCTTTTTCAATTGTAAGACATTCTTACACGCTAAGTGGTACTGGAATAAATTTATTGTCATAAAATTTTCACAAAGATTACGTGTTTCAATTAAATATTTTAAACGTATTTAGAAAACAGTTCAACCCTGTGATAGTTCGAAGTTTAGTTATATTACAAAAAGTTTCGCGAGCGCTTTTGGCCATTTGATTACAATCGGAAGTGGGACCTTTAATGAATGGAATGACATAAATTCGGGCAGACAGAAGACCGGTCGACCGAAAAGCGCCGAAATGTTTTGTTGTAATTTGCATTTTGTTATTACAGCACGCATCGACCGGCCAAATTATTTCGAATTTTATTTTGACGGCAAAATAAGCGTACCGCAAATTTCTGTGAAACGTATTTCGCAAGAAAACATTGTAGCGCAACGAGCGACGTCATGTTGACATATTTTCCCCCAAATCAAAGAGGTAGGATGACAGCAGTGTTTCTTGAATACGATTTTTATAAATTTTTCTTTTTCAAATATGCAATGTAGAAGAATTAAGTATATCTTTTTTATCATGAAATGTGGCAAAAAATGGCGATGAAATAACTATTCGTCAACATAGCAATCACCATCCTTCATACATCGCTGCTTTAGAAGTATTTTCTAAATATACACTACTTTGTAGCCATACTCAATCTCAATGACGAGAAGTAAGATAGTATCATAAAAATAATCTTTACTGATAGCTAATTAAAAGTCAATTTCTAACACGTATTGTATTAAAGCCTTTAATTGGGTAAAATAGGAAGTTTTAAGCTAAACGAATCTTTCCCTAGAAACCTTAAACAAAAAGAAGTGCACAAAAAATCTACGCAATTATCCATATTTTAAGCATAAATCCATAAGTTTTAAAAATCAATATATTATATCAAACCAACTGAGTGAGGCTACGATGAAACTCATTCTGTCACACTATTCGAGAAATGTGTGAAGTTTGAAAGTACAATTTTCAATCGGCTATTTTCTAACAATATAAAAATTATTTTTTCTGTGTAAGCGTATAAGGTAAAATAAAACCAATACTTTCTTTATTTTATCGAAGCAAATGGCTGTTATTTTTGTGTATTTACTCAATAGTTGTCAAGCAATACGTATTTACCCTTTAACGAGTTAATACGATATATTGTAGCGTGTTAATAGTGGAAATTTAAAATTAAATATAGTTGCTGATTTCAATAAAACTGTATTTGCCTAACAACTCCTCATAAGGTTATTTTACAAAAAAATAATCTGTTTTTTGTAAATGTATACATTAGGAGGTCCAATAAATCAAAAATATTGTTTTATCATAGGAAGGGTATATTGAAATATAAGAAAATTTGTTATGTCGAAGTAATGAAAACGAGATATAAAAAATAGTAGGTTAAAAATGATATTAAATTGCCGATTACGTATCGATAACACGGCATTGGATTGTATTCTTTAAGAGGCATAAAATGTTTCTCTTGTACAACCCACTCGCGAGAAACGTGTCTTACATATCATTATAATAATATGTGCCAAAATTTATATGCTTTTACAGTTTATGCGGTAAACAGCCTATTATGGAGCTTTTATATAAGCGTGTACATGTACAACATAATAATATTTCAAATCACAGAACATGAACGACTCTTCGAGAAAAATTCAATATAAAATTATTGAAAACAAAAAACAATATTTACAACTTCCTTATCTGTGTTATATTTTATCTTTTTTCTGAATAAAAAAGATATTTTTGGCCGTCATTATTTCGAGAATTATAAGAGAATCTTATTATTTAATATATTATATATGAATATAAGAACGAAATATAAGAATCTGTAAGTAAAATAACGTTCCAAGAAACTGTTGAAAATATTGAATTCATATTTTTGAATTTGTTTTTGGTAGTAATATATTTGCTCTTAATATCTTTAATATTTGCAAAATATTAAATATAGCATTGTGAAATTTAATTTCTATGATGACCATAAAGATGTTCTGTGGCCTATTTTTATGTCTTATTAATGTATTAATATTCATTTTTCAATTTTTTTAAAAGTATTGTTATGAATTTACGATATTAATTCAGAGTGCTATAGTCTCAAAAATTTTAATTGTTCATGATTACTTCTAATTATTTTCGATTAAATATTATTTTTAATTTATTAATTTCAATTAATGTAAGCAATAGCAGTCTTTTTTTACTGGATATAAAAACTGGTTCAGTCAGTGTGTTTGTATTAAATCGTTATTTTTGGTTTTTCTCTAACTTTTGTTTTTCTTTCTTGCTTCTTTTTGGATTTAAAGCGATATTGATTGTGGGTATTTTATTTAAGCAATTTAGATAAAATATACGAATTGGGCTTACTTTACCCCGTTAAATAAGTAGACAAGTAAATCGCAATCAATATAATAACTCTAAATTTTGATGATAATATCATTGTCTTATAAAATCTCCAAGTTTAGCAATCATGCAAGACTTCTTAAACATTTCAAGACAGGCCAGAATCTTTTATTTTGCATTTTGTATATCCATATCAGAACTATTTGGTAAAAAAGTTTGCAACTATTTTATGACTTATAATAACTTGAATATTCCAAGATCCAATAAGAGCGTTTCTTAGTACTTTTGATTTTTCTATAGATGCAATGATTACGTTTTCATTGAAGTTCTACACAATGCACTGCACGAGAACTGTCTATCAACTAACCTTCGTTTTTAGATAATGTAAAGAACAACAATAACAATAAAAATAATTTGGCTGAAACTTATTTCAATAATAAAAATGTTTTACGCCTGAATTTTAAATATTGCGGTGAAAAATATTAGGAAATCCATTCAAAATTTTAATGAAATCCTAGGATTTGAGATTTGACCGCGCAACGAAGTACGACGAGCTTGTAAGAATTATGACAGTCACCAATTGTATTGACAATGTGTTTTCATTAGAAATGCCTATTTTTGTAATTTTTATATTACTATTTTAAAAATCGTAAAAGTAACTCACTGTTCAGAGATTACTCTGTAAACTGCCTATTACTACAAACATATAAACATGTATTCTCCACAGATACGACACATTTACTGTAGAGGACAACGCCCTGTGGCATCACAAGGACAAATTTACAGCATTTTCTTTGAAAAATAATAATTTCCCGAAAGTTGATGAGAAATTTTCCGTTTATTCGATTCACGTACGCTATCTGACTTGTAGTATGCAACCAGTGGTGGGTTTCCAAAGTTTTTTTATCAGAAATTTTGCTTCAGAAATGCTTCTTGATTCTTCTTATTTATAAATTTCCTTATATAAAATTTTTCACTGTGATTTCTTGGCAATAAAGCATTTAATTTAAATGTAAAAATACAATTCACTAACGACTCCTTTAAATTTATAGAATAAATTTATAGAACGACATCTTACTGTTAAGTATCCGCTTTATTTTTAATTAACATGCATTTAATGTCATATACTGAAGAAAAAATAATGAATTTACATAGCTTTCTTATCAAATTGTATTCAAAAGCAAGTATGAAGTTAATTTTTTTGAATCAAATCATTCTTACTAAAAAATCGATAAGAGTAACGCCAAACGGATCATATGTAGTTTCTATATGACTTTATCTCTGATCGAATCAATTTATTTTTTAACATTAAATTCAAACTGAAAATTTCAAAATTGTGATCTTTTTTAAACGTTCCACATACATTATATTGCAATTACTTTCAGTAGAGATCAAATCCATTGCAATCTATAACCACAAATATTTCTTATCGCAGCAGCACACTGCAGGTAATATTTTTTAATGAAGCTAAAATTTCTGAAATATATGAACTATATTTTCATAAAACTGTCTTATGATCAAATATCACATATGATATTTCACTTTATTATATTTTTAAGCTAACTTTTAAATGTCACCAAAATACTCGTAGTCTTTGCCAAACCAGTTGATCGTCATTGTTATAGAATATATTCAAATTTTGAATAAATCAGGATTTTCAAAATCTGTTTTACAAATTTATATTCAACGATATGGATGTATTTTATTTGAAAAAAAACGCACGCTTATATATTTCTACGTATGCGATAAATCGAAAATGATTCGTTTATCTTTCCCTGACCATGTCATAAGATAATTCTTTAACCAAAAAAAGTGAGCTTAAGCAACTGAGTGACAAGCAGCTCTCGCAGATAAACATTTTTTTACAATAGACAAATTTCATAACGAATTCATATTTTTAACATGGCTGAAAAAATGGCAAAACAATTAGTTGCATAAATTATTTTACAATCCGAAATTCTTTACACTGATCAAACTATCTAGTTACTTCAACGAATACTGATAATGCAACACTTTTCTAATCAATATTACAATCTTATATCCTGACTTCTGTTTAATCACGTCACTGGTACAAGGTTTTCGACGGGTGTTGCTGACAGCTGCTTTTCATCGACAAACGGAAAATACTTCTTGGAGATTAAACCAATTCCTTTGTGTATTATCATTCATGACGGTCTGTAAAAGCACCGTTCCTTTTATATCTCATAATTGAAAATGTGCATTGAAAAGCTTTTTGTTTTGATTCAATCTCTAAGGATAATCTATTAATTTCTTAAATATAATCTTAACGTCTCCAAGCTGTTGGTGTAAGGTCTTTACAGAATTAAGAACGTACAACAAAATGAGGTTATCAAATCTTAATGCTATGATTTAATCTTATGATAATTTCAGATTTTGCTGAAGAAAGCTTTATCGATCGATTCAAAGCTTCTTTGTTGTGGATTAACAAAGACAACAACAATCGATTTAAGATGATAAGAAATAAATGTTGTTAAAAAACCGTTAATTGATATCATCAAGTAAGTAAACCCCTGTTCATAATATAAATTGGTTATTTTTTATGTATTGTGAGTTCTTTTTTCTAGTAGTACTTTCAATACAGAAAATATGGACAATAGTTTTCGCTAGTGACTGCTTACTACTCAGTTACTCAATCTAGTGATATATGACCCGGGGTAGGTCTAGAGGTAGAATAAAATAAAAAAGTGGAGATTGGTAGTAAGAAAAGATATATTTTGAATATTTAACTTTCTAAATACACGATTATCTATCGTTCTGTCATCACAAGAACGACGAAGCAATAGACTAAAAAATTTGAATGTGATCACTGTGAGTATACTTTTAAACATTAATTTAATTTAATTCTACTTCCTCGGTAACAATAACAGTAATGTTTACATATTTTCCATCATAATTGTATGTGCTTTGGTCAGTTCGGATGTGACTTACGGCTTTATGAGACCATTTCATACAATTAAAACAATCATGCATTTATTTCTCAATTTATGGATTCATATTCAAAAGTGAAGATATATCTGATAACTTAACATTTCGACATATGCTGTCTATTTGGTTTTGAAAGCGAAGAAAATAATAATCTTAACTGCGACTAGAAGAAAAAAATAATGTTTCGTCAATATTTTACAAAAAGCAAATTAATATCATAGATAGAGCTATCAAATAAATGAACTGTTGTTACAATGCTGCGATAAGTGAAAGATAAATGTATTTCATTGAGTTGTAACAACTTAAATTTTATCAATGTACAAGAAATATACCGTGCTGAATAGCGTGTCTCTTATTTGTAGCAAAGATGTCAATTGCAAAGTAAGAGACTTTGAATTTATCCAGACAGATCTAGCTATTGGATTCCCATTTAGACAGAACACTAAAGTTTTAATTGACTTTGTGAATTGTCGTCTCCATTGTTCTGCTTTAATAATGTTTACCTATACCGATAGTTGTTTTGTTTCACGAATGTCATTAAACCATTATGAAGATAAGTAATTTACATAAATAAGGATGTAATAATACGTTTGAAAATACGAGTAAGAAGACTAAAATATTAATTGATCATAAAACAGTAATCATAATATGAAAATAATATAAAAAAGAAAATCTCTTTTCATATTCACACCTTATTATATTTGCCCTTATAACCAATGAAGCATTTTGACTGTTTATATAAGTTTTGTGTTGGTATTAAGAGTATAAGTGTATTTCAGATACTTTATGTAATATTCTGAAAAATATATTGCTCGATTGGTTAAACTTTCGTTCAATATTTCTTATAGAACAATACTCGCAAAACACGTGCCAGTTTTCATGTATCTTCAAACACCAATGAATACTATCTATTATAATATTATCAAAATATTAACAAGAATATGAGAATTCATAGGTTGTTAAATAAATACTAGTCTAAGAATTAAAAAAAAAATAGGATTGTTAATATAGTGAGGTTATGTATACATTTAAACATTTTGGTCACTGGTTTTTTTGGTCTGGGTTTTTCTTTTAGATATCATGCATTCTTATACACTCTATCCACTCAAACTGACAGCAGTTATATTAAAAAACGTTTTACCGTAAAAAACGAATTGAGCTATTGAATTTTCAGTAAAATATGAACTTAGATCAATGGCTAAAATAATTTCTGTACCCACCAATTCTACAATAATTACGTTGAACGTAAAAAATAATTTCAGTCAGCATATTGTCTAAAAAATAGCTTGAATATAAATACTAATTGTATTGTGGTGGTTAGTAAATGTTTTTGATATCAGATGGAAAATAAGTATTACAATTATTAATTGTCCGTTATTATTTAACGTAAGGAGTATATTATTAATAAATAACAACAGCATTGGAAAGGTTAACATGTCCGTTTAAAAGTATTGGAGTATTAAGCTGTGCCCTCTTTATAGCACGTTAATTACTGGTGTATGAAAGCTTTACGTTGATCACATAAGACACCAGTTGCTTGAGGTATTCCACTGGCCATCGCAACCCTCAGAGAATTGATATATCTTGATATTATTTAATTTTTGCTTATTATCGAAAATAATTTTACCTGTTTTATAAGTTTTTTGCAACTATTTGTTGATAAGAAACACTGAATGATATATTTAATTTATTCAGACAATTAAATATGACAATCAAAGGTTTTGTTAACAATGCAACAACTTTATACTCCGAAAACATTGAATAAGTTGTTTTTTTTAATAAACTTAAGAAGAGAAAAAAGAAACTTTGGGTAACCTAATCGGGTCGATTTGTTGCTCAAGCTACTTCCCATTTTTACAACCAAATATGTGTTTAAGCATTGACGTATCAAACCATGCTTCTAGTCGATGTTCATTAATATTTTAAATCATGAAATTAGATAAGGGTCATTTATAAAATCCTAACCAGAGAACACTGTAAACAATGACAACAAAATAGGCCACAAGGCGTGACGGAAATCAACATTAGAAGGTTTATTATGTAAATAGTTTAGTTGTTGACGATGACATCTATTTTTAAATCACAACTGTAGCAATTTACATTATTTAAAATGATTTTTTTCACGCCGCAAACTTAAATAACTTTCCATTTTATGTTCGCAAAGTTATTAAAAGTAATAATAAATTCTAGACTTCTGAAACAAAACATCGACATCCACTTCTCATTGTTACAAATTCAAAGTGTTTTTTGCTTGGAAAACTTTTTGCCGTCTCTGTGTAACCAGAGAGGGCGCTCTGGCTCCAGAGGAACGGGAAGGCTGTAGAGCATTTATTATTGCTTCTGCCCGCCCGCCGCAGTTACGTGACTTTCCTTTAACGACGCCAAAATCTTTTTTGGTTAACGATCGACTTGCGCCTCGACGCTATTGCCGTTATGGCGGCGGCGGCGGTCGAAATACGACGTTCATTGGCTGACGAAGCATTTAACTTACTTACAAGATTCTATTGGAAAACAAAAAAAGTTTTAACTGTCATTAATTAAAATACTTAAAAGCTAAAATCATATTAGGAAAAAAATATTAAAATATGTTTATAAAACAATTAATAGAAGAAAAATAAACAGGTGAAAAAACGATTTGCCTATCCTGAATATATCAGATAAAAAACCATTCGTAAAGTATTTCATAAGTCAAAGCTTTTTTTAAGCTTTCAGTAATGACATAATATCTTGTCTTAAAAAATATTTGACCTAGCTATACATCCATACATTCTATGAGTGTAGATTTTCATTGAGTATAACTTTTATTGAAATGTAATATTAAACATATTAAATGAATGATAAAACTAACAATAATATTTGTAGATTCATTTATAAACAAAGCTTAATAATTGTGAGTGCCATCAAAAATTACAGCCATAATAATTGAAGTTAGCAAAATAGCACTTAAAAAAAACTATTTGAAATTTATTCTACAATTAAAAAATAATCAGTTCCTTTTGATGACTTTTGACATTATATAGGCACTGTTATATGTTCTGCGGTAACTAAAGAATGGTAATTTACGATTGCTGCTTATAAAATTAAACTATCTTGTAAAACAAGTTTACTTGTTCTTGTTCTAAATAGAAATAATCATACTAGCATACAAACATGGATAGTTTAATTTATCTAGTGTATTTACATACCAAAAAAAAAAGTAATGTGCTTAGCAAAATTTCTTCAAATAAACTCTTTAGTATCATACGAAACATTTTTGTACATTATAAATAACCATACTTTGAGAAAATTTTTTCCCAAATGTCAACACCCTATTTTTATGCTGTACAAGATGACGTTTTTGGAATAAAACAAAAGTTGTCGTTTAAATAAATATTATAAAATATTGATTTTTTTATTCAAAATAGAGTGCTTGGAAGATTCCAATTGAATCACGTGTAAAACAAACTGACTAAAAAATCGACTGAATAGACATATGACGTCAGTGCTTTAAACATCAAACCATTGGTTTAATACATCCGCTAGATTTATTCCCGTTGCTTACGATTTTGGGTAGAAAAGGAAACAAAGACTTGATAGATGTGCTGAACACTCTTTGCTTCATAAATAACGCTTGTTTCATAAGAAATGACTCCTCTCTGTGATTACCGAGCAGTAGTATTACTATTCCGGTGAGGTGTAGAGATGCTCGCCAAATAATGAGTTCTTGCTTTCCAAATAATAATTGTTGTAAGACAACCGTTTCGCTACTGAATAGCAAGAAGCCAGGGATAAGTCTAAGTAGTTGCTTGATAAACGGCGTAGCATAAAAATATTTCAATAAAACTCAAAGTTTTAAAAAAATACGTTTTACAATCAATAATTATTTATTTACCTCCTGGTGTTCCCAAAATGAAATTTATAGTTTGTGTTTAAGGATATATAGATTTTTTTTAATTTTTTAATATCAAATGAATTGATTTGATTGAATCACGACTCCGGGCACTTACGAAATCATAATATTTCTAATAAGTTTTGAATTACACAGCGTAATTTTTATATTTAATTAAATGGCGCTTGATGTATGATAAATTGCAGATAGCAAACAACGTCATCTTTATTCACAACGACGTTAACACTTTTCTTAATTTGTTTGAAATTTTTTTTAATAAATATAAACATACTATTGAATTTCCAACAATTCATGACACCACAAAAGTTATAAATTGACACATTTTTACAATGAGTAATTTTTTTGATCAAATATTTATTCAAAATTTACACATGTACTTTGAACATATTTATGTTTTGTTAGAAAACATTCATCACGTATTATTATAAAAAATCAATTTCTTAAAAGTATATTTCTCTACCCATGTTTTCACGTAAACTGATGCTCTAGTTGTTTCCGAACAGTTTGTTTTGATGCCGTTTGCAAACCAAAATGTTGAACGTGATTTTCAACAAATGCGTTTGTTCACACATTTTGAAAACAAGAATCTGCAGAGGTACGAAGTGTAACGAAACGAAAAGCGTTCAGACAATGCCAAAACATAATTTGAATTATGTAAATTAAAGTTATTCAGAACTCAATGGTTTTCAATATAAAGTATCCGAAATCAAAATTTAACTTTCCATTCGATACTATGCTTATTTTAGATTGATTCTCAGACAAAAAAAGCAAATGTTTGAATTTACAGTAAGCACAGCAGAATTTCTTCGTAATAATCGAGTGATTAATTCAATAAATGTTTGGTTAGCAGCATACCTCATCTATTGATTTCACACACAGCATTGAAAAAAATCGACCTTTGATATTTTTTTCAACAACGTAGCTGTGTTTCTTATCTCAAATCCTCGAAATATGAAAAAAAAAACATTCTTGTAATATTTCCGTTTTAAAAAATATGTTATTAAGGTTCATCAAATTCATTTATTGGAATCATTATTTAAATATCGAATAAAAATCAAAAAATTTATTTTAAAATGAATATAAAAAACTTTACAAATACAAATGAGGATCAAAAAGTCAGTCATATTGTGACACAAACCAATTGTTATTCATACAGGAAAATATTTAATTTGATGAATAAATATGATTATATTTGATATAGTATTTTAAGAGAAAACTCTCTTTTGAAACAGAGACTAAAAAAAACTCGACGTTTCAATAACAATTACGATGACGTATAAATGTCATCGTGAATGAAATGCTTGTGAGCTATTGGAAGCAGTTCATTGTCACATTTATATTCATAATCTGACATTTACTCACTGTACGTTCATTATGCAGAATAAAGCATTACTGTTATATCAAACATTATTTAAAACATATAAAACAGAAACGTATTTCTTGAAAAGCTCAGTATGAAGAAAGTTTCATGGGAAAATACTTGCGCAAGTCAAGTTATTAAAATGGCGCTCGTAACAGTTGTTTTTATTTTATTCGTGGTTTTAATTTTGAAAACAAATGCTGAAATAAACTCTGAATCAACTATTGAAAGTATACCGTCAAAAACTGCAATTGCGAAAAGTATTTTACATGTTATCATATTATATCTGAAAAAAATATACGAAATATTTGAACAAGTTAAATATTCTTTTCAAAAGTGGCTGATAACTGACAGATATGCTATTCAATCAGAACGAAGCTTTCAAGATAAAAGCGTCGAGAAGTTTTTATCGAAAAGATTTCACCATGTGACTGAGCTGGAGCCGAATTATCACTTCCACAATTACGCCTTGGATCCAGTTAATATTGTAGTGTCTGTTTCCCTTGTGTCATTTTTATTGATGGCATTCAAATCCTTGTTGGCAGGCGTCGGACTAGTATCACCCACAGTACGAGAGAGATCTGTTGCCAGTACAAAAGATGATATTTTCAATAAACGGAAAATAAAAAAGAAAAATGGATACAAGAAATACCAAAGTGTTTGAAGCTTCAATTTCGAGTGTATTTATAAAAAAATGGTTTAATTATTTAATGGATTTGGAATTTTTTTTTTATTATTCATATAAAAATATGTATTCTAGTAAATTAATTATCAGTGACACATTTCAACACAATTGACTTTTTTACTGAAAAAAACCACAGTTTCTATTCATATATTATATATTTGTACTTTTAGAATAATATATATATAATAATGATAATTTTATTGCAGTAATAATGTGATTAAATATTAGCAATAAATATGATTCAAAACAGAAATCATTTTATCCGTCGTATCTATTGTTAATAATTTTTGGTTAGATTTTTTTTAGTTATTAAGTTTCAGACTTCAAAATTTTAACAATAAACGTGCTTTATTTGATTGTTCGCTATGGAAATAAAAAAATGTTTCATTGGCACGCCACCACATATATCAACCACTTCTAGATTTGAAAAACGAAGCAATAATAATTGTAAAAAATAATCTTGTATAAACTAATACATATAATTTTTGTTTACTCTTTGTACTATTACTTTGTTTAATTATTTTTCAATAAACA
Organism: Himalopsyche japonica; assembly: GCA_028555115.1. Lineage (NCBI taxonomy): Eukaryota > Metazoa > Arthropoda > Insecta > Trichoptera > Rhyacophilidae > Himalopsyche > Himalopsyche japonica. Next base: position 801,371 of record JAHFWJ010000326.1, on the reverse strand, counting down.
TGTTCAAAAAAAGAATTGTTATTTTTTACACAGTAGTAAATAATTATATTTGTGTATTTAAAACAATATAAGCCTTCACGAAGCCTTTTTGTAAATAACATAAAAATTCGAGCATTTTTCTTAAAATCCAATAAGTTAAGGAGGGTGTACATTTGCCTTACTTTTGAATTCCTCGTTTTTCATTATACATATTTAAGCTTATTTGGATAATTATAAAGCACTTTCAGACGACGCTTTCATCTCTTTTCTGGTAAAAGAGCTTTTTGATTCGATTCGACGTCGATTAGAGAGTGGGTTCACCCTTGCTATATGAATAAAATATTTTGAAATGTTAAAAAATAAATTAACATTCCTACATAAATTTACAACATTATTCCAATGCTGAAATATTTTTTTTAATTAAGAAAAAATACTTTGCTATAAAGCACTAGCCTTCGCTGATTTTTTTTTAAATTCAAATTTCACGAATTCTATTGCATTTATCGGGGAACAATATAAAACTTTAAAAGTTTTTGGCAGGTAAAATAAATGTTATATCAATTATATTTAATAAATTAATTAATAACAATAATCTGATTTATTTGTGTTTTTTTAAGTCAAATAATCTAGTTTATGGATACTAATAATGTAAAATAAATTGACAAAAGTATTTATAATTTACATTTTTGTAATGCAAAATATTGCAAATAAGTGCCTTGCAATGAAAATCAAATTGTCTGTATGCCATTTATAAAACTGCTGTAAATCAAACAGGAAATTGGAATGAAAGAAAGACAGCTGATAAAGAAAATTTCATATAAACCTGAACACCTAAATTGCGCTCTGTGAAAATGCAGCCGCTTTGCCAATTCTATTTCATTTCCCTTTATGAAAAGTCTCACTTCAGAGGCACTAAGATTTTATGCAATTTTCAGTTCATTGCAAATGTTATATTTATATTAGTGCTTAGTTATTGAGGTGATAGAAATCTATACATTAAATCTATCAAATTTAAGTATATCGAAAAGCTAACAATATTTTAACGAATGAGATTTAAATAAAAGAATTAAGAAGAATCGTCCACTTGATTACAGCACCCGCTACAATAGAAATATTAACTCTACCCTTTTTCTCGTATTTTAAGCTTATACGATAGTGGGTTTTAAGCTTCTAATATGACTTTAAAAATGTCGATCGAAAACAATATTTTACTGATTTTATGCATACATATTCCATTATAATGCGCCGCGCCTCAAAGAACACTGCTTGAAGTAATGGATGGATGCCAATATGATTTTATTTACGAAGAAAACAGTCGTGCGATTTCCACCGATCGCTTTTCTATTTTGTGCAAGGTTTACATAAATAAGAATATCAAAAGCCTTCTATACGTGTTTTTTTTTCATTGATAAATTTGATTTTAAATGAATTATTGATAACAGGAAATATACCAGAACTTTGCTCCTAGATTTGACATGGAATGAATAAGCAAAATATCCAACAGGGAAATCGTCTTAAAAGTAAATAATAAATCGTATTGCATGACCTTTTAGTGATATTTTTTTTTATTCTTTTTTTGAATTAAATAATTACATTCATTATTTTATTATTAAGACAATAAAATAACGTTTTTTAGAAGAAATGAAAAGTTCATATATTTATATCGGCGTACACAGCGATAACTAATTAGAATCGTGTTTTCAAATTTTGATTATTGAAAACAATTTGCTATTTGTATCTTTGCTTTAAGCTTTAGAAATGATTTTAAAGCAATGATATTTCTATAGTTTTTACACTGTGACATTGCCAATCAGTTGACGCAAGCGGTACATAATAAAGAACATTGTAAGCCAAAAAGATCCAATAATAGAGGTGAAGATTTAAAAAAACACAACAAATCTTATTTCTTCATTTTATATTTATAAATATTGATATAACACGGTTTTTATGAACGATTTGACGCTGAAAAACGTTTAAAAGAAAAGGTTTAAGATGTTAACAAATAAACGAATTCTAAATATGTTTTTCATTTGATTTATGAGCAAGTCGGTGAAAGCTTATTTTATTATCTTTATATTCAAATAAATGTAACGATAAGTTTGATTTTTTAAGCGTGTACAAAAAGAATTAAATAAATCAGAATGAGTGATATGTTTGTAACAAATGTACACCTCTCACAACTTCATTTATATGTATGTTACAAAAGTAGAGTTGGATTTTATTTATTTTGTGAGAATTTCGACCAAAAAATATTTTTAATAATAAGAATGTTCTCACAATAATAAATTCCCTTAAAAAAACTTGATGTAATAAGACAGGCTAATAAAATATTGAAAGTATAATAGTATACAAAAAAAATATACACAGATATGTCTCAATGAAAAAGGAAGATAAACTCAACAGCTCGCGAATTTTATCTAGTGAACCTATTTCTGGAAGAATTTTCCGAATTTCCTACGCAAAGTGATAATACTCGTATCCGTTATGTTTATGCTTTGGTTTATACAGATACAAAATCTCAATGACTGCCATCTGTCGGCAGAAAAAATAAACTGTGAAAGCAATTTTTGTTGGCTATTCTGGATTCTTAGTAGCACACTGGCGGCAGAAAGGCGAAGCGTTTCATTTTATAGCGATAGTTATCTGAAGCCAAAAACAAACGTCAATAAAAATGTTTTCCTTCGGTGGGAAATCTGAAATCAAAATATACGTCAAATTTTAATGCGAACAAAGATTACACTGTAGCATAGGAATCAATATATTTCAGTAAAGCTATGATAAAATTATATGTCTTTCAAGTAAAAAGTATATCTTAGATAACATATATTAATATATAACATTACTTATTTAAAAACTTCGCACAGTTTTGACAGCGATTAATATCATTTCATTTGGCTGTCACGAATAAAATTCATCTTTATTCTATCAAAAAATTTTGCGTATATAAATCAAAACAGATCGACTCTTTTTAATTTGTATACAATCAAGATTCACAGACAATTTTAATTCAACTGATATCGTTTTTAGTGATGATATTTGAGCACATCGTTTTTTTCTTCTGTCGATTGAGCAAAATATTATTAATCGTGATTAGTCAAACAAAACACTGTGAATTAATGTGTGATTATAACATTTATGAAATGTGTATGGCTATATACAAGTGTGATTGTATCTATCAAATATACTTTTACCGTTGATTTTTGATTGGTTTTTGACATGAACTGCACTTCCATTACTGTTTCTTTGATAGATCTCAACAAGAGAAAGAGCAATAATTTGAGAGCTATTTAAATAACTCCATTTAAAGCCAGCCATGATGGAGTGCAATTGAATATTCGTTGTCAAGCTGCCGGCAAGATGTTCAATACGCCCATCCGTTTCACGATGCGCTTTTTAAAGTGTGGATTAGAATGAAGCTTTAATTACCGACTTTATAGAGATATCATTTTTTAAATTCATTTGATTAATATAAAAAACAATGCTGGTTTAATGGTAAAATATTTCTACAATCAAATCAAAAATTCAACGATGAAGGTTGTATGAAAAAACATTTTAGAATTTTTCTACAATATTTATCAACAAAATATTTTTACTGCTCATTTTTTTAATGAATGATATTGATCATTGTGATGAAAAATTGAATCAATCATATAAATTTTTTCGATTCAGTAGATACGAGTGTTGATAGAAAAAACAAACGTAAGTTTGACTTATATTATGGAAGCTTTAAAAACCATTAAAGAGAATTAGTGATATCAAAATCAAATTTGAAATATTGAAACTTTCTACGATTCCATATATTTTGTCACTATAACCCGAGATTCGTCTTTCGGCACCATCAGGCATTCTTGTAAATGCAGCGTTTCAAAACTTATTTTTTTATGCCAATCTTTCATATTATTTATTTCATACAAGCAAATACATTTTGACTGAAAAAAGCATCAATAGTATATCAGCATAACAAAAAAAGCGATAGCATTCCGATCATTATATAAAAGTGTCTTTTTTTGTCGATTTTCATAGGTATTATTTGTTCCAAATTATTGACGATTAATTATGCCGTCATTTATTTGATTCTACAATAAATAATTCATTCAACAGATTCAAAAAAACAAAACGTTATGTCGATGCCAGTACGTATGTACGTAATATATATAAAATTGTATTATACAACACAGTCTCCTCAGAAAATTATGAATGATCGTGAGTTATAAATTATTGACTATTTTTTCCTCTATAATGTATAAGAGTGAGTTTCAATTGCACTTGAATTAAGATGTTTTAAATTGAGAAAAAATCGGATATACTTGAGCTCGGTAAAAATTTTAATGGTATACTTATGTGTTATTTTATTACAAAGGTCACGATTTTATTTCGTAAAGTTTAAAAATCGCAGGCCCATTAAAACCTTCAAGACTTACCTGTCAGTTAGCTGGTGTTTTCTTGGAAGTACAAAAGAATGGCCCTCAGTTTTATTTGACTTAAATGTTTCTTATTTCTTTTTCGCTAACTGTGTCTGGTTTGTTTGTCTTTTGGTTGTTTATTTATCACTCATTGTAAATGCCACTTACCTTAACTTTTAATTATCCTATGGAAACATAATTTACCAATAAAAGGTGATTGAAATAATCATAAGTTGTTGATAATTATTTTATGACCTGGATTGGTTTCGCTTATCTCATGTATTATCAACTAAGCAACTTTATCTATTATTTTTGTGGCCAATCAACATTGTATGATACGGTTGTGGTAATCATAAGGCTTAATCCCAATAACACGGTGAAAAAAAATAGCTATGTATTTTAGTTTTACAAAATTATTATTTTTGGATCTAGTCTGCCATACCGTGATTACAACTATGAGCAGTAAATAGGTTTATTGATTGAATTGGCATTCGCTTGGTAGAACTCCATTATAACACGGTGAAAAAATAGCAATGTATTTTAGTTCTACAAAATTATTTTTAACAAATATAGTTGATAGCTATTTCGGCTAACGACATCATCAGAACTATGGTTAAGCGAACATTTGCTTATCTATACATAGCTGTGTAGAAAAGGTACACAATACATCTTCTAGCTTGTTTCTCGCTCGCAATAAAATTAAAGCTAAAAATTGTAATCAACTATTGTATGGAATGGCAATTTAATCAATTAATCCCAATAGTTAAAAAAAACTATTTTTTCATCAATAACCTTGTCAAAGCATCCTCCGGTACACAAATATAAGCTAATTGTCCTCATTTTAAGATACATTATGGAAGACTTATAGAACAAAATGGAATATAGTTTATTTATATATCTATTTAATATTTCAATATTGGTATTGTTCAAGTGGGCGTAATATTTGCTTCATTTATAAACTTATCAAGGCATATAATAATTTATATTTTTAACACAGTCTCAGTATGTTTACTTATTATTCGATAGCACACAGTATACCTACAAGGGTTAACTGTGATACAAATACATTTTACCATCGACAAATTAATGTTCGTTAAATATGTAAATACGACTGCAATTATACTTTTAAAGTTACCGTAGCTTGAAGAATTTTCAGTTTTTGTTCGATTATTACAAAAGCGCGCGGTTTTTTATGTGGCAGCGTGAAAATTAGCAAGCCTTATCGCTATACTTTGAAAAGGAAGAACCATTCCTTCTTGTCATGGCTTTAACCATACATGATATAATAACATAATCTTTATGATCATCCAAATAAAGGTTTTTTTGATTTTTATAAACAAATTTATTTAAACATAAAAGAAACCAAAAAAAAAGTTGTAATTATACTTTAAAACTTTTAAGTATGGATATAAAATTTTAAACATTAACTTATCCCAATTGAACTTAGTTACAAAAAATCACAGAATTCTACTGTTATTAAAGGTTTTGCCGAAATTTTGTATTTTTGTCTAAATACTTCTCACCACACAAAAATCTATTTTTTGAAAAAATTCTTTTTTTACTTAAAAAGTGGAGAAAATACATTTAATAAAAAACAGATAATTTTGTAAAAAATATTAATGTTACGTATAAAAAATATGTCACATATTGTTTCATTGAAAGTCATATTTTTTTCCTTTTATGATGCGATTTTTTACGTTTAAAATGCGCTTTCTTTGTCAAAGCAAATGTCCGAGAGATAAACCGTCTTTGTATGACTACTGAATGACCTTTCTGCTTAGAGATTTTCTCGGATGAAAAATTAATGCAAAGCATGATGCGCCATCTTATGACTGATTTTTTAATTCATGAAATTAGTCCGAAGGGACCACTTGGAAGGAGATCGATCGCTCAATTTAATACTTACACACCTCAAAAATATTTGAATTTACGACTTAAATGTAATGAAAAAAAAAATATAAATCATTTATTTATCTCAGAAATACCTCAGCATAAAACAATTTAAACTATGAAAATAATCAGCATGTTTTCTCATCAACTTAGATTAATAGCACACACTTAATGTGATGATAATAACAAGCATCCAATCAATTAAACCAATTAAAGATGTTCGAGCCATATCGATTATAGTTATATTGTGAAGAAGATTTTAGTTTTCATAATAGAGAATTAATCTGAATGAAAAAAAAAATCTAATCACGTGACCATTTTCTGAAGAAAATTAATCTTATGAATTGCACGTTAAAGTTGATAAGAATTTATATCTGTTTTTAAATATTTTTTCTTCAAATTAAATCTGGAATAACATTTAATTTGAATAAATAACGAAAATTTATATTTTATAATACAAAACGTATATTTATTTTGAATGCAGAAAACTACGAAATGGTATATTTTATTTTATTCTTGAGCATGGATCAATTTTATTCGACTAATAAGCATTTTCACTTAAAATATGTGATAAAACATATTGAAATTTTAATATATTCGGTTATTGTATTTGCAATTTATATAGTATGCAATATAATCCACGATAATCACTTCTATTTTTATTTTAGAAAATTTGAGGCGTATAAATATTTTGAACGGTAAAATATTCACTTTTACATGATAAAATTATCGTGCACGTGTAATTTTGTGATAACCAACCGTAATATGAATATATTTGAGTTGTCTCCGTTGAATGTTGAGAGATCGATGCTAGCGGTTTTCTCGCGCGGCCTAAGGAATAACCTACAAGAGATAAATGTCTGGTAATGTATATAAAATGGTGGACATTATGTAAAACTGAAAAGACCGACCTATTCGGGACCGATATGAATATTTATGAGCAGGCTTAAGTAGGCCCCAATGTTGTTTTACCTTTTTACAAATAGGCTTAAAGCGTAATTGCCAACATAAATTATTTAGCGATAAAGGATTTTTCATTCCGACTGGGATGTTTTTTACGCCGTTAATGACATGTGGAAAACCCTGTTTGATCAATTAATCTGGACGATATAACTGGCGATTGGTGTTAGAATATTCAAAACGGCCTAGACTTTCTATGGTTCATATAAAATTCTTTAATTGTAAAATCCTAAAGAAAATTAGACATAAAATTGTTTTTCAGCAAAAACTATTTTTTACTCAGTATTTTTTTCCATCTTTCTTATTCAAACCGAGTAGAATTGAATATAAAAAGAATTCTAAGACAGGCAAAGTGACAAGTTCATTTCTCTATGGATGGGTGAGGGGAAATTTTATTTACAAACATCAATGCTTCTCAACGTAAACCCATAAATCGATCAAATAATCAACTTATTACAATGTCAGCAATAGAATCAAATAACACCCTAACTAAAGCAAACGACTTTAGTCGCTGGGCGACGGAGCCAAATATTTATATTTAATACTTATTAAATTAATTCATTTTATTCAATTAAGAACTATCATATTGGTTTTTTTTATTAAAATTAAGTTGTAAGACAACTTTAATATACAGATGAATTCCATACTAGACTTCCATGCACTAGATTTTGATTTTGTTTAAAAATTTTAAATACTTTGCTACTTAGACAATATCTTTGCTAAGTTTAAGGAAAGTATTTTTTTCCAATAAAATATTAAATTATTTCTAAGCATTTTACAAAAAGGTGTCAACTCCATAATGTGTTGTTTGCATCTGATTGTTTAAAATGGGAAAACATTAAATATCACAGTTATTCACAATTTTGATACAATAACCAAAACACATACTAAAACTGGGGGTATAAAATATTTACCGCGTCTGTAGAATTGTTGACATATGGAAATATTCCTACTTTCTCGTAAAGTGTTTTTCTTAAAAACGAATATTTTTTTTGTCATAGGTTTAAAATATATGTGATTCTATTATGACAAAGAGGTGCTTACCATTTTATTTGTAAATTATTACATTTCACTTAGATATATATTGTGTGATTGCCTGTTAGTTGATTCTCAGTATATTGGTTTTTTTATATACCCTCATTATTAGTCAAAAAAATTGTATAAATAACGTTGTTTTGAATTTTGAATTTGTAATTGATCAGTAAATAATGCCCGCTATGAGCTAAACTCATTTTGATCGTACATGAATTATGGTAATAGAACTAAAAATGCATTTAATATACGCAATTATGCTATTCCAATGATGGCATTTGATACTTTAAGAAACACTTGTCACTAGAATTACAATGATTGTTAATATAAAAGGTTGTTTCAAAAATGTGGTCAGTTTTACTGTCGACGTCTACAACGCTTATCAGGGTATATATTTTCATCCCGCGCAAGACCAGAAGTACATGTGTCGCGGCGATGTCAAAGAGGTTGAACCGGAAAAGCCCTTGTGTCAAAGCCTTTACGTACCTATTTGTCAACAACCACTTTATACTGCGCTACCACAAGGCATACATTCACCCCGGACAGTCTTTATCAACCAGCTTCTGCTAAGTCAAACATTATACCCGCGTCTTTTAAGCTTACGATCGATCTTTAAGATTGTCTATTTTGTAAACGAATTTTGCTTGGTTGAAACTATTTTAAAACGCCAAAAAATTTCAAAATGCATTAACTTTTAAAAACAGCGTTTTATTTTAGTGTCAGACATTGAACGTCTCAAATAAATAAACAAATCAATTTTACAATATTTTCATAATTTTATCTTTGAAAAGCTCATTCAATATTTTTTTATGTTAGCATGAATATGCATTATTTTATTATTATTTATTATTTTCAAGAAGGCTTTGAATGACAAAGATTTTTAAATGATAATATAAGAAAGAAGACAATCCTGTAATTGAAAATTTTTATCAAAGCAATTCTATCAAAAGATTTAAAAATAATTTTGAGCTTTAATTTTAAGATGAATATTCTTTAAAAAAGTGCTTTTATCTAACGTAAAGTTGTAATGTTGTTCACTAAAATTTCCATCATAAATGATTGTATATTTTTATTTCAAAAAATTTTGATAGAAATGATTGAACAAATCAGTACTCTCTTTCTCTTCGCAAAATTCACGTTTTAGTGTACTTTATGATTCAAATATAAAAATGTGTCTAAAAAATTTCCGTACTAAAAAACAAAAGATTTATGCTACTTAGTTGGGAAATTTATGATATTTGGGATATGTTTATAAGGCGGTTACCCTTAGATCTTTATTCGCATTAAATATATGAATATGATATGACGGTTAACAGATAAGTGGAAACAAATTATGAAATGCTTGGCATGCAGCGATAAACAAAATGATAATTTGGTTAGAAGGCTTTAAGACAAGTTTCTCGAAGTAACCCACAACCCTAACATAATACGTAACCCCCGAGACATAAATTAGGCAGTTAAGATTTATGATAATTTCTTAACGTGTGACTTACGTTCTACATTCATTCCCTAATCCCACTAACTCTGCTTAGCGTAACTATATAATAGAAAATTTGGACGGTCTTGGTTGTAAAGTTTCAAGTTTTGAGAACTATACGACCCCGAAGGATCCTGGACGCTGGTTCATTTGGTTATTGTTACATACGTTTGACCATTTTCATCATGAAACTCAACCGTTAATAGTTCCTAACCTAATCCAGCATTCTGGACTTAATAACGTTATATTTTCACATAAAAGTTTGACGATCTTAAAAAAGATAAACCGTGTTTCAAAACTATCATTCCTTTAAGCATCAATAATAAAATACCATGTAAAATTTATTGTGAAAATAAAATCGTTTATTCTAACCATAGAAGCCTAAAACTTCATAAAAATATCACCATAACAACGAGAACGAAACGATAACTATATGGTTTACACGTTGAAAAAATAGAAATGTATTTTTGATCTACAAAACTTAGAAGTAGCTTTTGTACTACTAAAATATAATACTAGTCCTTAACCCGTGTTATAGAGTTCTACCAAGTAATTGACAATTCAATCAATATACTCTTACGTTACTTCCTATCGTTGTTACCAGCGGTTTAGTATAGCATAACAATATCTTCTGTGTTATCAAATAAATTTGTGTTTCATAATTCGATATATTAAATAATAGATCTGTCATTACAATATTTATGGTATTTTTAACGCCTTTAGATTCAACGGAGTACGTCGCAACAAGATTCATCTTATTTACTTTCGAAGACTGTATTTCAAAACCATTTTAAAGACAACGCCGTCTTTATTATCTGTAATATTTTCAAGCACCCATACAGCGATACAGTAAAATTTATTCTGCACATTACCAAATAGTTAAACTTTGCTTAGTATCTTTTATATCATTATTCTACGACTTATATTCATTTTTATTATTTGATAAACTACCAAAGTGTTATATAAAATTTTCTGTCAATATTATGTTATTTATATTTTGTTTTTTGACATATTTTCTTATTTCATCAAAATGATACTTACCCCACTTTCCAAAGATCAGTCTATTCCACTGTTTTAAAAAGGATTCTACTACCATAAAAATTCTTTACGTATGATGCCTTAAAATAATACGTACGAATAACTATGTCAGTAAAGGATTCGAAATTTATCAGATGAAATTTTAAATGAAAAATTTTCTTTTATCTATATCAAATAATCCCAGACAAGAAATTTTATGTTCTGTCACGAACCAGACAGAGTGTAAAATATTTACTTATCTCAAGCAGATAAAAGCTTATTTCAATAGATAATAATTTTCCAATATGAGGCGAATTGAATATCGAATTTTGTTCACGATTAAACGCCCTAATCTATGATAAAGAAATAATTTTCATATTTTATGCTCAATATCAAAAACTTAATTTATGATATATTTTACAAAATAATAAATAAAAAGTACTCTTTAAAAGGCGCTTTGTAAATATATATATTTAGAAAAAAAGTATATGCTGATGTTATACGAATGATAGTATTTCGTATAAACGAATTTATAATTGACGCAAGATTCCTGAGGATTTGAAAAAGTTCAAGCTGTATTTAATTATTTTGGATTTATAAAATTGGCCAAATCTAAAAGAATATTATATTAAAAGATTGTTTAGCTACTCCTTGTTAAGCTCTTAAACTTGATCCGGATATTTCAATTCGTCGACTTACTAATTTTTAGTTGTCAAATTATATACGGACTGATTACCACCAATAATTGTAAGAATTGGGATTTGGTTGTCTGGACTAAAATGAATCACCCTCAAATAATATTTCTATCTTTTAATCATATCTCGAAATAAAAATAACTTTATATTCCCTTACAAGATTGCAACCAATCATTAAGAACGGAAAGCTCTTTTTTGTACCTTGTTGACTTAATAGAGATAAATTTATAAAAACTGTTTCTTCCTCCGTCCATTTCAATTAAAATATTTGCAAATATTACAAACCAGCCAACGGTTTGTAAATGTTACCAATATTTAATTTCAACTAATTGAATATGATCATAATAACTACGGTAGGTATGATAAATCTCAGCGTAAATATGCTAACTCATACTGTATGTTCACAAATATTGTTATCATTGTATACAAATATTGTATGACTATGCAAAAGCGCAAACTGCTTACTTCATTCAATATATAAATCATGGAAGGCTGCAATATTGTACGAAAATTTGCTTTGAGAGGCATTTCGATATGCGAGCAGTAAGCATCTACTCAAAAGGTAACTACCGTTGATTTCTCCATTCGATATAGTATGTGCTGTAAGTTTTCATGCAAGATTTCTCAGTTCAAGGGAAATTGTTATTTTATTTAGAAGTGATCTAAAATTTAAACAGGAAAAGGGTTCATATCAAAATCGCTCAACCATTTTAAAAGCAGAATTAAATCGATCGTTCTGATTCCATTCTATCATAACTAGGAAACGAGATAAATTATTTTATATTTTTGTAAGTCAAAACCAAGTCAATATTCATATTTAAAGTGTTTTGAAATTATTATAAGACAAAAACCTATGATGTATTTATGCAAGTTTATACCAGCAATAAATTTAACATTTTTAACTATGAGTCTAATGTCCGGATATTACATATTTTGCGTCATTGAAACTCACTAGTAGTAAATTCACTCTGGCTATTTTATAGATAACATATAATGTTATACAAGGAAAATGAAATAATAAAGTCACAAGTTTGAATGAGTAAATTAAAAAAAAAATGGATTAAAAACAGTATTTTTATCAAACAAAATTTTCAAAAAATATCTTCGTTTGATTAACTTATCTTATTAGCTTAGGAATCATAGATTTTACTTTTTGTGTTAATTGCTTAGATTAGAGCTCAAAATATATTTAATAAATGATATAGATGACACGTGTATATTTTTTCTTCTTCTTATTTCTATATTCCATAAAAATATTATAGATGCAGTTGGTTCGATACGTATTAATAATTTTGAATCATAGATAGGATTTTTAAAATTACTTCGATTTGAATAAAGTTTTATTTAAAAGAAACCATATTCAAAAACAAAATAAGCACTTCAATAAGATAAAATAAGTTATATCGAAATTTAAAATACTTATTTGTAAAACCTTTGAGCACGTTGGTGAATTTAGTTTCGAGCTTGGTTTTCATATTTTGTTTATTCATAAGTTTTCTCGTTTTTGTTTCAATATTGTATGGCAGAATATAGTTATTCTCAGTATTTACGTCTTGTATTAAAAGCTCATTTTCTTTTTGGAAGTGGCTTTTACTACTGCTACGTATGCACTTTGAAAATCTGCTGCATTCGTTTTTCGAAAAGGGTCAGCGGTACAAACGTAAACGCAAAATGGCCAACATGGTGGGGAAGTAAAACGTTTGACCTGAGATTTGTTGAAAAGTAAAGGGGAAACGAAGATTGAAAACAAAAGATTGCGCAAAACAAAAATCATGGAACGTTTTATTTATTTAGATGACTTTGTTTATAATTTCACCCTTAGGTTGATTTATACATTATATGTCTACGTTCATTGTGTAAAATTATCTATTATATAAAAATATAATAAAAAAATCACAAAAATTGATTTTTGGCAAATATTTTCAATTCTAGTGATAAAATGGTCTGACAATCAGTCTTATTTTCTGTGAAACATTTCTAGGATTTAATATCCAACAACCTATGAATCGATATTGTTTTTTAATTTCCCAATGAATTTTTTTATTAAGTTATGTAAGCTAATTGTTTTATGCGATACAACACATTAAAGTTTTTCAACTTCACCAAAAAAAAAAAACACTAGATTAAAAACAATATTATATGTATAAAATACCTTTCACAATCACTCTTGACATATTTCTTTTTTGTCTACCGTGGTGTAAAATATTCTTTGAAACATTTTTTTTACTTTGGCTAATAACGAAGCACAATGGTTAGGAAATTTTTACAAAGCTTATTGCTTGTTACTTTCACACCCAACAATTCATCTGCAATCTAAGATATTTTATTTAACCGAAGAATGCTTATTGTTTGACTAATTAAATTACAATTCAACATACAGCGTCGCCATACAAAATAGATTTAATGATAAATGAGACTTCGATAGCAATTTTAATCTTTTACAAAAAAAAACATGGAGCACTGTTAAATATATTAATAATCTATCGGCGTTGCTAACAAAAAGAGTATAGTCTAGATTTTAGAAAGTCGAATTCAGCTTACAAGAAGAGATATAAATGAAAGAATTATTGGATCACGGCTTTAAAAAACGTTTCTCTAATTTTCGTCAACCAAGCATTGAAAGTAATAAGGATTTCTTCTTTTATGTCTGTTTCAATAATGAGTCATTAGTCTGCGGTAAGAATTGAAAAAAAAATTAATCGATTTTTTTTAATGTCACCCACGAAAAATTGGAAATAACAAGCGGGCGGTTATAATGAAAAGTCTAGACTCGATAAACCGTAATGCCATTTGATACTATTGTAAATAAATGAATGAATCCTTAAATCAATGTCACAAATACTGCTCTCATGAAAAGATATAATTTTTTGAAATTGGAAAACAAAAATTTTAATTTTCATTGAAACAATATTATTTGTGGCAGATAAATCCTTTATACAATAAAATATATTTTGAAATTTAATTTCACCACTTTAATATATATATACACTAAAATATAATACCTCTTACTTTTGAATTGCAAAACGAATATGAACCTCTTCCATTTCATTCGTAATTCACTACTTTATCATTTTTACGGCAATCAAATGAGTAATGGTTACCAGTCGTATTTTATTAAGAATACACTTAGTGAAACACATAGTACCAGAAGATATGATAAAACAATAAAATCTTTTCAATTATATTACAGATTTTACCGTCATTTATTCCACCAGAATATTATTAATTTGTTCTCGATTATACTTTTTGATGTGAAACTAATTTACTTGGTAAAGTTATTACAAATCAAATATATATATTCATCACAAAGGCAATTAAAATTACTTACAGAAGATTTAAAATAAACATCACTAGAGCTCAAAGAAATAAATAAATGAAAAATACTTTTACAAAAGAGATATCCCATATGCAACTTAACTCTTGTTTAAATGAAGCTTTTACAATTCTTAAAGAATTATTACCTTAATCAGCGATTGTAATTGTATTTTAAGCTAATATTGGATTAAACCTAACAAAAGTATTTTAGCAATAATTTTTAATAATAATATCGTCAAAATCAGCAGTGAAAAACAATAAAGGATTGTAAATTACTACAAAATTGTTTCCTTAACCGGAAAAATTAATAAATTCTTCAATCTTATAAATCCAACACCGCCATCATTAAAAGAGAAACCGAAAATTCATAAAAGCAGCACTTTATTATAAAACAAGCAAACAAACAGTCGATCAAAACAAACAAAGATAAAAATACATTCAATGCAAGTCATTGTGTGTGTATTTAGTTCAACAGATCTAATCAACCGTCTCGAAAAGCGTTCAGCCACTTATTAGCACTATATTCATTTCACTAGATATCATTAGCTTATCAACAAACATTCATGTAAAAAGGATTTGGAAATGATATTATGAATCCTTGAAACATTTGAATCCGAAAAGGTTTATTGAATATTTAAAATTTCCAAAGGTACTAGATTTTATTTAAATAATAAATAATACTATTGATGAAATGATTATGTACCAAATGGCAGTCCACTTGGCTCATAGAATGCAAAAATTGATGTAAAGTATTCAAGCTTTATTATTTTAAAAAGATTTGTTGCTTTGTAGATTACAATTGTAACATCTTACTGGAAAGGAACTGACAGCTTAAAAAATTAGCTGAGGCTTATAAATTACAAAATCAATACATATTAAACGAAATGAATTCTAGTAAAAAGTAAGGTTATACCGATACTGCCGCCAAACAAGCATAATACATTTTCTATGAAAATAGATTTATTTTTTTACGAATTCAAAAAACCAAAATGAATATTATAAAACTAGGATTGTAAACTTCTTAATGAACCACTGTAGTCTCATAATAGACGTGTTCTTATAACCTTAACGATATATCAAAGATCAAAGTTATTTTATTTTTGGAAGACATTGACGTCCAATATTTCCAGGATGATTTTAAATAATTTACATTTTTTTACATGCATTATATATCTCTCGATTTGAGAAAAATAAATAAAATAAGCTACGAAAAATTATTTCATACAAAGTATTATAATAATTTATTTGCTTTATAATTTCACGGATAATATCTATTTTTCTCTGAGAAAAACCTGCCAGACTGTAAAACACTACCAGTGAAATATCAAAAAAAAAATGTTTAGCCTTGATCGCTTAAACAATATATTTAATTATCTTTATTGTGAAAATTCTTCGCTAATTTCGATTTCAATTGCGAAAATAAATCATATAGTGGAAAGATACATTTATCGATCTTGTGTGTTGCTGGTATCCTTTAAAATTAAATTTTTTATTTATATTTTTTCGTTAATCGCACGATACACACATGAGTGACACCACTGATATCGGTTAAATAAATTATTCAAGATTGTTATATTAGGTTTTCACTTTAAAATAGTACAAGATGAAAATTAATAATTTCATCACAAAGATTTCTTGAATTTAAATTTTACACGACTTCCAAGTTTTAATACCTTGATTAAATCATGGAATAAATTTAATTACGATGTGAATTTTCTGATCGGATTAAATAATATGACAGTGAATTAGACTTAGTTTTGATACATAGTGAGTATCCCAGGTGTTTGAATACTAAGTCTCCCTTGTTAGGTTTGTCACATTTGCTTGAATAATGTGAAACACTACAGCATCTTGATTATCTCAGTATAACTAACTTTTCCTTGAATTGAATCTAATATTATAATAAGCATAACTCAAATAATTAAAAAAATATTTTTTTACTATGTTGATAGGTAAACACAAAAAAATGTATTTTCAAGAAAGACTGATTAATGAAAACTATTTTTGTTGGTTCTACAAAGTAGCGAAAGGACAAACAATGCACAAAAATGAGTTTCCTGGATGATTACTGATGCGTCAAATTAAATATCACACTATAATCATATCGAGTCAGTGGTGAATTAGTCAACGTCGATGATTTCCGTTTGAGATACAGTACTGCCAGACATTTCAATCGATAAATATATTTCTGTTTAAAGGTATGGGTGTTTGCAATGTCTGTAAGTTACCTCCCAAGCATCGAATTCATAAAATTAAGCATATCGGCGGTGTGTAATTACAACCGCTCGTCATTACGCTATTCGTGGCCTTAACGCTTCCATTCCTCCTCTCTTCAACAGAAAGTGAATAGAAGCATTTGGATAAAAATCTGCATTAGTTAATAAAAAAACCTACGTTGAGTACCTTTCATTAGAATAACATACAATTTTAGTAGGTATATCTATTTAAAAAAAAACCCATTTATATGTTAATGTTAGTTGATTAATATCTGTTGAACAACCCTATCAAGAATGACCCTTTAACAAGATCGTTAATGAAAGTTATCACCTAGTAATTTTGTTATTATTAATTATTATTAGATCATTATTATTTTTTTAGGTATAATTTACTGCTTGCCTTGTGGTAAGTGTTTTCCTGTAATTAAAAACTTTGGTATATAGACGATGCTATCTGTTTATTTTACGTCAGTTCTTTTGCATCCGTGTGATAGAATGCCTGAAGATGCCGAAAGACGAAACCTGGGTCGTTAGTGACAAAAGATGCAGAATTGTACAAAGTTGAAACAATTCAAACACGCTATTTACTCGACATTGTAAATTTTCATGAGTTAAAAAATTCAAATTCAAATTAATAATTAATGAATGTCTTATAAGCTTTATTATGATTGAAAATCTTAAATTCATTTACTCAAAGCAGACAAATAAGAATCTTCTTTAGTAATGATTTTTATTTATAAAATAATGTAATTTGTCACTAGAATATCATTTAAAATAATTAGCAATTGATTAACTTTTACAGATATTATGGTTATTAAAATATATGAACACTCCTGAAATGTTTGATTGAACCAATGCTTTTTATTTTTTATTCGCGAATTTTAATGCTTGTAGTAAACCTGGGCAAATGTCCACACATATCAAGCGATAGGATTTCAAAGCACCGCAAATATTGACGGCGGGAACTTTCGAGCGGCACCGCTGCAACCCAAAATAGGAAGCTAGGGTCAAGTGGTCCCTAGCGACTGAGGCCCGTTCGGCTTTTTATGTGCACCCCGTGCCATTATTCGACCCAGTCTCCCCTTTTACGACCACGCAGTTTACTTGAATGTGAGTTCTAGGTACAACTAGTACTCGAGGCAGATTTTATATACGATTTTGTGAGGATAACTGAAGTCTTTTTGGTTTGAGTGTAGTTTTCATTTTTTCGATTGAGATTTTTACTATAGTCAATTACTGGAAAGCCTTTTATTATTTTATGATTTACTTTAAATGAAAAAGGGGAAAAATGCAAACGACAAACTTATCCCAAAAAAATCGATTCATACATTTCAGAAGCGTTCTCCCTCTCCAAATTATCTATGATTTTTGAAAAAAAAAATACAGAAGTGAATTTGACAACATTTTTTAACCATTTAAAAACAGCTTATAAACCATGATATACGCTATGTAAAACGCGACTTAATATTTTGATCTTTATTAACAAGTCTCTGTTTATGGAACTGTTACGGAAAGAAAAATGACGAAAGGTACTAAAATATTGCTTATCAATGTATCACGTCAAACTTTTCAAGCGTCTGATATTTTTGTTAAAAGTAACCATATTGACAGTCATGGATTCCAAGACATATTGAAATATAAAGATTTCATTAGAAAAAATTCCAATCATCAATTGAAATATTTGACGTTTCTGATGTATATTTTATTTTATCCATAGAAGGTTTATAACCTAGAGAAGGTTTGTAACTTTCGTAAAAATGAGCTGTTTAATTGTAATAAATTAAATGTTTTTATTTCTCATCCGATCTCTACGAATAAATTAAATTTGGTCGAAGTGTGCTTCTTATTTCTAAAATATCTGATAAAACAGTCGGGTATAAAAGCCTGCTGAAAATAAAAAGCTTTCAACAATACACTTGAAACGTTATGTTACAATACGTATATAAAGTTTAATTAAGCTTATAAGTTCTTAGCACTTTCGCTGTACTTCTGCGCTAGCAAAAAATCTCAATCTGACAGAAAAGGCTTCTTTTTGTCGTTTATCGTCAAATCCCAGAAGGCTCTAGCATGATATATGTTGTCTTGATTCACAGGAAGAGTGCTTTGTGACGTCACTCGCATGCTACTTCACACTTCGTGGAGAGAGTACAACGTAAAGTTAAAATAATCAAAACAAACAAAAAAAGCTCTTCAAAAGAAGAGAAGTTAACAAATAATACAATTTGCTAGCAACTTCCGAAATGTAGTAGATATTTTTGACACAGATATATTGATTGATATTGCCAAAATAAATTCTTGAAAACTACCAGCAACACTTAGCTCTTTTCGATCATTTTGAGAACAATTTAAATATACAAACGTTGTATTCCATGATCATATTAGATCAAATTCAATCATACTATATTCAAATGAAAAACTAGTTTAATTTAAAAAAAGGAATATTTTATTCATTTGACTTTCGGAACTAGCTATTCGTTCTTTGATATAAAAAGTGAGTTTTGTCTCTTATCTGCCACATGTTCAATGACAAATATCAATGAATCACTCGTTCAAAAAATCGAAGGAAGTGTGATGTTAGCAAATATTTAATTGTTAAAAAAGTGTATAAAAACAAAACCTTTGAACCACTTGGTCACAGTGATTGTAATATTGACAATCAAAATTACATCGTACGTTACATAATATAATATATGCATACGAAAATTGGTTTCAAAGATATTCATGCTTTAATTTTTTTATTTAAAACCTATAAATATATAATATAAATTAATTAATAAGTGCTATAAGGCTTGGTGCTATTTATAGCTCAACGTGTACGATGGAAACTACCAAGAGTTATCATTGCGGTAGTTAGTAATCGTATTTGATAATGATATTTAATAATAGCCTGATAAAACATGATACTTTAAACGTTATTGTTATCCTGAAAGAATTCATTTGTAGTAATTATTGATGCTGAATCGTTGAAAATACACCGACGAAAAAAAATTCGTTCACTAATTAGCATAGCTTTGTAATAATATGTAATTCATTATAAAATTTAAACTGCAGTAAATGAAAACGTGCACTAATCAAGGCTTTACGATCACAACAAAAAAGGGTAATTGACCGATTCCATTTGTGTAATTGCATTAAGCAATGGTAAAAGCGGTTGGCAATCAGCTAATGAAAAATTACAATAATTACCGTGCCGGGCAATAAAATCAACCACCCTTATCACCACTAATACCTGCCACCACATTACTTTTGTAAGCCCGGCTCAATAAGCTAATGAAAAATCTCGGCCCTACCGCTTTATTTTCTATTACGTTTTTCTATTCAAAGCTCGATTATATAAATCTAAATACAATATGAAAATCCATTATGTATGATAGGTTCTGTAAAAAAATACTTTTTATTGATTCAATTGGCATTCACTTGGTAGAACTCCATTATAACACGGTGAAAAAATAGCAATATATTTTAGTACTACAAAATTATTTTTTTAAATATAGTTGTTAGCTATTTCGGCTTACTCATCGTCAAAAGTTTAACATACTTGAGGTATGTTAAACTTTTTATACTGTGTTAAAAATATATTTATTTCGATTTTATTGGAAATGAAAACATTTGACATAAAAAATATTTTCAGATTTTCTTCGAATAATTACTTAAAAAAATAGTTTCCAAAGTGCATGACCATTGTTTTAAACAAAATAAATCGACATGATAGTTTAGTTGTATGACACGAAAATACACAACATAACTATAAAATATGGTTTTTTTACATTACTGTAGGACTAAAGATAGTATTTTTCATGTGGTGTTTAACAACCTTAATAGTTATTTGTATGTGGAACTTAAAATTCTAATTTTCTATACTTACATGTTTTGTATAATTTTTTTTATATCATTTTGCCTTGTTGGTGGGAATCACTTGACTTTGTGAAACCTTTGTAGGGTTTTCATGATTAAAATGAGAATGAATTGAACATATTTGTTCTACTAAAATTATAAAACAATGTAAAAAAACTATTTTATTTTCATATAAGCACCACTGTGAACGTCGAGGAAATGGTCAGCTTAATATTTTTCCGTCGTTTCCGTTTCCCATAGTTAAAGGTTTATTTTTTCATTTAATTTTAGTTCAAATGTGTTTTATTAAGACCCATAAACTTCAATTATAATTCATATAATAACATTTTTTCTCTTAAAATATAAATGTAGATGAACCTAAAAAAAACCGTTTGAAATTATTGGAAACTGCATTAAATTATTAATAACATCACAATTCTGACACTGCAATAAAATGTACTTTAAATGTTTTCTATTTGCACACGATCAATTATTCGGAAACCCAGAATGGCTCCGATCAAATTACTGTCACCATTCGAAAGAGAAGGGTTTGTTTTGCAACCCTGAAAGCCTCTCGCTACAACCTCCACATTCCATGTCAGCTAACCCTTCCTCAACCGGAAGTTATGTTTAATTTAGAGTGAGCAGATTTTTAAAGTGTTTACCGTTACGCAATCTTTTATGTGCTTTATGATAATCTTTTTTTTGGTAAAGCAATTTTGCTTTGAATAAAGATGAAAAATTACTGCTTTTTTTAAATAATTTACAATTAAAAAACATGAATAACAAAACATTTCTTTAAAACACATTGTTTTCATATAGCTAATTATACATTTTTATGCTCCGTGAAAATGTGTATATTAATTGTAATATTTCTTACAAAAAAGATAAGAACCAAACGTACACCGCTGATGTTTTTATTCAGTTTATAATATTTTTTTTTATTTTTTAATGATACATTTGATCAAAAATCGTGTCAGGTAATTGCATGGCAAGTATTTTTAGAGTACTGTGTTATTTTTTTTGTATATGAATTAGATATTTATTGATTGACTTGGCATTCACTTGGTAGAACTCCATTATAACACGGTGAAAAAATAGCAATGTATTTTAGTTCTACAAAATTATTTTTAACAAATATAGTTGATAGCTATTTCGGCTCACGCCATCGTCAGAACTATGCTTAAACTAACATTTGCTTATCTATATATAGCTGTGTAGAAAAGGTACACAACACATCCTCTCTCCTGTTCCAACGGCCTAGCTTGTTACTTTAACACACTGGCACAAAATTTTCAAAATTCTAAATGAAACAATAGGTGTCTATGACAATAAGATTATATGTGGGACGGAAGTGATCCTTCTGGAAGTAAATCAGACCACCCCTTTGTGCAACGGCTGGACAAGTGGCGATGCTATTATATTAGTTTGGTCGTTAAGAATCCTTTGTGATAATTGGTGTCTATTGATTTCTAGCTGTTCTAAAGCCGTCATTCTCCGACCCTTACTACAAAGATGCAAACATTTCGGGGCTGAGTTTGAATTTATAGTATGTGATTCATTAATAACGTGACTAGCGAATTAGATATTGTTATAAGCGATATATTTTAAAATAATCAATTATACACAAATTCAAATGAAATAGTACCAAATGTATTGAAAATGGTTGAATTAATAGACACACATATAAACTGTTACAACAATCCATTGATGTTAATTTTCTTCAAGACAGTTTTATACTAACTTTATTTGCTGGAAAATATTTTTATTTTACATGACTTGGTGGATATTTTGGAAAAAAAATACACTTTACAAATTATAAAATGATTTTTTCTTAAATTATCTAAAATCAATTTTAATACCAAAATTATTATTAAATAATCTTCAAATATAACTTGACTGACACTTTAGATTAAATAATATTACCAAGTCAATAACTATCCCTAACCGGAATACATCTATTTTATCTTGTTCATTTTGCTTTGGAAAGAAATAACCTTTTTTAACCAATTTAACAAGAAATATGAAGTCATAGTCTCTACTCCACCTACGTTCGCGACAGTAGTGCTTAGTCAAATTAATTGACTTATGATGATTCCGTGTAATAGTTCACTAATTAAATCAAGAAAACTACTAGTTTATTGGAAATAACCGTCAGTCTCTTATTGAGGAAATAATGTTTGTCAAATCGCCATCGCAAAATTTCTTCAGTAAATACAGGGTTCTATAATAAAACCAGTGGACGTAACCAAAATTTATTACTTTTCTCGCAAAATAAAAAGGGTTGTGAAGGGTGCTAGAAACAAGAATTCTGGCAAACGGTTTTTCATTGGTCATATATCTTTGTTTCGGGGGATGGCCTGAGTATGTCGCTATTCTATTTCACGGGCTTTCAATCCTTCGTTAATTCTTAAAACTTAATTTGTAGAAATAACTTAATGAATCTTTATCTCGTACGTGTTTATAATAGAGCTTGTCTTAATATATTATATCCATTACAATGATATTAATACTATAGACTATCCTAAGCAAGTTTTTATTACACGGTGAAAAAAATAGCAATGTATTTTAGTTCTACAAAATTATTTTTAAAAAATATATAGTTGATAGTAATTTCGGCTCACGCCATCGTCAGAACTACGTTCTGACTACTGACGTGAGCTACGTTACTGAATACTGACGTGAACCACGTTACTACTACTGACGTGAGCCGAAATAGCTATCAACTATATATTTTTTAAAAATAATTTTGTAGAACTAAAATACATTGCAATTTTTTTCACCGTGCTATAATGGAGTTCTACCAAGTGAATGTCAATTCAATCAATAAGTTTTTGCTACACCTATCGCTTAATTTTCGCGAATTATATGTTGCGTGGTTATAGAAACAACCTCAAATCATATAACACGTTCAAATATATGTTAGGTCACAAAGTAATATTCCGCTTCAATAAAGACATAAATTTCATATGTAGCAGGAATACAACAGTTAAATAAACGTTATAAAAAAATGTCTAAAAATACGCTTGTCATAGTTAAAAAATAATATGGGCAACAATAGTTCACGACCTCATGGCTGTAAGTATCAGATTTACTTTTCGATCGCGAATATGTAAAAAACTTTAAATGCGTTTTATAATTCAAAAACAAGAGACAAATATCTAAAATCTCTAGTCGGTACACTCCGAATAGATAATCAACTTCTACACCTACCTGATTTTTACAGTTATTCTACAATAGTTACATCTGCAATATACAATTATAAAATACGGTGGTCCGCTACCAGTGTGTCGTGATAATAATTTTTCTATTATAATCATATTATATGCCCACGTATATTCTTAATATATCTTTTTTTCATGTGTGCCGTGAAAATTTGACGAAGCGGAATGGTCACAGATCACTGAAATAATTTATCATTAAATCAATAGCAACTGTTTGACTTAAAAAATATTTTTTCAACCTTGCTAATTTAGCATTTTAAATATTCAATTCTTAACAAAATATTCTACAAAAATCGATTGTTAACTTCAGAAAATTACAAAATAAAACCTTTAAATTATTCAAAGTAAGCTTGATTTCTTTTCAATTATTTATATTATCAATTGAATACTTTTGAAAATTGTTTGTATATTTTTAAGATAATGACAGTTATTCGTTGCCTTATTAGACTCACTTAACCATATTAAAAAAAAAAAACACCTGTTTTAAACATTAGGAATTTGCGGCCCGATGATATACAATTATTCACTTACGTTTCATTTATAATCAAATTATTTAAAACAACAAAATGAATGGTCAAGGCCGACATGTGGCTCTTATATTACTTGAAAGATAAACGAGTAGGCCGTTTTCAAACAAATTTGTTTTTTTTCAGCAGTTTCTCAACGCAAGGGACTGTATCAATCAATAGCGCAGATAGCAGAATTGAATCAGTAATGCTAATACTGATTTTCCACATGCCATCGGACCACCCGACGGCAATGCCATTGAAAGTGCTAAAGAACAAGTATTTGTCTACATTTCACATTGTAAAACATAAAACGACGGTAACGTCATCTATTGCGGTGCAACCGAAAAATATATATTTATTAATATATTTTATTTCCATGGAAAAACAGAAAAATTACATTATGAAATAATTAAAATAACAGAAAAATATATTTGATATTTTATTGAGAGAATATATTTATATCTACTTCCCATAATTTATAAGTTACGATCGTTGATTTTCATAACGATCTGATAGAATATTGTGTATCCAAGACGCGAACCAACTGCGAGTACAAAGTAAACGCTCGACACATCCCATGTAAAAATATCTAATATCAAAAGTGCCAATCTCTCGTACGGGTATTGAAAAAATGAATTTTTGTGATACTTTTGATAATAGTATGATTTTCAAATTTAGACACTCTGAAACTTGCCGTACTCTCGTTACTAGAAAAAATACTCTCATATTACTAACCATTGTAACTCCCAACATGTGTTGTGTTATGACGAAAAGTTATTCTATATAAGTATTTTTTGATATTTTGCATAGAAAATTTATCGGAGATAGTATTGTAAATATTGGGAAATTTTAAATATCGTTTAAATCCAGTGTGTATTTATATTGACGGACTTATTTACCCCGAGTATTTGAATTTCGAAGAACGTAAAAGTTTTGTTCCTTTTTAATTATTATTATATTACATATTGTGCATTCTAAAGAGTCTTGTATTCTTGAAATATTAAGAGAAGAGAGAACAGAGCAATATTTTAAGTCCACATAAGTATTATTTGTCCATCGTTTATTCCTTAAAGTAAAAATCAAATGAAAACCTGCAGAAACAGTAAAAGTAATGTATCATTGCTTTTTGGCATTGGTTACTATGCATTAGTAAATCACTCTTAGGTTGGCGAGCGAAGGTCATAGAAGTTATTATATAAACGTTATTATTTTACAAAAATCAGTGATGTCAATTTTCTGTTTGTTAAAAGTTTAAAACAGCAATTATTAGCAACAAAAATTTATTGAATGCTAAAATGTGTCATTTTGTATCATTTATTTAAACTTTTTAATGAAAAAAATTACAATTTTTTTTTATGATATCGACTGAAGGTGCTTGAAGGTGAAGGAACTTCAATATTAAATTTGAATTGTTGCAACTTTGTACGATTCCATATGTCTTATCACAAACGACCCGGGTTTCGCCCTTCGGCATCTTCAGGTATTCCATCGCACGGAACAAACTGACTGACGTCAGTTCTGTTGCATCATAAGACATATGGAATCGTACAAAGTTGCAACAATTCAAATTTTACTTATATATGATTTATAAGTGGAAAAACTTTTGGCCGAATAATCTTTATAGGAACATTTCCAATAGAACTAAAGCATTTAAGGATTATAGCACATTATAATATTTTTATAATAGTATTCATTCATAAAAAACACTTTGGGAAGAAAAGACAAATATTTATACCACAAAGAGAACTCGACCATCATATAATATTTTCTAAGCTTTCAGAACGGTTAATGAACAGAGTTTTTTCGTTTTTTCTTTCAGAAACTCCTTTAAATCCAAAGAATAAATAATTATTTTACTTATTTGTCGTAACTTCCCGAGTAAAAAGTAATAAATGGGAACTCTTTATATTACCTCCTAGTTTTCAGGTTTTATCAAATTATGTATAAGCCAAACTAAATTTGGCATCCGTATCAAATGGACTTTATACAATATCTAGATAAATTATTCATTTGGGGTATAATGTTTCTAGCTTTTGGCGGGCTAGAACCAAGTTTCCGCAGCTATTTAAATATGGAATGGCGTTTGGTTTGCAAGAGAATGCCATACAAACTGACTCGATCCAAGCATTACGTTTCCTTGCAATAGACTTTCTTTTCCATCAGAAAGACTAATAGTCGTCTCGTCAGTCGTTGGTTTTAAACTCTTTTCGAATTTCTTCACATAAATAATATAGATTTGAGAAACATTATTGTTTCATCTACACTTTTTACTAAGGAAATACAATTTTACATGTGTATGTATGTATACATTATCAAATGCTATGTTTTCTGAATTATTGATTATTAATGTATTGCATGAACAATTATTTTATTGTAATAACGAAAATTTATGGCGCTTAACTTTAAAATAAATAATCGTCTGTAGTATATTGGAGTATATCTGTATTTGAAATAGAAAATTAAATTATCAGACA
This sequence comes from Himalopsyche japonica, assembly GCA_028555115.1. Taxonomy (NCBI): domain Eukaryota; kingdom Metazoa; phylum Arthropoda; class Insecta; order Trichoptera; family Rhyacophilidae; genus Himalopsyche; species Himalopsyche japonica. The sequence continues at coordinate 774,346 of JAHFWJ010000326.1, read as the reverse complement.
TTGAGAGTATTTCTCCGCTAACATTATGAGTATGATACTTAATATAACTTTTTTTAATCAACAAAACTCAAAATATTGTGCTAGCAAGCAACATTGTTAAAAGTTACCAAATTATTTCTACTTTTGCGGTTCACTGTTAGCAACAAAATTCTAAATGTTGAGTGATTTGGTGGGTTGCATTTTAAAACAGTGAAAAATATTTTTATTATGTTTAAGGTAACCTCTACAAAAACTTTTGTATTGTAATTAGTCAATATGTATAATTTTGAATATTTTGCAAATACATTTTAGTTACACGGCTTGACTTATAAAAAAGATGTTACGTTTTTGTTGGGAGGAAAATTTATTGTTATTTAGTTTTTTTTAAATATCTATTAATATACCGTGTCAATTGTCGGTTGTACAACATAGTTTAATGGAAATTAGAAAATAATTATAAAATCACACTGTTCTTTAGTTATCCCAATGTTTTATCAACTGATGCGTTTTGATGATATTTTAAATATAAATTTTATGAGTTTGCTTTTCGTTAGCTTTAAATTTCACAATAGTATAATAAATATATCGAAAAACAATCGATGGTGATATAACTAAGATTTAAGGTTGAAATTTGATACATCATCATTATTTTGTTTTCTATAAAAATGATGATTTTAACATATTAATTTAATTTAACGACTCGAGTTTTGCGTTTCGGCATCTTCAGACATTCTATCACCCGCATTTAACATACCTAACCTCAATCAAAACATGTAGAAGCGTACGAAATTTCAACAATTCAATATTTAATTTATATTTATTTTCACTCTTTTATAATGGAATTCTATCGAATAAATGCCAATTCAATCAATTTATCAGTATGTAATAAAATTTATTCAAAAACTTAAAGTTAAATTTTGTCCATCCATTTAAATGCGTGAATCTGCCAAAATATTATGAGTGAAAAAATGTTGGAAAATAACGATAATTCAAAAAATTCAAAGAAACCAGATTTTTAACGTAGTGCAAAGATAGAAAACCTATCAGAATTAACTATACTTATTTCATATACAATGCCCATTAAAAGTATTCATGTAATAATACATTATATTCTATTTTTATTACGTGCATGATTAAATGTAAATCGTACCTTCTTGTCGTACGTTTAAAAAGTGAATATTAAGTATTATATTATATTTTTAAAATAACTAAAAATATGTGTATTTCCTAATTATAGCTCTCGTTTTGCCGATAAAATATTCCTTCATATATTCAATATTTCTTATAATATATATAGTTACACCACTTAAAATAATCCAAAGAAAGCTTTTAAGCATCATCCAACTTGTTTAAAGATTTCCCCGAACAAGCTAATCTTTTGAAAACTTCAAAAATAAAATAATGGATTACCTTAAATAGTCTTGTTTTACTTATGAAGTGGCGTTTGTTCATGAGATTTTGAAAACTTTTGAAGTGCTCCTGGCATTGCATCAAAAATCTTGATAAACATTTTAATATTCCATTTTTCAGATAAAGTCAAAATAATTTTAATGTTAGGCTTGTTCAATTTGTTTTTGTTTTGATTCTGAAAATCATAAAAATTTGCGTGAAGTATATATATTTAAAAAAATTGTCGATTGTAATATAAAATATTTAACATTTTGTGTATCGTTAGAAGATATTTTTAAGTCTTATTAAAACAAATATTAACAATGATGGACAGTCTTTGCAATGACAAACACGACTAAATAATAAATCAATATTTAATTAAGGGGTTACAATTTTTTTTTTTTTGTATAATGATAATGAAATTAGTACAAAAATTCAATTTCTAAAATCATGTAAGTGTTTTTTTTTGTTGACTGCAAATTAAAATTGTAAGGGAATAATTTAGAAAGATGTTTGCCTATCACATATTTTCAATCGAAGTCATCAGAATATCTTTAATTATATTAATTACTTTAAATATTAAATATACATTTTTCGTACAATTTCTACTATATATATATATATATTATATATAATATTCAGAACCGGTTTCGCTAATCGAAAGCGTTATTAACCGATAGAATACAAATAAAAAAATACGGCCACTTAGGCAATTATTGTAATTCGTTGATAATGCTAGTGATGGGCGAAATCGTTCCTGATCAAAAAGTGTATTGTTGAAACAATACTCAAAATGTGTTTTTAATATTTTTTAATTTAAGTTACAGTTAAAACCTTAAAATTTAAGCAAAATGTTTAGATGTTATAGTAATATTATAAAATTTAAAAGATACATTAATCAAATAAAATATGTAGGCCATTTAAAAAGAAGATATGTCAGTCAATTCAGTATATCATCTAACGATGAATTTTAAGTCAATTAATAAAAGATTCATTTTTTTTTGCCTGTAAAAGAAACTTTCTTTTATATCAGTAATTAATGACATATTTTCAACTATTTGTATTTGTTACAGCTACAGTAGTTATGCACATTAAATGCAACCATTAGTACTGTAATAAAACTTTGCAGCCGTGTAAGATTAATGCACTTACAAAGGAAATTCGAGGTTGCAACTTGTACGTTCTACACATACTTATAAGTTATAGCTACAATTTCAGAAATAAGCGGTTCAGACTATTTCATAACTTATGTTAACCAGAAAAAAAAAATCCGCAAATATTTTTATATTTCAAATAAAAAGAAAATATTACAGTTTGTAAACAAAAGAATGAAGAAGTATAGATTAAAAAACTAAACGGAAATTCTTTATAATGTTAAACTGTTATCCTATTTAATATAACAGTATTTTTTCAGTTGAATATTATATCTACGTAATTTTCTGTCAATTTATTACTAAAATTCGTTATTGATCGTTAATATTCAAAGAATTATATATGTACGGTAAGATTTATACAATAAAGCTCCGAGATATAAATAAAAGTCGTCAAGGAGACTGTTAATCAATAGATATAAACATATTTTTTTAATATCATACTCAAATGAAATCATTTTATCGTGGTAAGAATTCTAATCTTTGTTTTTATTACTCTTGGCGAATTATAATAAAAACTTTACAATGCTTGATAGATTTTAAAGAAAATGCACAGCTGTAGTCAATAAGGTGTTTTTTTGATGTGACAGCTACAATTTGATCCTAAAATTCAATAGTTTTTTTCAGGGTATAAATAAGTATTTATGGATTTTTTTCTTCAGGCATAATAAAAATGTTGATACTTCTAGTTATTCAAGTTAGTAAAAAATCCTCATGTATTTTCCAATTTTAAATTACTTTAATTTTTTAATTTTAACTCGAATTGAAAACCATCTGGTAAATTATATGTCTACTGTCTATGGAAGTATTTTCCGCACAATATGTGTCGAAATTAATTCACACCGAGTGTATTACGACCTCTGTTTTCTGTAGCTGTCCGCATGAGTAGACAATATTGCTTTACTTAATGCAAACAACGTATTTTACAATTTCGAATAAACATATTTTTATATATAGTATTATGTTATGTGAAGCATAACGTCATGTCGTTAAAACTTCGAAATAATTAATAAGAATTGTTGACATAAAATTTATAAAATAAACGACATATTTAGTTAAAATATGCTGCATAGTAACACGTTTAAAAAATCAGTAACCTTAATTTTATGATAAACACATTGTTCAATAATGCAAATAAAATGGAGACAAACAACATCATAAAGATTCTGTAAGAGAAACATTTTAAAGCCCTTTAGGGGTGTTGTATGTACGTGACAATCTTCAGAGCTTCATTTTCAGCTGCAAACTTGTGCAACCAGCATAAACTGTTTACTTTGACCAAGGGGTTGAAATGAACGAGAAAAGGTTAACTTGTATGGCTCACAAGATACCGTTTATGGTGCTCCGGAACTCAATGAATTGCCCGACGTGATTTTTGCTAAAGATAGCCTGACACTAAAAATCTATCGACACAAAACAAAACACTTTGATACATGGTGTTTGTGATATACAATAACTTATTTGTTATTTGAAAATTAATATTTATAAATCATCAATAAATTGAAAAATACTTTACACAACTAATACGCTAAGCATGGAGTGAATATTTTTTATGCACATATATTTACACCATATTTTTACGAAGAGAGCTGTAGAAATCTATATGTGTATAGTATATATGGCTCAAATCCCTGAAATACAAAATTATATCCATGGCTTAGAAAAAAAAATATCTCATGCTACATATATTCAAATACTCTACTATATATATATATATATATAACGACCGTACCACGTTGTAAGCGCCGGCTCTCGTGCGGTCACCGAAGTTAAGCAACATTGGGCGCGGATAGTGCTTGGATGGGTGACCGCTCGGGAACACCGAGTGCCGTGTTCTCTTGGCTATGGGAAGGAAAACCCAGACAGAAAACCGAACACCAACCCGCCTGGGCAGCGTGGTGTTGCTATGTCCAAACCCCCCCTGAAAAAAACAGGGGGAGGCCTTCATCCAGCAGTGGATCGACCCCGGCTGATGATGATATATAGTGAAGTATATATGAATGAAGTATATATATGTGAAGTTTAATATATATTTATTGATTGAATTGGCATTCACTTGGTAGAACTCCATTATAACACGGTGAAAAAATAGCAATGTATTTTAGTTCCTCAAAATTATTTTTAGCAAATATAGTTGATAGCTATTTCGGCTCACGCCATCGTCAGAACTATGCTCAAACTAACATTTGCTTATCTATATATAGCTGTGCAGAAAAGGCACACAACACATCCTCTCTCCTGTTCCAACGGCCTAGCTTGTTACTTAACACAATGACATTAAATTTTCAAAATTCTAAATGAAACAATAGGTGTCAATGACAATAAGATTATATGTGGGAGGGAAGTGATCCTTCTGGAAGTAAATACGACCACCCCTTTGTGCAACGGCTGGACAAGTGGCGATACTATTATGTTAGGTTTTTAAGATGTCTAAAAATAGTATAGATAAAATCAATAAACTGGACAGAAGCGGTATTTATAAAATGTCCTGTGGCTGATGTTTATCCGTTTATATTGGACAGACAGGTAGAAGTATATCTACTCGAGCTAAGGAACATGTAAGATCATTCAACAATAAAAAAACAGATTCACAATTCGCTAATCACGTTATTAATGAATCACATAATATAAATTCAAACTCAGCCCTTAAATGTTTGCATCTTTGTAGTAAGGGTCGGAGAATGACGGCTTTAGAACAGCTTGAAATCAATAGACACCAATTATCACAAAAGATTCTTAACGACCAAACTAACATAATAGTATCGCCACTTGTCCAGCCGTTGCACAAAGGGGTGGTCTGATTTACTTCCAGAAGGATCACTTCCGTCCCACATATAATCTTATTGTCATATACACCTATTGTTTCATTTAGAATTTTGTAAATTTAGTGTCATTGTGTTAAGTAACAAGCTAAGCCGTTGGAACAGGAGAGAGGATGTGTTGTGTGCCTTTTCTGCACAGCTATATATAGATAAGCAAATGTTAGTTTAAGGTTCTGACGATGGCGTGAGCCTTAATAGCTATCAACTATATTTGTTAAAAATAATTTTGTAGAACTAAAATACATTGCTATTTTTTCACCGTGTCATAATATATATATATATTCAGTTGAATATAGAAAAAAGGGAAATGCAGTTTCGGTATTGTACTTGAAAATGCTAACATCGCTTGTTTCTGGGAATCCCCTTGAATTTTTTAAAGCTATATAAAAAAGTGGACCTATAGTCTTCTTCAAATATACCATTCAAACACCAGTCATTAAAAACTCATCGCTGGTCTTTTTAATGCTTTTGGTGGCTTTTAATACATTTGAATCAAGTCATCTGAACATCAAAGTGCATAAACCACTGCTCGTTTGTAACCTTTAACGATAGATGCATTTCAACAGTCGATATGCATTTTTATGATGATTTAGAAAATATATCATTATTTGCCTGCAATAGATAGTGTTCTTACATATTAATGATACCGCATGTGGTCAAGGAGCTAGATTGCCTTTGGCAACCACATCACGCTGATATGTACCAATATTTTGATGTTGAAAAAATATCATTGAATTAGACGCGTCACGTTGAAATCTATACGAACAATCAAATAGGAAATAGATTTGAAGAAAAAAATAAAGAGAGAGAGTAAGGCAAACAAATAACGAAACAGTAACTATAAACATTATTTAACAAATCTGATTTAAAGATAAGAATATTACTTTATAATAGATGCGGTAAACCTACTGAGTACATAATTTATAAAGAAATAGCGTTTCGGCACTGGCGGTAATCGCACATTCTATGTGGATTTTACAGTAATACGAAACCCACCTTCAGCGATGCTTATCTGTTTTACAGTAAGGTTATAGGGGAAATGGGGGCGAAGTGCCCACCCCACGCTGGCTGACATTAATATTCAAGAACACGGAATCTAACCGAAACTCATTTGCAATTAAGCGTTGAAGGGAGGATATAACACATTTGCTAAGACGGTGCAGGGGTAGCTACTTTCAAAATATTTTGATTATAAAGGGTGATGCAATGTGTAATCATTTTCGAATATTACTTCTGTGTTTCTGTGTCTATCTCTTATAATTGCTACCATAACAGTTTCAGACTTTCCCTACGGCACGTACTGTTAATAATAGTTCTGGTGTTCATCAATATCTTGTAAAAGCTCTTTAGGCCCACATACCAAAACTTGAATTCTGTTTTACTATTGTTAATTAAAAAACTCGTAAAAAAATCATTTGTCACTGGGATTATAAGCAAGAGCAAACAATGACACTTATTAACAATCATTCGATACGAATGATGTGCCAACATAAATTGAATGTTGTGTTAAAGAAAGATATTAGACATATTGTTCAAGAAAAATATGCATATGATATCATATCAACTAAAGGTGTGAAATGGGATTTCAAAATCAAATTTTAACTGTTGAAACATTGTAGAATGCCTGAAGATGGCGAAATGTGGAAGCCATATCGTTAGTGAGAGAAGATGAGGAATCGTACAATGTTTCAACAATTCAAATTTGATATACATTTTTATTTTTAGGCAGGTACATGATAACTACCTACGAATTATACTTCAAAAAACTTTAATTACTATTTATATATAATATGTAGTGTGTGTAAAAAAAACAAATTGATAAACATAAAATACAATAAATGAAAAATAACACCATTTTCACAAGAAACGTAAATTATTTTCTAGTAATAAGTATAATGAAATTAAAACAATATGTCCTACACTCTTATAAATATCATGCCTTTCAAAAATATTTTTTTACACCTAAAGCCTTAAAATGATAAAAACGTGTGCGTGCATGGCTAATTTATTAGATTAGTGATATGAGAAAAATAATATTTAAATATTTTCCATTTCTTTTTTATTTTTCTTTATACAAATAATATTATTTTAAATTGATCTGTTTCTGTAGTGATACCATTCTAAAAGATGATTATTTTATATTTATAAGACCTTGCGTGATGTAAAGTCAAGACTTTTTTATAATAGGATGAGATGGAATGAAAGAAAATCTATGAACGCTTCCAATGATCCTACGATACAACTTGCTTAAGCCATCATAGAACAGGCAAACATAACTGTGTCGTACTGACTTCATATCGTTTTGATTATTTAATATATATTTACTATTTTATAATATGTTTTATCATAATTGTTTGAATACTTACCAAAAACCACGCCAATTACATTCAATGTTTCCTTTTCTCTTAGCTTCCTGCTTCAAATTATCTGAAAGTATTCACATTGTAGAAAAATATATCCCCAAGGATCCTAAAATATAAAATGTGCATTTGAGAGCGTCGTTATACTTTATTGGGATTGGCTAAACCATTACCGTACGCATTTATCGTGTCGTAAAAGGAATCTTATTAAATTAAACCATTAGAATGTAAATGTAGCAGCAATGTGGATTCGATTATTATATATTTTTTTTTTTGAAGAAGTGTATTTGAAGTCTTTTTATTTCTTCTATGCCTCAAGTCGGTCATGGGTCTTTCGAGTTTCTACACTTCTCTAATGTTGCCAGATCGCCGTACTTTCGCCAAGTAATCATGAAGAAGATAAAATATATCCGGTTGGATAGAAAAACAGCCTTGATTCGACTGCATTAGGACTTATATCCTTCACATTCTTAGTTTTTCGGCAATCAGCCAAAGCTTCAGATTTTTGAAAATTTTAATTTACATTAAAATGGTGAGAATTTAAAATTTATTTATTTTGTGTAAGTAAACTTATTCTACATTCTTGACCAAGAGCAAGAGTATACCTCCACTTATTCTTAATTAATGAGTATATGCTAATATTTTCTACAACCAGTTTTAGGAAAATTCAGTACTGCCCATACTTCATTTGGTGACATAACATTCATAGTGTAAAACAATATGATACTTAGAAAATGCGTAATATAATCAACTGAACGATTTTTTGAATCATTATTAAATGAAGTGGTATTTTGATGAAACTTTCCAAATATAATAAAATCATCTCCCGGCTTAAAAATTTTCAATTAACACTTCACAGTTAATTTTACTTTTTTGCATTTAATAACAGATAACATTAATGAAAAAATATTACATATCACTTCAAACGCATTTCATTTCGTGGCATCAAAGTGTCACAGATTTTCCACTCTTATTAAGCTTTCAAAAGCACATTAGGTTTTTGAAAAAAAAAAAAAAAAAATTTATAGTTTTTTTATAATCTAATAACATATAATAATAGTTTATTATTTTTTGTAGCTCTACAATATCTATACTGGTTCCAGAGAATTCAGAATACATAACAACGATTAGTGTCAGCTGTAAAAATGGTACGTGACTTTTTGACTGTAATGTTTGATTGAGGTCTTTATTTCGGTGGATGTTTGTTTTATCAAGAACATTTCTAAATTGAAAACTGAATTAAAAGTGTGTTAAAAAATTTCATTACTTTTTAAGGCTTACGTAAGATTTATAGCTTAATGGTACAATAGACAATATTTTATTGTTAAACGACTCCTAACTTACTGTCGATATTTGATACCAATGATTACCTGTGTACATGTATAAGCACGTCATCTCTTGATCGAAAAGCGTTTTATTTGTACGGATTTGTACAACGATTAGTGTCAGCTGTAAAAATGGTACGTGACTTTTTGACTGTAATGTTTGATTGAGGTCTTTATTTCGGTGGATGTTTGTTTTATCAAGAACATTTCTAAATTGAAAACTGAATTAAAATTGTGTTAAAAAATTTCATTACTTTTTAAGGCTTACGTAAGATTTATAGCTTAATGGTACAATAGACAATATTTTATTGTTAAACGACTCCTAACTTACTGTCGATATTTGATACCAATGATTACCTGTGTACATGTATAAGCACGTCATCTCTTGATCGAAAAGCATTTTATTTGTACGGAAGAGCTTATCCTGTCAATTTCCGGACAAACGAATGAAATCGATCTTTTCTCTTTGTCTGTTCGAAAAAACCTATTCTTACTTCAGTTTACTACAAAATAGATACTTCACAAGGTAGTCTACGATTTCAGTTCACATATAAAAAGGAGGAAAACCTTTTAACGTAAAACAAAGGATGGACATACGGCTCGTGGAAAATCAAAGCTGTAACTATAAAGCGTAAATATTTTTTTCTAAATTATATTCATCAAGTTTATGAATAGTTTACGAAAGTCACTTTTCAAAATGATACGCAAAATCCAATTGTATAATACATTTGCGATTTCATTTAATAATATCTTATATAACATTTGTTTCAATACTATTTCGATTTAATTTTTTTTAAATTAGAAAAATCATTTGAATACAATGAAATTATCATCACCAAGTTTACCGATTGTGATAATTTACAGTATGAAATGTATTTTGAATTTATTTTATTTTTTAAACGTTTCTCATAAAAATGTATTTAATTAAAATGTCATTTAAGTCCTAATAAATGTCATGTATTACGAAAAAACAGTTTAAATTGTAAAAAAAAGTTATAGTTTATTATATGTAAAGTATTGACAGTCACTTTTTGATGGAATTTAACATAATAATTACAAGTTTTTGGTACTATTTCCACAATACATTTAATAATTCGGACTGATTTTGCTCGTCGCTAGCAGTCCTGATCATTATAAATACTGTGGAATAATATGTTACTATTTTTTCAAACGTCATAGTTACTGTAAGTAGTAATGAAATAACAAATAATATATTCAACGTAGGAAATTTTCATCATAAATATTTGTAAATGTACTGACAAGGATTGTTTATAATTTTTGTGCTGTGTTCTAAGGACAAATCAGTTTTTTTTTTACTTTATGTTTTGTGTTTAAGTATAACATACAACTTTTAAGTAAAAATTAAACACACTCTGAGACTTTAATACATCATTATTTTTGCCGTTTCACTAACGATATCTGTCAAGGATTTATTTTCAGTGACTTTGAAAAACAACAAGAAATTTTTGTCTATAATTACCGTCATAGATTAACCGCTAAATAACTCTAAATAAAACTGAAATTTGAGACTTTTCCAATTAGCAATACAAAGCTATCTGGGTCATTAAATCAAAGATTGAATGGTTCTTCTCATTATTTTTCAAAGATGTTCTGAGCGATGGAAGTATATAGTCTATACAAAAAAATCAGCCTACAAAAATGCGTGATCCCAATAAATGCTCTTCGCTTCAATGACCTTTCATCTTTAATCATTTGATGGATCGCCATCTTGAAATTAATTAATGATGCGGGGGAGTTATTTATATACGATAAATCATGACTAAGAACTGTACTACATTTTTAGAGCCTTATCATTTAATTGGATGATCTTATCTCATGCAATTTTGACTTTATTTTTTTACAAAAAAAAAAAAATGTCCAAAGAAAAAGTAGTTTTTATGCTTTTAATAAGATATTATTTAATTATTCCCTTCAAACTTGTCGTAAGATATTTTCAGCATTAAAATTAATGTAATTTTTGTCACTTCTTATCATAGAAATATAAATTATATCTATAGTTTACATACCATTTTTTTACTTCCAGAACTCAATTTTTAAAGCTGCACATTGTTTATAATACTTTTGACCGGTTATTGACATACTCAAAAATTATGAAATTATATAAAAGGGTAGCTTTTTTGTTTTAATAATTATCTTTGATTTCAAATTAATATTGATAGATTTTTATTATATTTACAGTCTATCAAGTATATTTTAACATTCAATAAGTTTAATACTATTTTATTGATACTACGAATAATCTATATGTGTATTTAAATATTACAAAACATATATTAAAATTCAAGAGAAGCTACTTAAAAAAAAATATTTTCCTGGGGTTACCTTTTCGTAGTACATCTATTCACTTATATTTTTGACATATTCCATTCAATAAACTAAATTTTAGTCGTAATTATTTAATATGTTGATGTATCTATAAGACAAGATTTAATTTAATTATACATATCAAATTTATGAGGTTAATTATAATTCGTCATTTTTTTACATCATGTTAGCATAATTTAAAATGACAGTGCGTTGTACACACGTTGGTGAAAACCATTCTATTGTAGTTTCACCACATTGTTTCAACTAAGATTAGGCAATGGACTGATAAAAACGGTCTAATATATAAAAGACTTACTTATCTATCCAGTGAGGCTTAACACAAGGACAATAGAGCAGGATACTGATTGGATCGCGAATACAAAGCTGTTCCTTTGGCGTATTGTCTTAATATAATGAAGAAATTAACAAAAAGTGAACGCTTTCACGCGTCATACAATATTGAGTTAATTAGGCACATGATTAATTGACGGATCATGTGGAATATTTATATTTTAAGGAAAATTTAAGTTATAATATAAATAAGTTGCCTTAAAAGATACCGTTCAATTATTTTTAAAAAATTCTGTGAAACATGTATTAAATAACTTTACGCTGAAATTACGTTTATTAAGTGAATTTTTACAGAGTATTATTTATTTTAATAAATAGTAACTGAATCACTCGGAGATTTATCAGAGATTACTGACCAGCGTCATTAACGCAAGATAATACAATAGATAGAGATAGAAAAATAAATTTATTGATTGAATTGGCATTTACTTTGTAAAAATCCATTATAACACGATGAAAAAAAGCAATGTATTTTTGTTAGAAATAGATAAATAGCTTTCAACTATATCTTATAAAAAAATTTAAAACTAAAATAGATTGCTATTTTTTCACCGTGTTAGAAAAACAAGTTTCGTGACTAAGTCCGGGAAAAAATACAGTATGGATCTAATTCTTTAGAAGAATGAAGTGGAAAGAAATTAATTCATGAAGTGTTTTTTATCCCTTATTTTCGGATGCATTGAAATAATCTGAAGCTTAAATACATAAAAAAGCTCTTCAGCCGGAAACAACATGAAACCAAACCAAAAATGTGTAGTGGATATACATGATGCCGACAATACCTGATAAAGAAGTAGACACATGAATTTATTATCATTCATTTTTCACTTTATATTTTTTTATTGATTTAGATAAAAAATAATTCGTGTGAAAATATTTTCTAAAAAATTCCAAAGAATCGATTAAGTTTTCACTTTTTTTTAATTGACTATAAATATTTATATTATAAACCATAAACGTGAATAACTATAAAATTGAATAATCGGTCGACAAATTGTTATATTTCTTCAATTGTTATATTACTAGCAATCGTAGCATTGTTTCGTACTACCACTCATCTTCTATGAAATGGCCCGTATGAAGACTGAGCCCAACGAAGGTGTTCACTCGGAGAGATAACGTTCTCATGTTGACAAGCCGTACATTCTAAATTACACGTGAAAGCGAATTGAACAAATGTAAACCAAGTTACTAGCACACATACAATAATCTATTACGATTGTCCCATTTACTAAAATCCTCCACTTAATTAAATGTCATAACGTGTGAAAACATCTCAAATAATCTTTGACTTTCAATTTACGACGACGAATGATTCTCTTAAATTCAAAGTTAAACAATATTCATAAATAACTACTCCACTCGGTTAATCATTGTGAAAAGACATTTAAATTGCTTTTTTTTTAAACTAATTTGAACAGATATTCGCTTAATAATTCTTATTGTTAGTAAAAAAATTGGAAATCTAACATAAAAAATTTCAGAGTTGTACTGTAAATAACTACAGAGCAAATATTCACTTTTGATATTTTTTCATATACGCTGCTTACTCTTGTTGTTACTTTATTGAATATAATGATTTGAATATTTTTGTATTAAATTATGGATATCCGATAAATGATGATTTCGGCAGTACAAAATTACATCAAAGCATATCTACAGTATCTGAATTATTCCGGTATGATTACCATAACTCTACCTATTATATCGCTTTGAAGCATACAAAAAACTAAAATATCCATTATCCAACAGGACTGCAAATTCTCAGCAAAATTTTGACCTACATTTGGATAAAAAAAATTTTTGGTGACATCGAAATTAAACTTATGTACATATAATAAAACAAACGCCAAAGCAGAATGATTTACAGCGAATTTCGTACCATATTCACATCAGTTTTATAAAATACCATGTAGCTGCCAAGGGTTTTAATTATTTGTGCGCGCTTTCCTGCTCAGTCGGCTCATGCGTTGCCTAATTGGAAATTTATTGTTTCGACTACAGTTCCGGATCAGTTTCCCTTATCACCAGTGAATAAACATTTCAGTAAGAGTGGTGATTATAATTAATATGTATTATTGTGAAAGGTCATTGTGCAGTGCGGTCCATCAAATGTCAATTCAAAAGAATTTTCAATCTTCAAATCTTTACGTTTTTTCTTTAAAATAAATTTATCACAGACTCTTGATAAAATTAAAGATTTAATACTTAACACTGTCACTTCACTTCGTTCCATACAATAGGAATAAAAATAGTACAAAAATCGAAAAAAAATGTAGTTATGGAAACCACTGAAGACATTACTAGATCGGAATAAAACGGACGCTCAAGATGTTCGACTACTAGGTTATAAAACTGGCAAAACTCGAAATAACTATTATAATTAAAAGCAAAAGATTTTGTATGCATATCATCTTATATATTAGTAATATAATAATGTTTCACTTTTAAGGTATATTGATACGAAATAACATAAATCACAAAATTTTGCTTTATTGTAATTATTTGATTTTTCTCTTTTCTGAATTTGATATTTCACCCCTACTGAAAAAATATATAATATGACACATTGTTATATAGAAATAATCTCTTTTAAAGTAATGAAATCTTATAGATTTAAAAAATTCTTTAATCGATATACGAACTAATGTGCACATATATTTTTAAACAAAATTGCTTGACTAATCATTTAAAATAATAAAAAAAAAATTATTCAATTTAAAAGATCGAATATTAATATTTATCGAACATAATATAATATACATCTTATTCAGTCAAAAGGGTGTGAAAGTAAAAATATTAAACATTAACAGTTTTTGCAATTTTCTAAAAATCACCTTACTGATTGAATAACAAAAAAATTGTATTGATAATGATTTTAATATAATATCAAATCATCTTGATTTAAGAAAATCTTTTTGTATGCTACTTGGCTATAAATGTAATAACTAAACAACATATCAGGTTATTTTACTATCACTGTATGAATATTAATACCCATATCACGTTCATACGCATTCATTGAATTGGGTAACTGATTCATTACCAAATATCACGTACTGATTATTCGTTGATGCGTAAATAAATTCACTGTGTAATTTGTCAACTATTTGTTTTTGCAGTGATTTTAATTAATATTTTATCAAATTTAACAAAATTTTATTTCAAGTTAAAAACACAAAAAATTGTCACAAATATATATTCTGGTTTTTCTATTAATAGTATAAAAACAATTTAGTTATATAGGTCTCGGTAAAAAGATATATAAAAAAATTGGTTGTCTGTAAAGTCGGTTTACGGACGATAGTTTAACGTGACAACGTCATAAGAAAACATCGATGAAATGATTGCATACTTTTATGAATCAAATGGAATCATTTTTATTGAATTATCATTATTTTGTATGGATACGAAGAAGGACTGAAATGAAATCTACAATTTTTTTTCTGAAAGAAATCGTTGATAATTTATTGTTAAAAGTATATTTGTTATACGTTAATCAGATTTTTAATATGCAAGAATTAATTACCTTTATTGCCGGAATTGTTGTTGTAATATAAACAATGAAAACCACATTAACATTTCACTTCACTTTATAAACAGTTGTAAACAGATCACGTGTAGGTACTGTAGGTGTATAAGTTGTGTGCTGCCGCTGTCTCTTTTCTACTTAGACGCATCGACCAATCGAGTGGAAGAGAGATAGATGCGGCACAATCCGAACGGTAGGCCGATCGTGCCTCTCTATCGCTTATCCGCGCTCTCGCTCGCACGCTTGCCTTCGGCGTAACGCGACAAACGGGACAATGAGTCATGTTTTTTCGTGCGTGCAGCGGGCGTTCATCGATTTATAAGACGTTGTCACGTCAAAAAAATATGATCAAGATCGGTTTCACTTATCGCGAGCATTATCAACTGATCAATCAATAAGTTCAAATACTACTTCCACAATTTATAATTTTTCACTTATGAAAAAGGGTTTATCATTGTTAATGGTATATAAAAGTTATTATTAATATTGTTTATATGAGCAACGTAATATGTTTCTTATAAGTAAAACGCCTTATCGTTTTTAAATCCCTTTACTTTACAACTATCTGCTATTAAGTCTAATACATTTGGTAAAACGTCGCAGAAAACTGTCTCTATCAACATAAAACAGCCATTGACATTCCAATAGAACGCGAGCCAAGCTGCAATACAAATAATAAAGCAAATAAAACGCTATGTACGACAGAGCTAAAATAAAAAGTGTAGGATTTAACGGTTATAGTAATATAGTACGGCAGCAGCGTGCAGAAGGCGGCAGAAGGTGGTTCGTATTGGAGATTGGTCAGCTGGCACGTCTCTGAACGGACGACCGCGGCAGCCCAATGCAAACAACACATTTTGCACGTCACTGGGCAATGATTCACGGCACACGGCATACTATTGTGGCTTTGAGAAGAGGTTTACAATATTTTATTTTATTTTTAGCTAAATTTTACACACGTATACAAAATATCTAAGTGAAAAAAGTACCTAGTTTATGTTTATATTTATCGACTCGTCAATAAATATAAACCAAAATGGACAATTTACGATATTGACAAAGTGTCCATTTGATGGAATTTCAAAATTATGTTTGAATTTTTGACACTTCACACGTATCATTTTTTTAAAAAATAAATAAGATAGCTATGCATATTTCCATTTTATAGTTTTTAACCAATAGAAAAATATTATCATACAATTTAGATTAAATTGAATTTGTTTATTAGTATTTTTCAGACAATTCAACTTTAAAGACACACCATTTGAAATACCAAAAGCAAGTGACTCCTTTATGTTAGCTGTTTATTTTTGGGTCCTGAATCACTGAGGATTGAAAAAAAAATTACAGATATCCGGGATTGAAATTAATTTAAGTTTGAAAGTAATTCCTTCCTCGTTTCCTGAAACCTCTCGTATGGGTATCAGTTAAATATCTTTTTAATGTGAAACGTCTACTTAAAGCTGAAAAAATAATATCTATCACCACTATTATGTCAACAGTAATATCCTTCCTCTTCATACCATTATTAATAAATTTTGTATTGTTTATTTTGATAAGTGCCGTGTTTCAGTACGACGATATAAATATATATATGATAATAACAAAATATAATACAATTGATATCAGCAACCAAATCATTGGTACTTTTACGCAAATGCTGGATAATTATATTTATTATAAATAATAATGCACGTGTTATGGACGAGTCAAATTTTTACATACCTGTGTGTAAGTAAATATATATTATTTGCTTAAAGTGCTTACTGCGAATATAAAATTTTAAGCCACATTGTTAGAGAACATCGCATACACATTTTCATTAAGTTATTTACGTTTCTCTGGGTAAAAGTGACTTTCGTTTGTATTTTTTATCTTTTTATTAATTATTATGACTAAAATAGTTTTTACAATGAGCTCACTTACACCCTTAAGTGCTTAAATAATTTTTATATTTTAAAAAAGTGAAACTTTATATTTTATTCCTATTATTAACTTCTATTTTTTTTAATTATTTATTGATCCAATTATTTGTTTATAAATAAAATAGACAATGTTATTTTAACGCGATATGTAAGTATCAAATAATAATTATATCTTTGTTATAAGATTTTTTCAAATTTATTTAATTTAAAATACAAAACCAACTTATGCAACTTTAATGGTTTTAACAAAGATGAAATAATTTGTTAAAATTATTTAAAAGTCGTTTGAACATCTGACTACAGTATGTTACTGGCAGCGTATAAAACTAGACAGCGTCAATCGTTTGCGGTAAGAAATCATATTAAAAAAAAAACATATTTTAAGCATATTAAAATTGCATTTTATTTGACTGACTGAAAAGATTTATGCGTAAAAATTCATCATCAATTCGTTTTTATTAAAGACTAGCTGATCATTGCACATTGCTGCAATCTTAGAGTAAGAAAATCCAAGGAAACTCATTATGATAACAAACAATTTAATTATTAATAGTGTCGTTTTAATTATATTAAATAACTATTTGGGGAGAATAAAGTATATTAAAAGCATTTGCGGAAGTATACTCAAGAATTTTATAAAGTTATATATCAATCGGATGAATAATGTAATAATGCATAAAGGACGAACATACACATTTGCATTGATTCATATATATATATCCTAGAAACCTTCGCGGGAGTGTATTTAATAAATTCGTTAAGATCCATATCAATTTTTGGTGGACATGGGGGGAAGGATTAAGCCAAAATTTTTACGGGTGTGTACTCAAGGGTTAAGTTTCATTTTGATCAGATGAATGGTGTAGTGAAGGACAAACACACACAGATAGGTTTTTAATACAAGATGAATAATAAATCCGCTTAGGATTAAATTTTGAATTATCCCCATAATCGATTTTAATATTTACCACCGAAAACAGTAACTTACTTAAATTTTATTTGTTTAGGAGAGGAAATCGAATATATGTATTTGCCTACTTTGATATAAATAAACAGTAGTTTTATGAATTTTCCAGTCATGTACATTTTTATCACATTATCGACGTCAAAGAAATTTGTTTGTTAACAGGACATATCCTATTTCAATAAGATATCCTTTTCATCGATACATTTGACAGGAAGCCGATATTTTATCTGTTGAAACGTGACTCCTGTTAAACATGGCAACACTCAAATAAGTCCTAAGATCCGACCTCATCTTCTGTATGTCAATAAACAAAATCCCATATTTTACGTGACCCAGACAGAAAAGGATCAGAAATAAAATATATCTGTCCTACACACGGAAAATTTTACGTACATAATATATCTAACATTAGCAATACAAATACGGATGTGATATAAAATTATATTTTAATACGTTAAGGTTCAACATGGATACGAATTATAAATCACTGAAAAACTTATCAAATATTTATTAACTTACACATTAAAAAAAACTATATTTTTTGATGATGTATGATGTAACTACAATATAATATGCTTACGAATACATTTTAAGATAGTGTATTAGAATAACACTGGCGATTTATAAGTTCATCTAAGCATAGATTGTTTAAAAAAACGTTTCTACGGATATTTCGTAAATTGAAATATAAAATTTAAACAAAACTGCTTTCTTAAATCTCATATAAAATGTTTTTTATTTTATAATAGACAAAAATAGTTTAATAGTTAAATTGTACGTGTACAATTTTTGCATGCGTGACAATATAAAAGCGAATATTATATTTTTTAATGTAACTTTCATTGCGGTTTTCCAAAGTGATGTTTTCCCCATAAATGTTACGTTGTTTTGTATACATCGCAATGCTTAGTTAAGACTCATTATTTATAACATTAGTGACATATATTTCAAAGATAAATAATTTTAGCCCTCGTTGAAATACAGCAGCAACAAATGCATTGATATTAATCGACATATTACATATTATATTTATTTTCTTAATACGAGAAATCAAGCAATTTCTCTATAAGGAAAATAATATTAGTTACTTGAAATGCGTGTAGTTGTGTGAGATTCTGTTCCAAGATCGGAATTTGTTGGAATAAGATACTTTTCTTTATCATTTTTCACTTTTTAATATACATATTTTCTAAGATACAACGTCATAATTACGTAACCATACTGCTTTGATCACTTGACGAAAATATGACCTTATAAAAATTGCGCTTTTTGTCATGTTAAATCGAAATCGCGTGATGGAAATATCATATAAAATACGCTTGATTTATTTGGTAAATTAAGTTCGATCAACAAAAATATGCGCTCCACTATATTTTTTCTCTAATAATAGAATATAAAGACTCATATGAGCCCCATAAGATTATTTTCGTGAAACAATAAGCCACGAGACATTCCAGCAATAAAAAGTGTCCAAACTGTCAAGTAATGATAACATATTTCAATTGATAAGTTATTAATAATGAAAATATCTTAGTCATAATAAGTCTACGCATTTATTTTTTTGATTAAGTATATGACAGAGTCTATGAAGGAGTCTTATCAGATTCAAATGAAACATAGCTATACATTAATATTCACAAACATCATTAAAAATAATATATCACAGTGAACGGCTTATTTTCACATCAATATGTCAATTAGATCAAAGTTGAATACTAACTCAAACCAAACAATCAGAGAAAAAATATTATTTATAATATTTGATATTCATATTCATTTTTTTCACGTAAAAAGTATATTTGATATTAAAAATAGGTCTACATTTTTTATCGCTTTAGCTTGAACGAAAAAATAGACATAACTCCATAATAATATTCATTTTCTGACAAACTGCACAACGATTCAATATAACTTTGTACCACGTACGGTATGAAAACTTTATACAGTTGTATTATTTCTAAAGTTCAGAGTGGGCACATCAAAGAGAGAAGGCAAATTTAGAGTCATGCATTCAGATAATAAAACCGAATAAAAATAATGTATCCAGAGCAGACGAAAAACTTTTTCAATTGTCCCGCACATTCGATGGGATATATTATATTGTAGGAGATGGGGAGACATTTCAATGTTGAGGTTTTACAGCCAACTTTAGTTTTACTTTGAAAACGTATTCAGGGAAATTTATTGTTCCAATTGTCTGTATCAGATTTTGGCGATTGCTTTTTCATTGAAATTTGTTGAACATTAAATATGTTTTTGGTGTATTTTTTATTACATTGACTGTATTATTTTAAAAGGTTGATTATATCGCATTAAATTAAATAAAATAAATCATAATTAAAGTAGCTTATTATTAAAAAATATTTTTTCATCATCTAACATAGTTTCTAAATTTCATCGAACGTGGCTTTATTTACGCGATAAAATACTTGCTGAGCTGAAAATTTATTTTCAATGATTTGATATAATCGCTTTATCACCCATGACAAATTAAATAAAAAAATATATACGATGACGGTTAATTTAAAATACCAATTATATTAGTCTACTTTATAATATGTATATTATTATATTGATTGAATTGGCATTCACTTGGTAGAACTCCATTATAACACGGTGAAAAATTTTGTAGAACTAAAATATATTGCTATTTTTTTCACCGTGTATATTAATAATTGACTTGTGTTATTAATTAATCAAGGCCTAATAGCATAAGTCAATTACTTTTTTTAATTTTTTTTATCAATAGCATTCAGCCTAAATACCTTATTTTACAAAAAAAACATTTTTGGTGAAAGAAAATACAATTTCAGTTCCAGAGGCGGGAATTTTTATCATTTTATATTATTTCTTAATAAAGCAAATTCAAGCATTAGTGTTGAACTTAAGCAATTTGTTTAAGCTCTATTCTACAAAGTAAATGATTATTTAATCAATGATTAGCTTATGTGTATACAGATAACTATTCTATATATAAAAATATTAATCAAATAAAATAATCATTGTTCATTTATACTATCATCAGTACTATTTATTATTTCTATCAACTTGTTGTTTTAAGTGAAAGAAGAATATGTCGTTCTTATAACAAAAAGTTAAAGCGAAAATTGTTTTTCAGTTCAAAATATCTTTAATTTATATTTTCTACTGTTAATGTTTTTACTTCAATTAAATTTTTGATATAAAATAATGAATAATTTATTTAGTTTTCATTAATATTTATAATGAATATTTAGCTTGATTCTATTATTTATAGTTAAATAAAAATAAACAGACAGAGAAACAATTCATTTTAGAGGAATATTTTGGATGAATAGTTTTGCTTCAAAATCTAACAAAAACAATACATTAAAAGCGTTATTATTATACTATAAAAACTAGCCTTTGTTGTACACAAGTAATGTAAAACGAAAATGAGTTTCGTCATACTGTTTTTATTAATGTTTTTAAATATGCCAATCATTTTCAACAGTTTCGTCACTTTTTAGTCTTAGACTGTCTTTGAAATAACAAACAGAATGAAAAAAATATTTTTTTTTAATAATCAATGACAATCGACAAGAAAATCTTTCATAATCACCTTCAGTATGTCATTCACAAAGACATTTTTAAATCATAAAATGAAGACTTTTATCCGATTTGGTACTCGATATGTATATCTAAAGCAGTGCATTCATGTTTTGCAGCAAATGCAAAAGTATTAATCAAAAAAATAAAATACTTATAAACTGTATTTAAAACCTTTCAAAATTAATTGTGTTTTCACAAATTCTATAGTACCGCCTGCTCCCTTTAAAGGTATGCCTGGCAAAACAGAAAAATTCCCGCGACCTTATGCTCCCGTGCATTCGCTTTGGGGAGTTTCCCGTGGGAAATTTGCATTTTCTTATTGCCATACAGAAATGGGAGTGAGAGTTTCGCGAGATATGCTGCGCCTCAAACGATTCGAAAAATCTCAGTGGCGTTTTATTTGTAACTGAATTCACTAGACGTAATTCAATGTTCTTTTCAAAATTTAGTTAAGTTACAAAATAATGCAAACGATTTTTTTCATTCGTAACGCATTATCAAAATTTTTCAACGTTTAAAAACTAGCAATGATATTAATAATCAAAAACATATATAAAAAAAAATAGTATTCTATTTTTATTGATATTTAAACTCTGAATTATTCTGATAAAAAATTAAAAATCAGTTTATACACACAATATGATTGATCCGATTAAAAAACACTATAAAAACTAATATTGGATTAATATATAATTATTATAAAGTACTAAGAAAATGTGTTTTTATTATTTAAAAATTAACTGAATTTGTTGATTCTTGGTTGGATAACTTCTATTTTTGTGGTTAAGAGTAAAGGAGTACTCTTAATTAGGTTTCATTGCCAAACCCTCTTAAAATAATTTTTAATCAAAAACTATAATATCAAGTGAAAAAATGAAACTATCCATTTTGGGACTCAAGCCTGAAGCACTGTGACCAAAACCAAAACAAACAAGAATAATGAACGGACTGTAAAAATTGTAACGCTGACCAAAATACCCACAAAATAAAAAAAAACATCTATACATATTATTATTCCAACATTAGACTCCCAAGATCACCAAAATCAAAAAGTGTAGCACAATTGCTACGTCCTACCTAGGCTAACTTTTGGTTATACAGAACACCGTAAGCATAAACTGATTCGTCAAAATTATGTATCAATAATTTGCAACAACTTTCAACGTCAACTAGCAAGCGTTAAAACCAGTGATAGCTTGGTAAATGACTCAACATATGAAGGAAATTTTTAGTCATCAAAAAAGGCGTCAAATAGCATTGAAAATATAGAAATAGGTGCTACCAACTTTTACTTTGAAAAGAGTAAGTAAAAATTGTATAGCAAGTTTCAAAAGTTTCTGAAAAAAGCCAAACTAAAGAGATATTGACTGAGTTAGCAGAAAAGCTGCAATTGCTATAGGTATTGAAAAATTCGTTTTCTAAATGACATACTAAGATTTAATTGGTTTTCGAATCTTTTAAAGCATACTTTAGAAGATTCGAATAGTATGCTTGACAAAAAGAAGAATAAAAATAAATTTCATTCCATTTTTTTCTCAACTTATTCTACAAACAAATTGTTGTTGGTGACAAAGGGTCCAATTTTAACCACAGACAAGTATTTTCAAAAGTTCAAAGACATCAAAATACTTTATTTTATTTCTCAATAAAGTAAATTAAGTGCACCTCTCTGGGGAGAAAGAAAGAAAACGTGAGAAGCTTTTCACATTTGCGAAATCAATTTCGATTCTTCAATCTAAGAGTGCGGTGGAGAGACTAGTTTAATTTAAACTGGCTATAAATTTGTCGCCAATGACTGCGTCACACTCTTTTGTACAATGTATCGAACAAAGCAAAAATAATTTTGTTAAATGTGACTGGGCTTGTAAAGTAATTGAAAAAATGTTGTTATCTTTATAATTTTCATTAAGTTGCTGTGAAATATATTTTTCATTTATGCAACATGAATTCTTTTATATGATTTAGCCTGTCAAAATTCTATTTTATATTATAAATTGGATAAAACTCTTTCCAAGCCAGTCAATCAATAAACGTTCTCTGACCTTTTTAGTTTAGTAAGAAGCCAATGTTTCAAAAATTTGCAATCATATGTAACGTTCTACTTAAATATTATTATTTTTGATAATTATTTAAAATTAATAAATATTCGTGTATTGCTTTAAATGTTGAGTAGTAAAATTAACATTTAACCTTAAATAGTTTCACAATCTAAGTATAAACTGAATCAAGTCCTTAAAATTTTAATTGAATATTATAATGAATGAACACATTCCGCCTCCGTAGTTTATTCAAAGCTATTTTCACCTCGTAAGTTCACCCCTCAGAATACACACAGAACTTACTAACTCATTTAATTATTCGCTCTAGACGCTAGCGAACAAAATTATTCTCATTAAAATTCACCCAAGTCCAAATCCTTTTCCCTTAAAAAATATGCACCCCTCACAGCAGAGAAGTCCAGGATGTGGTCTCGATAAGAAGTGATTCATCAAACTAGACATGTCTATGATAAGACTATTTGGGAAAATAACAACATAAAAAAATCGGCAATTTCTACAATTTACTACTAATTCACACTTGTGACAAATGAAAAAAACAAAAGTTTTTCACGGTGAAAAAAAAGGCAAAATATTTTAGTTCCACGAAATTCATAAGGAATTCAGTTGATCGCTATTTCCGCTTACATAGTTCTGATGAAGGAGTAAGTTGAAATACTAACTATATGCATATAAAGTTTCGAATAAATAAAATACATTGCTTTTTTTTTCACTATGTTACAATGGAGTAATTACCATATTAAATAAACTAAATAATTAAATAAACTATAACTTTTTATATCAAAAATTAAAAACTTATTTGCCATGCTTAACGTACATTCTTCATAAAAAAATATCAAATATTATCGAATACTATAGTGGTAGCA
Organism: Himalopsyche japonica; assembly: GCA_028555115.1. NCBI lineage: Eukaryota > Metazoa > Arthropoda > Insecta > Trichoptera > Rhyacophilidae > Himalopsyche > Himalopsyche japonica. The sequence goes on along the minus strand of JAHFWJ010000326.1, from coordinate 749,724 downwards.
AGTAGATAAATAGTATCGAAATATTTATAGGCATTTTTTAATCTTTGCTTATTGTAATACCTACGTGGTGACTTTAACCATGAAAAATGATAATATCGTAATCTATTTTTTGAAGAAGATAGATTTGTGATGGAATTTTTTTTTATATGCAAAATACAAATGATATATACTTTATCATAGTGTTAGATAAATGCTTTTAAAAAATCACGCTATTTCTCGCAGAGTCTCAGATAATTTACATAATATTTGTAAGAGTTTGAATCAGTTAGCACATTTTTTTCGTGTTCTATAATAAATATAATATTTTCGTTATCATAAATCAATTAAGCAGTATTGTAATAAAAGAAGAAACATTACTATCATTGTAGTATAACATATCAATATTTACGTTCATAATCTTAAAATACAAGTGCTTTGAGAAAAGCCTAAAAACATATTTTATTATAAAATCCTTTCCAATTTTCAACAATAAATATTGTTATATTTAACGAGTTTGTCAGATATAGTACATAAAATATCAGATCTATATTTACCTGCTGGCCTTAGAGTTGATATTTTTTTCCTATGAAACTCTTCCTTTATATAACCAATGCAAACTTTTTACTGGGTAAAACAGATTACTTGAAATTCCAAAAGACTAAACCCGAGTCGTAAGTACCAAAATATGTGGAAATATACACAATATTTCCAATAAATAATGCAATTCACATTTCGGTAAGGAAAAATATCCCATGCATACTCACATCTCGTTGAAAGATCTATAAACGGAGGGGTAGTTTAAATCTGGTAGGGATAAATCGAAACTTCTTCCCCTTTAGTTCAGAAATAAATAATGATTACGTAATGCATAATTCAAATAATATGCTTAGCCGGTTTAAAGTTATCAAAAAAAGGATTAAAAATGTCATTTTGATGTATCTCTTAACCGCAATGAAAAAAAAATCTATTCAAATCTTTTAAATATTTTGAATATTATTTAGTATGTATACAAAATTGCATGCTCTTTGAAATTGTTTACATCATTAAAAATTCTACATCAAGTAGTTTCTATATCTAAATTTATATCGAATCAATTTCGAATAAAAAATATATTTTGAATATTTCTATATATACATATTCAACACATGAACGAATTTGTGTTAAATAACACAAGTATGAATGATTTTTTTCTTCTTATAGTAGTAAATGTTGTATTCAAAAACAAAATTTAATTATATTAAAATTATCAATATTCAAAATACAGACACGAAGTCAAACATTCAATTCATTTACACCTTTCACACACCTTAAATAAAGTATTTTATAACAGTAAATACAATTATGAACAATTTTTATACTTAATTTTAAAGTTGAGACAAAAAATAATAGTAATAAATGACGTACAACTAATATTGGTTTGTTTTCTCTTTTGTTAACAGCCCACGCATGTTATGTTTCAAATTTTCTACAAGAAAAATACATGATAAATAATAAATATTATATTGGTTTTAATTAAAAATACCGGAGAAGATAGAAGGATTTTTTGTTTTCATTAATTAATATAGTTGATAATTAAATTACTATTTTTCACTAGAAACAGATAATGCCTCATTCAAAAATCTGCACTTTAAAAAAAAATTAATGTCAAATCATAATTATCTTATATTTCATTCTACAAAACCATTTATAAAATTTGAGGACAGTGAATGCATTTCTTAAGCTATCTACCTAATTTTAGAAATAATCTGCTTAGTAAAAAAATTCAAAAAGCGACCAACAGTAATGTAAAACTTGCTTCAAAATGATTAAACGTCTCGTCGACTTGAGAGTTCGTGAAATTAGATTTAAACTCATCTTTGAAATCATATTGAAGATAGCACCCAAAATACTCTTTCAAGCAATACAGTTTTAGGTAGAAATATTTTTTAACACCGTTAACAAATAGCAATGTATTTAAGTTCTACAACATTTTATAAGATATAGTTGAGAGCTATTTCGGCTCACCATCGACAGAACTATATTATTTACTATTTCAGAACGAGACCTTTTCATTAGACTCATTTAATATATAATTCAGTTTGATGATCGTCTTTAAAAGTTCTCATACGATTACTATATGTATTATGCACTTTTTGTAAATTATTATTTATTATATTATATATTTATTCGTAAATAAAAAATGTGTAATACAAAATCTGTTATTATGTCCGGTACACAATCATGTCTTGAACAGTTGCTAGTGAGATATCCTTAGCAAACATTCTAATGCTCATTTTTGCTGTGATTATACTCTTTTAAATGAATGTTAAATACCACATAATAACTGCAGATAAATTATTGCTTAAAGCTTTTGGTGTACAATAAAATACCATCCGACTTTTGCAAACTAATTCAAAAATTAAAAAAGTTAATTACTGCATTAAATAACTTACAAAAAACATCGTTGTAATAGAAATGAAACTGAATTCGATTCAAATAATAAATATTAAATGAACACGTATAATTTCTTATATGTGCAATAAAGAAACTATTTCAAAAAAGTTTTTTTCGAAATTTTCGTTGGAGTATAACACATTTGCTGTGGAAACACAGTTAAAAAGATACATATCCCAATCAATTGATATGGATTACTTGTTTGTTTAGATGATATAAAAAATCTATTTCTCATTATACATCTATTTTTGAATGCATTCCTACTTTAAATGGTAAATGGTCTATCGACTTCACTGGGTTTATGAATGCAGACTTACAAATTCACAACAAGAGCAACTTCTATTGCGTGCACTTGAAGACATTCCCTTTCGTACAAAAACGTACGAAAATAAAATTGGCTAAATAGTGCTAAATTTGTTGCTTTTTTCAATGTGCACCACCTACTCAAATTAAAATTTCAAATAAAACTAAAGACATTATTTTTTTTTATTTGTAGTTACTTTTTTTCGTAAAAATATGCATGCAATAACGAATTTGCAAATGCATAAAAAATAACGATCTAAACTAATAAAAAGTTAAAAACATTTTTAATTGTAATCACATAACTTCTGTTACACTGTTATAATGTAGTGATATAAATTGATGGACCGAACAACAGAAAAATATATATTTGTATAATAAAACACTTTCTATTTATATATGCGGAAAATAGTTACAATAAAAATCACTTTATCAATTAACTATAATAATTACATACATTAAATTATTTGTATCAATTTTTATTCATGAAGCTCACAATTTAAAAATATTTTTAAATTTAAATAAAATATGAAAGCTATGTATAATTTTATATTTTATAATTAAAAGCTTGCGTTCATATATAAAGATTTAAATAATTATTTGAATATTGTATTTATTTGCCAGAAAATCTGAATATTTCAACTGTTCAATTTTCTTAAAAAATATATAATTAAATTTATAGAAATTTCTTCTCATCTTTATTATTAGATATTATTGAATGATAAAATCGCCCCTAGTCAACAGGAAAACCACAAATATTTTTCTCGAGAATAATATTGCCCTACCAATTTGAGGGTGCGGTTTGCAATCGCCAGTTAAAGTTATTGTGTTTTGTAATGGTCGGTCACCCTTTGCACTTTTTTTTATTGACGACGCAGAATCCCAAGACATTTTTCTATTTCTCCCTGACAGCACTGCAGCTTTAAATAATCCCCCGTCAATACAAATCAGCATTATTTCGCTTACATATTGGGGTTAAAAGTTGGTCTGCACACTTGCGTAATAAAATCAAATTTGTTATATGTAATAAGAGGGTGTCTGGTACACGATGGCTGCTTAAAAGTTTGTACCTGGTTTGAAAAATATAGCCCAATTTTACTCGTCGCATTACACAAATATGTTTTATTCGATATAAAACTTTATTATTGAATCAACTAGGTGCAATAATACAAAAGGGTTGTTTCATCAGACATAGAATAATACAAACAATTTTCTTCTATATTTCACTGTTACTTCATAATATAATCATGAAACAAAAAACATGATAAAATTAACTAATCATTTTACATTTTTTTTCTATAAAATGAATAAAAACAAGACTAGACGATGTTTTTGCAATCATTACTTAAGTAATTTTTAATCAATCATGTCTTAAAACAGAAATTGACAAATTGATCAAAAAGATCAATGATTGAAAGAGTCTGTATTGGCCCTCAAATCCGTGATCACTGAGACCGAACCCACTTGTTTGTTACTTTCATACACTATTTTTACCGAATACTAAATAAAATCAATCCTTTGTTGCCGTGATCTAATGAAAGATATAAAAAATAACATTTATAAATGAGTTTGAGAATAAAGAGAAATGGTAATACATCGATAATCAAATTTTGACAACTCCTTAATTACATAGTTTGAGCAATATTACAATTTTATTGATAAAACCATTTAGCATTACAAAATTATTGTTGATATATTTGTCAGCTGTTAGAATATTAATTTATATACCAAATTATATAAAATACTATTGAAACGTAACAAAGTGTCAATGTTAATCTAACAAACAAATAATTGGATGGAGCTCAAGCTCACTTAAGTTGAGCAGAACACAATATAAAATTTAAAACAGTAAATTAATTAAGCTATTTTTAAATTTACAGATTTTAAATGCTGGGCTACGCTTTTTGAGTAAAACATATTTTATTGATTGAATTGGCATTCACTTGGTAGAACTCCATTATAACACGGTGAAAAAATAGCAATGCATTTTAGTTCTACAAAATTATTTTTAACAAATATAGTTGATAGCTATTTCGGCTCACGCCATCGTCAGAACTATGCTTAAACTAACATTTGCTTATCTATATATAGCTGTGCAGAAAAGGCACACAACACATCCTCTCTCCTGTTCCAACGGCCTAGCTTGTTACTTTAACACAATGACACTAAATTTTCAAAATTCTAAATGAAACAATAGGTGTCTATGACAATAAGATTATATGTGGGACGGAAGTGGTCCTTCTGGAAGCAAATCAGACCACCCCTTTGTACAACGGCTGGACAAGTGGCGATACTATTATGTTAGTTTGTTCGTTAAGAATCCTTTGTGATAATTGGTGTCTATTGATTTCCAGCTGTTCCAAAGCCGTCATTCTCCGACCCTTACTACAATGATGCAAACATTTAGGCGTTGAGTGTGAATTTATATTATGTGATTCATTAATAACGTGATTAGCGAATTGTGAATCTGTTTTTCTGTTCTCACAAAGACTATTTTGGACACTACTTTGTATCGTGTGGCCAAGCTTTATATGCATGCACTTGACAATATTTAAACTAGAATGGCTTTGTGCAAGCTGAAACATTAGAATGTTGTACAGAGAAACATGAAGTCACGATTTTATAAAAAACAGTAAATAAGAACTAGTATTTAGTTCATTTTAATGATAGTATTGCTCTTACGAAAAAATCTTATCCCGCAGAAGCCGATTTTCGGTGCGAAAGCAAAAATATTTGTCAAAAGCATAATACTTTTTTTTACATTTCTAATGCCTGGCTTACGATTGAGTTTAATATAAAAATATGATATTTAATTATAAAATTTCAGTTTTGATCACCTACCTAGCTTCTTATTGTAATAAATAGCCTGAAAAAGTTTAAAATAGCTAAAACTAAACATTGTTTTCTTTAAAATTTATTGAGTTGTACCATAATTTGTATTTAAATTTAAAAAAATATAAATACTTTTTGACCTTTTATATCGGAAGTGTAAATTTAACCGTAATATTTTTCAGCATATTTTATCTTTTTCCTGTATTATTTTATAACTTAAATTGTACTCACTCTATATACAATGAGTGTATTATATATTGCAATGTTTCTCACCAAAAATTTTAATATTGCATTAAAGAAATAATTCAAGTTTCTAAAATGTCGTGGTCGTTATTCGTTGATAATTATTTATATTTTTTTATAAAAAAACGATCAGCATTTTCACCCACTTGAATATCGTAAGTAATTCCATTATGTTCCCACTTTAATTTTCCGATAAGCGCAATATTTCGGCATTGCGTAAGCCGGTCCCGGACCATTTATTTTTTTGAATGCCTTCTTTACCATTCGCCACTTAAAGATGCTTGGGAGGCTCACCCCAATGGCGTAACGACTCTAACAAATATCCAATTTCATACGGGAATCAGCTTATTCCTATAAAATGCAATGCGTCGGTATTCTAAGGGAGGGAAACCACCCTGCTTGGCCGTCGAGTGAAATGAATGCGGTAGGGAGAAGGAATAAATTTTCTCGTCGTGCTTAGTTTTCAAAATTTTATTGCCGTTGTTAAATAATAAAATCAATGTGGGTTTGATTTGTTGACTGTAATCAAATTATTAACACTTTTATACATTATCTATGATAAATCATCCATAAAGTTTTTCTCGTCCAAACTTTATAACAAGTTGAAAATCCTATAAAAAAATTGAAAGTTTTCGATTATATTAAGAAAAATAAGTGGCTGTAAAACGATTGGTTTTATTATTTAACTTTTAATATTATACAATGTCACGATTCGACAAACACACTTTCAGAGACATAGATCTGCGTTACTTACAAACAGATAAATCAAATTGAATATTTAAAGTAATGTCAAAGCTTGAAGGCGAAAAAAGACAAAATAATAAAAATACCTGTACCATTATATCAGACAACGTTGCTGTGACGAGTTTTGTCTTGTAATTAATGTGTAATATATTGTATATAAGGAAATTTTGATTATTTTCAACAACGTTCGTCTCTTCCTAAACTATGATGAAAGGGAAATAAATTTAAAGTCATTAAAGTCATCAAACATTAAATAAAGAGTTATTAGAATAGTTGATCAAAAATTTATATTAATATATATAAATCCGTCATGTATATTAAAGAGTTGCAGTAAAAAACTGAAGAGATTTAAGTTTCTATCAATTATTTTGACATAAATTGTTTTATAACCATTTCTGGAATATCGCAAGTCCAATACACATTCTTAAAATTTTTACATATTACGTTTTTCTTTTGCTAGAATAACTATAGAAGGATTTGTTAAGCTCGATAGGATTATCACTTTAATGTTAAAATCCAACAGTGCTTAGAGTTGTTAGCTATTTATCCTAAGCCTCCACAAAGAGTGAGTGAGAGATTTTGAGAAAATGAGAAAAACTTTTATACGACAAAAAAAAAATATGAAAATATTTCAGTCTGATCAGTGTATATTTATTTTTAATGAATATTTATTTTTTGCATATATTCATACATTTATATGCATCATCCAACTTGCATTTCAACGTTACTTACCCTCCGGTATTATGCATCCAGATGCTGTCTTTTTTATTTAAAATTTTTCCTCTTTGAAGCAATCTCATGGCACTACGCCATGCAATTAATCTCAGCGGCTTAGCGTCTTGAGTGTAGCCTTTTTTAATTTTATACAAAGCAGAAAGAGATAACCACCGTTAGCTGTAACTAAGCATGCACTCCTGTTACCACAAACGTGCCGCAGGTCTTTAAAAGGGCAATGCACCTCCTACATCAAAGTCCCCATTTTTGATCTTCTAGTATATTTCACTACAGACTATACAAAGATATACAATGTAATTCTAAATACGATAAAACTAGACTTTTTTTATATATATATAAAACGTTAAATACTTTAAATAATCAAAACACATTTTTATTACTTATTTCTACAATTTATTTATTATAATTATATTGTGGAAATAAGTACTTAAAAATGTATTTTTTTTATTTAAAATATTGTATAATGCCTTTCCATCAAAAATTGACAGTTCACACCTTTTAAACATTTATTTGACAAAGCCTTTAATTACAAGTACATATTTGAAAAGTGTAAATATCCAATTTATAGAATATTTTATCTTTAATAATGACGTTTTAAAGCAAAAAAATAGTTACCAATTACATAATGCTGTGATATAACAGCGACCGCTTTTACTCGTCGAGTCAATGGGCTTTTTTGATTGATTAATTAATATTATTTTATATATATATTAATAATCATTTGTAACGTACCAAAAGCTTTTCGCAGCTGTATGTTTTTGATAACGAATTAAATTTTCATAGGAAAAAAATATTGTCAAATGAAAATAATTTCACATTAAATTCTTTAATTCTGTTCAATCTTTTTTATACGTCAAAATTATAGGATAATTTTAAAGCATACATATAAATATCTCGTTGATTTTGAAGAAATATTCTCACATTTGTTATAAAATTTATGTTATAAGACTCTTTCAATAAAAAAAAAAATATTTACATATTAGGAATTTTACAGACGATGAGATGCCGTTTTTCAAATAATATTCAGCTTTGTTTTAAAATTATAAGTTCTTACCTTTCATCAGGGTCTGAAGTATCTGGCTTTTAGTTTCTAACGGGTTCATGATAATCATTAATATACTAATTTAAATTACTACCGGTCAACTCAATGTATGATGCACTTAATGTAAACGATGCGGAGACTAATAAAAAAAATGTATTTTTGTGTACGAAGCGCAAAAGTATGCGATGACAGAGAGGTTGTATGTGCTATTTACATAGATAAAATAATTTCAGATATATACATATTGAAACTATGGTACACTTATTATTTATTACTTTTAAGGTGTTAACTGTCACTTCTTGATGGAAAGGCATGATATTTTAAATAATAAATACACATTTTTTTAGTACTTATTTCCACAATATATTTTTTGATCAGGACCGATTTCGCTCATCGCGAGCATTATCAACTGATTATTTGATAATGCTCGCGATGAGCGAAACCGGTCCTGATCAAAAAATATATTGTGGAAATAAGTACAAAAAAATGTGTTTTTATTATTTAAAATATTATTTATTATTTTTTCTACTTGATTTGGCTTGGAAATCAATCAAACTAGAAAATGATGAAATAGTTTCAAAACCATTTAATAAGCAATCACTTGACTTTTTCAGTCCACTGTTATAGACAGTTGTACCTGTAACCCAACGCTAAGTTATAAGTACCATTATTGAACAGACAGTGGAATATATTAATATTTTATTATTAATTTAATCCAGAACAGATTACATAGTTTCAATAAAAAAACCAGAGATTTATTGATTTTTTCGGTAAATTTTTAGTCTTATAAGCTCAAAAATGTATGAATTTATAGGACCCAGAGTAGTACATCAATACTAATGAGAACGAGTACTTAACCTCTAACCGCCCAAGCATTTTTTTGTGAAATATTCGCGCGACCCGCAGTTGTTCTAAAAATAATTATATCTCTAAATCTATTCATTTTATTTAGGTATATTAATAATATCAGCTTATTGGAATTTCGAAAAATATTCTCCTCCAATAAGAGCCCTTTGCGTGCTATTTTTGTCATGGCTTGCTTAATAGCTGTACAAAAAGAACATACATATTTCTGAACAGAAAATTGTTGTCGAGAAAACAATACTCAACAAATTACTTAAAATCTTCTGCTTAAAGCTGTAGTTATTTTGTAAATTATTATTTGGTTATTAGATAATTTTTAAACATCCTGTACTATACCAACGTAAATGCGTTATGTTGAAACCTCCGACGGAAATTCTTTTATCAGTCGAGGCAGAAATTTGACGCATCATTCGTTATTGTTATCGTTCACGCAGACTAAAAGTATGGACGATTTCGAATTAGCGGCGTTTATTTTCGTAATGGAACCAAAACGATCTTTTTTCTTCTCCACTGAAGCGTGAAAAGTTATCAGGGCCGGAAACGGAAAATCTTCCATCAAAACTTTTATTCATGCTCTTTTCATATATTTTGATAATCTGTATTGTATATTTATCGCTGCTTGTCATTCTAATTATTCAATTACGTCACTGTTTGCTTTCGAATTTCAAAAAGATGACGAGATCCTTTTTATCTATAGAAATTGATAACCTGTGTATCGATTATGGCAATCAAAGCAAGTAAACGACCAACTATAAAAGCTGTTACAAAATACCTGGCTCATGTTTTTTACGTACATTTGTGTAACTGACAGAATCTTATATACAGATATAATTATATAAGACTTCTCAGCATTTCAGCATTACTTTTGTGACAATTCCTATAAAAAACAGCTGTTTAATACACATGTGGCATATACCCGTAATCTCTCATATGTTTTTGAAACGTTTTCAAAATGCGTAGGAAGCTTGATAGAATTAAGATCAGTCATACACCACAAAAGCTTCGACGTTATAAGTTTTGTTTACTAGTCTAACTGGACCTAAAATATCGAAACGTTTTAGTGTATATATTGTTTTTCTTTTATTAAATAAATAAATACATTTTTATCTTTATAATATTAATTTAATAAAACGTTATGAAAAGTGTTATCATTGGTTTATATTTGGAATAAAACTTTGAAGCTCGGTAAATTCAAAAGTTACTTTATCCGATGATAATTTGGGAATAATCTAATTTCCATCAGGCGTTCATTCCTTTCATACAAAACAGCCACCCTTCCCGACGTCAAGCTATGACCACAGTCACTCCTTACCCCCGTCTCACCCACAGCCGTCTCCGCTCTTGGTTCTGTGTGTCCGCCAACCCCCAGAGGAAATGGCTTTCACTATCTGTCGTATAATTACGGAAATGCAGACGTCACACTGCCAATAACGGTCGGGGGGAGAAAGGAAGGGATGGTGGCCGCAAGGTACAGGAAACGTGTACAACAGTCTCGATTGTAAGTGACGCTCCCCCTAATGTCTCGCTGCATTAGTTCTTTTTAAATTGAACCTTATCGAAAAAATGTTCTTTTATCTGAAAATTCATACACTTCCATGCAAATGATAGGCCCTCGAAACAAGTTTTCCATAATACTTATCTACATAAATATACTTATATATGGCCTGAATATAATCTAACGTAATTTTTATTATTAAATACATATTTTAAATAACTTGTGAAAGTGCTGATTTTGGCAAGATTTGCTACAAAAATAAATTCCAAATTTAATTAAAAATGATTATAAATGACTGGCGATTTATTTTCATTATAATCGTTCAGTATTTGAGCCGACGTAAAAAAAACAATAGACAATACATTATTATGACATTTTATATTATTTACTTAAACTATTCAAAAATCTAATATATTGTAATATACTACTATTTATTTTAAAAAAGCCTCCAGCGATACAATATTACCATTTAGTGGAAAGCATTTTTTTTCTCTAAAAGAATGTTCTCTCTGGGCACTTATATATATTATAAAAACATTATTTTTATTTTCAAATATGTCGAAAAGATATTACAATAATTTTAGTAAAGTAGTTGGCTGCTTACTTTCAATCATTAGAGACATTGCATTTTTATTTTTGTCCAGAGTATACACTTAAGTGAAAAAAACTTCTGAACATTTTTACTGCTCAGTAAAGTTGTAATGTCGATTTATAAAAAAAACGGTCAATTTAGATTAAAGAAGTATACATTTTTAGCAAGTATTTCATAGGATTCAGAGTCAATTTAGGCTTGATTATTTCAAATTACTTACAAAATTATTAGGCAATTTAGGCTTGATTATTACAAATTACTGCTGTAAACGTTGCTCGATAACAATGTAATGTAACTGTTGCTTGTAATATCTTGTTAAAATAAGCAGAAAATAAAGAAATCTGAAATATTAAAACTATGTTACTTATACATGTTACTCATATTATACAATACACAAAGTTTTTACTTTATTAACTTTTTTTTTTGAAAATAATGTAGACTTTACTTAACATTAGTAATTTATCTCCGTATTTTTTTAATTAATCATCATTGCAAGTCAAAGGATTTTCTTACATTTATTTTTGGAATTCTATAGAAGTTTTAGTTATGAGAATTTCCTATTATAAAATGAATTATTTTTCTTGTACACATATATAATTATCAAAATTGATAACATAAGCTAACTGACACTAGTACTTCAATGATGTTATGCGGCTAATTTATGATGATAACAATATCCGATTGATTATGTATATACATTGTAAATTGACTGACGAAAGAAATCAAATATATTTATTTGTGTTTTACATATTCGATAAGACAATAATTTTGTTAAGAAAGTTTTCGACGGAAAAGTACTTCATCTTTCATATACGATAAAAAAGAATTCAAATAAGAAACGAGATGAATTATATTTTTTATACGTCTTACATTCATGCCACGCAAATGTAATTTTATAGTGGCACCGACATTATTATGTTATTTGACATGAATTGTATCCTTTTTAGCTTTCACAATTTGACAGATATAGTGTTGTGTAAAAGTCAAACACTGTGACTATTTTGCCATGTCATTCTACGTTCCGGTGACGTGTTTTGTCACGATAATGTATCTTTTTGTACAGCGCCATGAATGAAATGTTCCGGGCAACAACATGACAAATGGAGATGGGAGGTGAGCATTGCCGGCATTCATTACTGTACCTGAAATGAAATTATTTTACGAAAATGTTTTTTTCCGAATATTTATATTTTATTTTTAAGTCTTGTCTCGTTTTGTACGACCTAAGTGTTTTATGTTTGGTGATCATTTTTACATGTGATGTAACGCACAAAAACGTTTATTGAATAATTTTTTAGTCTGAATATCACTCAATAAACATTTTTAACACGTTGTTTTTTTTTATGAGATACAATTTTAACGATATTAAAATTGGAAAAAATGGACTCAAATTATTATTATTCTTTGTGTTTATAGTTGTAGAATAAAATAGTACTGTTTTTTACCATTTTCAGTTGTTTTAATTTAATTTTCTAAAAATGGGCAATCTTTTTTTGTTAATAAAATATTTTATTTGCATAATATGTTAACCATTTTGGTTTCAAGAACAGTATTATTGATTGATAAACATCAAGCAGTAAACAAATCATTACAAATAAAAAATTTAAAAAATACATACAGATCGAAATGGCATTTACTTGGTAGAACTCCATTATAACACGGTGAAAAAAGCAAAATATTTTACTACTACGAAAATTCCAAAATAACAATTTTTGTTGTACTAAAATACATTACTTTTTTCTCCGTGCTATTAAAAATATTTTTTATCTTAAAAAACAATAATTAGCATTCAATTCAATTTTTAAATTAATTGCAATATTATTAAAAACATTCATTTTCTATTTACTCTTTTTATGGAGCGTAGACGATAGCAGATGGCTGTAGATAGCATAAGAACATCCAATAAATTTTAATGAATAATGAATGATAAAGGATCGTTTCAAAATTCAAGATGAATTATTTTTCAATCCTATTAAAAAAGTTTTTTTGGTGACTGGCAATTATAAAAGCTTATACACAACAGATACAACCCAAGTTACAAGTTACATCCAACAGTATTTTCATTGAAACAAGCGCTCTCGCGTCACAAAACCCAAGCATATTTTTTCACAAAGCCGCACATATTATATTTTACCAACCGATTAAGCAAGCGTCTTCATCTTATGAATAAAAACTATTTTTTTTTTAACAAAAACGTTTCTGCTTCATTATAAACTTTCTTTAGTTTAAAGAGGGTTAGGGTTGAAACCCTTTTCTTCAAAGCAAACATTAAAGTCAAGTACCCTCCAAGCGCGCATCACCCTAATTCAAGAAACCACCCCTTATACGAGAAGCGCCTTATAAAACACTTACTGACGCATCTCTTGCTATACAAAGAGTTCACCTTCAAAGGAAAAATTGAAATGGTAATAGGCAGCCCTTTCCGCGGGACATGTTTATCTCGTGGACGGTTTTTTTTTATCATATATAAAGCATAAAACACACGACGCTCATTTTTCTTCCGCTCAGTCTTTTGAATGGGAAACGCTCGCTTGGAAATGTGCTGCAAAAATATCAACATGGCACATTCAGAGGTAGGCAAACCGTTGAAGCGATCGATAAACGTAATAACAGAAAAAAATAAGAAATAAATTTTTGAAAATTTTGTTTTTATTTTAATAATATATCGATTTTTTTATATCTATGTTTGTATATACTTATTTTTCAATTTCACTGGCTTACCAAAATTCTCAAGAAAGTGTCTAAAATACTTGAACTTTCAAATTGTTGTTATTAAATACTATTGAGTCAAAAATTATCTCTTTATATTTCTATGTTTGATAAAAATATTTACCGCTCCTTTCACGGTTATCAAAACTAAATGATTTGTTTTTTTAATCAAATAAATTGAAAACGTTTTGTGAAATACGACAAAAAAGACCTTATTATTCTTGGTTATTATTACATTATTATTTTAAAGCTATTACTATGTTTTATCTGGTTTCGAAAAATTTATTTCTCATAAACAAATATTCTCATACATCAACGCTTTTTGAAATAAATCGATACGTAACGTCAACAAAGCATTCCGACCTGATTAACAGAAAGAGAATTTCTAATATATGTTAATGAAAAAAAACATATTTACATTTCAAACAATACTTATTTTACATATTACTGTAAAAATAATAAACAAATGTTAGCAAGTCGATGGTATTTTATTTTTGCTTTCAAACTGAGGCTGAAATAAAACCTTTTTTTGTAATTTTCTATCCGACTCTAAAATGATTAAATTGTGAATAACATGTTACACAAACAATTAAAAAAGTTTAATTTATTTAAGAGAGAATCATTAGATCAAAAAGCTATAAGTAAATTGATGGTTTCATCTGCATTTTTACATACCTTAACTCAAATAGTTAAATGAGTATTTGATAATTTTTTATGAAAATATTGAAATCTTTAAGTAAAAAAGTTCTCATTTCAAAACGTTGATCATAAAATATTTATGTTCATTGTTGTAGAGTAATTTGTTTCCATATTACCGAAAATAAATTTTACTATAAATTACGATCTATACACATATATTTCAACTCTTTCTACATTGAAATGATAGCGTAAAATATATATGTAAAGCGTATTTCGATACAGCAATAAATAATAAAATATCACTATAACACATAATTTAACTGCCTTTTTAGGATACTGTGTCACTATCGAACCCACAAAACTCTACCTTTTGCAGATAACGTCAGATTTATTCCTAAATAATTTCATTGAACGTCAAAACCAGTTGGTGACCTCTTTCCTTAGCAGTAGTTGGCTCTGAGTGGAAAAGCCTAAACGGTACCCAGGGGACACTATAAATTAGATCGGTTTATGTACCACTAACTTCTGGGAGGGCAATATCCAGATTATTTTTTGTGGTTAGGGTTGGACGCCTATCACAGAGACACGGGCAGGGTAGGGTTGGTGTGGGGCCTTGGCCCTTATCTTCTGCCCAGCGGAAGCGTTGTCGTCTTCTTTATTAGCATTAATTTATTTGACAAGGAAAAAGGAGCCATAATGGTCACTGTCGAACCTTCTTGAGTAATGGCTATAGTTTTTTGTTGTTGCCCGATGAAACGTTGCATTAATTTTATTTATTTGATACGCCACAGAAAGAATCTTTTCATTATACGGTATAAACTTATACCTCTGAAAAATATGCCATAAATTCTTAAAAAAACTTTTATTTTATAATATGTTATTTTTCCAATAGATTTATTTAGCTAATTTGATATGAAATAACAGCTCAAACATAAAGCTCTTTTTAGTCAGATAAATTACTTTTAATTTAATCACTTAAAATTAAATGATCATAAAAGTCAATTAAAACAAATTTATCTTATAAACACCGGCAAAGATATAACAATGTGCATCGAAGCAGGTTCGATCTTTTTGTTGTCCTAAGACATATTTTACAGGTTATAAATGATTTTTTTTTCAAGTTGCATTTCAATTTTGAGCTAACACACTAAAAAGAATCTTTGAAAATCTTAGATATATATCAACTCAATGTGAAAAAACATCACGAACACCCATTTTCAAGATTGCATTACCATTATTTATTGAAAAATCTAAGGTTGCAGTACATAAAATCTACATTTTATTATACGGTTTTATTTAACTTTCGATTTCTATTAAATACTCTTTTATATTTTTGATTTATTGAGGTAATAGTGAAAAACATATTTTCATACAAACTTTGGGTTATTTAAAGACATTACAAAAAAACAATTGCTTTTCTATGGATATTAGTGCAATAAAAATTTAATAAAATTTATTGAAATATTAATAAAAAAAAATTTAGAGTACACTTGTTTTCACTTTTTTACAAGATGTCGCTGTAAATATAATTTACCATTTATTACCTACATTTTATTTATACGAGGTGGCGTCATAGTCCATTTTTATGATGGAATTGGAAACATAATAAAAACTCAATGTTTCATTTTGCTGACACTAGATGAAGTATCAATTATATGGAAGCACAATGAATTTAGAATGTATTATAGATGGAATATATACATATCCCATACGATGTCGTCCAGCGGTAATGCCCGGCGATAGTACCAGACAGTAGTGTCAAGTGGTAATATCCGACGGTATTACCCAGCGGTAAAAAATTGTTATCGCCTATAACAACATACAAGAAGGAAAGCAATCGGCGGCAACAAAGGCCACAGTCAAAAAATACATCGCTCCCTCTGTACTAGGTGTACAGATAACTGGAGTGAAGATGTTTCGAGGCGGCGGAGTTATTGTGCACCCCAGAACCGAAAATGAGGCGAAAAAACTTCTGGAAGCCCCCGGGTTAAAAGAAGCCGGATTGAAGGCTCAACTTGCGGTTAAAAGGCTGCCTAAAGTAATTATTTTTAATATGGCGACAAGCACCACCGAGGAGAGCCTTCGCGAAGGCATCGAAAAGTCCACGAAGGAAGCTACTACGCTTTCAACCGAGGCTTATAAATCTGTGCGACTTAGCCATAAAATGGGACCACGTACTGGAAAGTGTCACTTCGTAGTGACAGTTCCAGCAGCTGTTCGGTCAGCCCTTATTAGGGATGGAAGGCTTTTTATGGATTGGGAGTCGTATCCGGTGAAAGACTTCGACGGCATTATTAAGTGCAATAACTGTCACTTATATGGACATATGGCAAAAGCGTGCACAGCGAGTGAAAAAACATGCGGCCACTGTGCGGAGATCGGGCACGATAGGGCTGGTTGTCCGAAGAAAACCAATGCTCCCAAGTGTGCAGCATACCATAAGCACAAGAAACCGCATGATCACTCGGTAAGTAGCGTAGATTGCCCCGCGCGACAATATGCCACCTTAAAGGAAAGAAGTCAAACGGACTATGCATCGCAATGACTCTCTACGGACAGCTAAATGTAGGGAAAGGAAAGGCTACGACTGCGGAATTAACAGAAATAATACAGGCCGTGGGCATCGATGTGGTGCTCGTGCAGGAACCTTATTCCTGGGGGTCTAAACGAGGATTCACTGGGGGGCGACTGGTGCAGAAAGACCCTAAATCTAAATCATGCATATTCGTAGCGAATCCTGATTTGGGGGTTTTGCACCTGTCGCATCTCTCAAGTGAGTGAACGACGGTGGCGGAGATAACGGACGTTATAGGAAATTCCATAGTTGCGATCTCGTCCTACTTTCAATATGGTCTCCCAACGGATGTATGCGTGGCAGAAATTGACCATATAATATCCAACTGTCCCGGCAGTAATTTTATAATCGGTGCAGATGTCAACGCACAGTCCTATCTTTGGACTCCAGAAACCTCACTAAGACCGGGCTGCCCAGAGATGGAGGAATTGATCGCCAAGTATGACCTGTCGGTTGCCAACGACCCCAACAGCCCTCCCACCTTCGTTCGCGCAAATGGTTCATCCCACATCGATGTCACACTTTCGTCTGGTGAAATTGCTTCCCGCATCTTAGACTGGAAAGTCCATACAGATTCTTCAGCCAGCGATCACAGACTTATAACATTTCAACTGGCTCTACCAAATGGTCTGTGCCTACCAGATAACAACAATAGCTCTCGCAGGCGTTTTAAAACGAAAGGAGCAAACTGGGACGAATTCGACTCGGAAATGATGCGAAAACTGGACCGTTCAGCTAGGGTCTCAGCTGGTGATCTACACTCTACTGTGTCACAACTGATGCACAACGTTACCCAAACAGCAGAAGAAAAACTTGGCCGCATATCCGAGAGACCGCAAAATCTTTCCCCATGGTGGAAACCAAAGCTCACTACGCTGCGAGACAAATTTAGGAAAGCCAGAAGGAAAGTTCAAAAAGCCCGTAGTCAAGCGAGTGAGCCCTTATCCGAAAACCACTCTCTCTGTATCGCACATCGGAAAGCTCGGCATTCTCTAAAAAAGGCCATAAATAAAGCTAAGAGAGATCATTGGAGAGATTTCGTCTCGGAAATGGGTGGCTCGAACCCATGGGGACCTCCTTTTCGTGCGATGAAACTAAGTCTTAGACCTAGTCAAAGTTTATCTGCCATCGTACGTCCAGACGGTGGATATACTAACAGTGCGGAGGAAACTGCCTCTGTACTTTTGGATGCACTCATACCTCAAGACAACCCTTCTCGGGATGATGAGCGATCGACGCAAGCTCGCATAGCTGCTAGATTGCCTCTCCACACCCCTCACAGTCAACCACCCACATCACGCGAAATCGGTATGATCATTTCTAACCTACCCGAGGGCAAAGCCCCAGGCCCAGACTGTATAGACAACGCGCTAGCACAAAGGGTCTGGTATCTTGCATCACACGAACTCACCACGATCTACCAAGACTGCATAACGAGCGGCACATTTCCTGACTGTTGGAAGAAGGGATTGCTTGTGGTGATTCCCAAATCTGGTAATCACCCTCCAAGTAACCCAAAGGCTTATCGTCCAATTACACTCCTGCCCATACTGGGGAAGGTTCTAGAAAGACTGATATGCACCAAACTCGAAACGCACTTAAACGAAAACTGCCCTATTTCGAATAGACAGTTTGGATTTCGACCCGGAAAGTCAACTGAGGACGCAATACGTTTTGTGATGACAACAGTAGAAAGCTCTCGCAAGAAGCTAGTCATCGGCATATTTTTGGATATTGCCGGAGCGTTTGACAATGCGTGGTGGCCACTGGTACTGGCAAAGCTAAGGCTTAGACAAATACCTGGAAACCTATTTGCATTAATACAGAGTTACTTTAGCAAAAGGGAGATAGAATACAAATCTGGCCTCACCAAAATTATCAGGAAAACTACAATGGGATGTCCTCAGGGCTCCGTCCTCGGGCCACTGCTTTGGAATATTTTCTTTGATGATCTTTTGTCCTTGCCGTTGCCATTGGATTGTACAATTATTGCTTACGCCGATGATGCTCTTCTGTTGGTCGAAGCTAATAGTCGCGCTGGCCTCGAACGAGCTGCAAGCGGTGCACTTGCAGATATTCTCAAATGGGGAACGCTAAATAAACTGTCATTTGCTCCTGCCAAGACGGAATCCCTTCTTTTGAAAGGAGGTACAAAGCTTGACATTTCAAAAAGGTCCCCGAATATCCGCATGGGCGACTTCTCTGTACGTGTCTCTAAGCAAGTCCTTGGCGTTATCCTCGATGACAAATTGTCATTTCAACACCACGCTCAAAGAATTGTAGAGAACGCTAGTATGGCATATCTCCGTGTATCCAAACTGGCTGGCAAAAACTGGGGGTTCAAAGCTCGTGCGCTTAAAATAGCGTATGGTGCTATTTTATGGGGATAGCCGGTTATGCATCTAGTGTTTGGAATTCTAGATCAAAGATCGGATTTGTAAAGAGAACTCTGCTGAGTGGACAACGAACTCCTCTGATTTCACTCACTAAAGCGTACAGAACTACTTCGACGGATGCCTTACCGGTCCTAGCTGGCGTACTACCGCTGGACCTGCACATACAAGTACGCGGTGCAATAACTCTTCTTCTAAAGGGTATTCATACACATATCGAGGGCGTCCCTCTGACGCCGCCCCTTCTGCAAAACATACCAGACACTCACACTTATCGTTCATTTGTAAAAAAGCTGGCGTATAGAACAGCTTTGGCAGCCTGGCAGACTAGGTGGTCTGCTTCCACAAAAGGTCGCCAAACATATCTTTTCTTCCCAAACGTAACCTGGAGGCTCGAAGTGAAATGCCTTTCACCTGGACACTGGGCTTGTCAATTCATAACCGGCCATGGCAAGTTCAACGGCAAACTATTTGGGCTGGGCAAATTGGTTGAAAGGCCGGACTGCACTTGTGGACACAACCATCAGGACGCTAATCACGTACTGTGGGACTGCCCCGAGATGAAGGCCGAACGAACAGAGCTGTTTGCTGTGGTCCGTCCTCATACGGGCCCAATAGGCCACGCTGACTTAGTATCAACCAAGGCCAACTTTGAGGCATTCGATAAATTTGCAAGATCATACGGGGAACGAGACATTCTCGATTCGTCTTTAGATTCAACGCGTAGCACATTAAACTCTTCCGCCACGGCGGATTTTCAGTACGCAGATACACAGGATACCTAATATCACGTAGACTAAGTGGCTGAGCAAGTCACATTTTCTTTTTCTTTCTTTTTTTTCTCTCTTCTTTTAAGCACAATAGTGCATGGTTTAACGATCGGTCCGTGCAGCTCTGTATCGGGCCAAGAGTATGAGGAGTAAAATCGATTCTTTTTATTAGTATTGCGTTATGGAAGGCGGCCGTGTCACAACGGCTGCATACACATAACGGGTGAAGGTGGGACAACCAAAAATATATAACAACATACACTGCATCCAGTCTGCCATACCGTGATTACAACTATGAGCAGTAAATAGGTTGATAACGAACGAGCGATTAGTGTCATTCATTTACCATTAGCATTTTTTTAATTCACAGGACTTTGTTTTTTTTCGTCCGTCTCTCAAATTTTCTTTCACGTTCATGGATGGACTTTTCAAGTATCTGAAAGTAGTGTGATTTTCAAATCGGCTTGATTTATTATTCTCTAAGGAATAAATAAATAAACTATGTAATAAAAATACTTGCAGAACTTTATCCTTCGACAAAATTTTCGTAGAACGCTAGCTTATTGCATATTTTAATGCAATCAAAACTAATTATAAAATACATTAACATATAGGCTAACTCGAGAATTTAACTATAAATGGTATAAAACATTATATTTTTATATATGCATAAATATACATATGAAAAAATATGTATATATATATGCTTTTATTTATTCACATACTGAATGGCAATTTTAACTTTCGATTATATATTTACCGTAGATAACAACACTGATAAAATATTGTCAGTGTGTTTTTAATCTCTAAATTTATTTTTAAAAAAATGCTTTATTTCCCGCATTTAATCACTTCTCTTGAATATTGTGCCAGTCTTAAAATGCCAAAAATTAGTTAGGTTTGAAATATTTAAAAAACTTTATTTATTTATTGAGTGTGTTTTCAACCAATTATTTCGGTAAAGAAATGATTTTCTTTATAAATACAATTAGTTTATACGATAATATTCATTTTCGTATCACGAATAATATCAACTAATACATTATATTATTATGCAATTGTGTGTTTATTGTTACCACATATTTGTAAAATCAAAAGGTTCAATACCTCTAACAGAATTTACGGATAATGGCACGAAATACACATGATATTGCGATTTCATTGCTTATGGCGATTAGTATAATTTTATTGGGTATTTTTATACATTTATTTATTCATTGCTTGTACAATAGTTTCCATTTGACTGCAAGTGCAGCTACTCGTCGTTTCTGTATTGTGAAATAAGCAGCAGTATGCAACCAACTTCAGTCAGCTTAGACCGCACTCGGAAGCTGTTCAAACTCCAAATTAAGCTCAAGTTTTAGAAGTGTGGTCGACGATGAGAATATTATGCAAGAGTTATAATGGCCACCAATTATTTTGTCACACATTTCGGGAAAGACTCACATTGTATCGGGAACCAGAAAATCATTTTTGTAAAGTAAATGCAATATTTAATCAAAATTGAATTATTTTAAAAGAACATATATTTCACAACCACAAAAAAATTTAAATCATTATTTCAGACAGCCAAATAAAATTACTGTATCAAAATCTTTTAAAATGTAGTAACCTGATTGTAATAAGCCTAATCTAGCTGTATAAGTGATTATATGGCGATGAGCACACTTTTTTCATGAATTAATAAATTAAAAAATAAGCCTTAACGTTAATACAAAATTTTCGATGTTTACTCATACAATCTGTCTTAAAATTATCTTGTTTTAATTTTATGTTGTTCATTTTAGTTTCAAATAGAGTAAAATAAGTTAAAACATATGAGTGAAAATATTTCCATAAAATGAAAAAATAAAATATATCCCTGGAAAAAGTCAAGACTAATCCTTACGTTCGGCAACATAAATTTGTATATGTATCTTTGGATATTGATTATTAACAATAGATTTAACAAAATTTAAATTTTGTAAAACAATAATTCATAGCTCATGACTATCGTATAAAATTTCAAGTTAAGCTTCCATTCGTTAAATGGTTTTTAGTTTTGTTCGAACAGCACCAGATAAAATGAAATATCATTGAATGATCGTTTTGTTTTTTTTATTTAGTCTCTGTTTATTTAACTGCACATAATTATTCATATTCTATATTTTTTTACATTGTTTATTCGTGTATTTCGTTTCTGCTATGTATATAAAAATGCATTGATTTTTGACAGGCGAAAAAAAAATCGTAAGATGTTACAACGGTACATTTTTTGGGTGTCTAGAGACAAAATATATTTTTTAGTATAATATAATATATAAACATACATACTATGAAATCCTTCAACATATTGAGACATGTATGGTATCTTTAAATTAACAGCAGTTCTATAATGTATAATATTTCTTTTACATTATAACAATTGAAAATATTTAACAATGAAAATAAAAATAGAATCTGATTCGTGTCAAAAAAATCCGATCTTAATGTATATGAATAGTTTGATATAGATTGCAATTGGTTTCTACAAGTGCTCACATACGCTTTTCATATTTCTTTAGTAAAGTTATAATATGATTAACTACAATTGTGTAGTACTAATCTATTCATATTGACAACGAAAATTTTTATAGAAGACGTCAGAAGCTTCATTAATTCATTTTACGAGTATGGAATACTCATCGAATTATAAAAAGTACTACCATCTCATTAAGTATTTGACTTGAACTATAAAAATATTTTATACATTTATTAAGTTTGTAGAAGGCTAACACAATATGGCGAGTTGTTTTGCTGCCTAAATACAAGACGTATGTATAATATTAAATTAAACACACGGTGTTATTATCGCTTGGCTTGTTGTCTTGTTAAGTGGAAATTAATATTACGTCGGGTCGTGAGTTTAGTTCTCAGACCAAATGCTGTAATTGTTTGATGATATGTAGTTAACGAATTGAAATATTCAAGCAATTAAATATTATCTACCTAAGTCAGCGGATGAAAATTGTCAAACAGTCGATATGGTTTCAACTATTTAGTGATATCATTTAAAGTAACTTTAAACTAAGAACCCATATTTAACAGTTTATTTTTATTGATATAATGATATAGCTTTTCTTTGAACTTCATTTTGTTAAAATGGAAAATAGTTTATTATGGAGTTACACAACAATTAATTCATATAGTTTATGATACACATTTCTGTCTGTTATATAACAGAAAACTATTAAATGTTCATAAGTTAATTATTAATCATGGAAAATTAGGATATCTACTATCACGATGAAAAATTTTCATTCAATTTATGGGTGTATATTTTATTCTGCTAAAACATTTGAATTGACAGATATCTTTGCTATTTAAGATTTGATTTTTTTTTGACAAAGGAAGATCAAATATCGTTATTTTTCGCACATGGTTCATTATAAGATTTTCAAGCAGGGATTGTATTACCGGTTTATCGGTTTACCGGTTAGCCGGTAAATAACCCAAAATGCACCAACGGTAATTACCCGTCAATTGATAATTTACCGGTTTTTATCGTGAATTAATGCCAGATATAGGCATATTATAACGAATTTTTATTATGATATATGCATGAGGGAGTGAGAAGTTTTTTTTTCAACTCCGGCAACATTGATAAATAGTATTTTATTTGTCACACTCGTGTCATCTGTCATCACAATCGCAAACGCGGTCACCGTGATTTCCACTGCAGGCTTCGGTTGATTCTAGTTTTTATGGGACAGATCGCGAAGAAAATTTGTATTTGGGTACATATTCAACTATATTTTCATTATACGAAAGAAAATAACCATTTATTAATAAATTCTATAATGCAATACATTGTTTTTTTCATAATGAATTTATATTAATAAATACAAATTATGCATACATGTATAAAATATATATATATACTACATCAATATTTCAATGGATAAACTAAAATAATAGTTTAGCGCATGAACTGCTTACAGGCAGGTAGGTAAACCAAATATTACATGGTCGTAATTTAAATTGATCAATCTTTGTGTGGCAAATAATAAAAAATCTGATTTATCTAATAAAGTACATTTAAAATATACACATATTCACCTCAAAAATATTTAAAGTACTTTTTATGACATCAATATTCACCTGAAATGTATTTTAAATTATTTATATTTCAATCCGGGATACCATTTTTAGTGAAAGTAACCACGTAGAGTTATACTTTAATGAATATAATCGGTAAGAGGTGAAATTATTTACCGTTTACCGGTTATTGAAATTTGACGGTAAATTGCAATCCCTATTTGCAAGCTATAAACTAAAGTTATAAATTTACTAAAATTATGTTTAAAAATATGTATAAATTATATAAGTACAGTAGTTATTTATCTATTTTTTTTAAGTATTTACGTTTTGTTATGTTCTTATACTGAGCTTTTATATAAAAGAATCAAAGCTTATTTTCCAAGGCGCTTTCTAACAAGACAACAATTCGAAATGAAAGTTTACTTTGGAAAATGTGTGCGGCATTTGAAAACCATGAAAGAGGTTTTAAAGTGGGGCCTTTATTATTTATCGTATTGTTCGGTAACTGTAGTTATGACAGTGTTGGATGGGGACGTTAGTGACCGAATAACTTTGCAATTTTGCAGTGTGTCAGGTGAAATATATTTTCAAACTTGCGCGCTGCTACAATCTGATTAAGTGTGACAAGCGCAATACGTAACGAGCCAGCGAATAGCAAACGTCACTTCTTGTAACAACTTTCTCTGGAGAGCTATGCATTTTTATATATTTAAATAAACCACAAAAAAATCAAAATATGTTGTATTAAACTTTGTTTTTAATTTTACATAAATGAATCAATAGCATTGGGTTATTGATAAAAAACCGTCAAATACAAAAGCGAATCTTTTTGAAAATTTACGCATCTTTAAAAGTGACGGCTTTAAGATGTAGAAACAACCTTCACATTTTGCATTTCGCATCTAAAACTTTTTCTTGTTAAATTTGCGCCGTATGAGTTTAATTATCTCATCGCTTTTAATTTCTAATACATTTTAATAGTTGATTTTTTATTGTAATAAAATAAATGTGTAATGTTAACTGCCGATTCTTAGTGACATGGCTGTTTATTTATAAATATAAAACATATTTTGTGTATAAATACTTTTTTTTATATAAAAATCACCACTGCTTTCGCTCGTTGATAAGTATTTCAACAAGTCAAAATGGTGAATTGAAAATGCTCGCCATTACCAAAAACAATACGAATCATAATAATAATCTTATTCATCATTATTATAAATTTTAAATGCAACAAATATCTCTTATATTATATTAATAAAATTTAATTCATAATCTTTTACATATAGGAAGCATTTCACTATAACACAACATTCCGTCGCAATCTTTATTAAGATTGTCAATTTCAAATGATACTTTTCAAACAATTAACAATTAAATTTTATAATAATAGTTTTTTCCTTGCATTTTTGAAGATGCGAGTAATTTTGACATCAAATTTATATTCTAATAATAAAAAAAAAGTGTTCTGTAAATTTTGTGGTTGAAGGAGTTATAATACAAAATTTTTAATTCGCATTCAATGATGAAGAATTTATTATATAAACCAGAGGTTGACAATCTTAAATTTGCGTGTAGTTGAATTACTTACAAAGAAAATATGATAATATTTTTATTGATTGAATTGAAATTTTCTTGATAGAATTCCATTATAACACTGTAAAATAACATATTTTATTTGTTCAAGATTTATACTAAATACAATTAATAGCTATTTTGGCTAACGACCTCATCAGAACTAATTCTGCTACATTTTTACTGTACATTGCTTTTTTTTCACTGCTTAATGTTTGTATTATTTTTAAAAAAATTGTTATACCAACTAATCAAATTAATTTAAAAAAAAACAGTCTCATAAAGGTTGCCAACCACTAATTTAGACTTAAATACCGCTTCATAACGTGCCTCAGACAGCATTATATAAATCTCATATAAAAAGCAGTCATGTAAATCTCTGAGAACCAAACTTCTCGTTAAATATCATTTTTGACAAATACAATAATTTAAAAATGATTGTTGCAAATTACCAAATTAAAGGCAAGTAGGGATAAATCCCTTCTCAATTAAAAAAATCATATTTTCAACTTTTCAATAAAAAGTTACTTTTAAGGTGTTAACTGTCACTTCTTGATGGAAAGGCATTATATTTTAAATAATAAAAACACATTTTTAGTACATATTTCCACAATATATTTTTTGATCAGGACCGGTTTCGTCGATCAGTTGATAATGCTCGCGATGAGCGAAACCGGTCCTGATAAATAAATATATTGTGGAAATAAGTACTAAAAAAATGTGTTTTTATTATTTAAAATATAAAAGGTTAGTTAAAAAAATTATATAATAATTCTAGTTCCTTTATTAATAGAAGTGTTAGCGATTAAAATGAAACCACTATGTTTAATTGAATCATTTATATTTAGTGACAGTCTTCATAAACGTTTTGAGAAGCTAAAAAATGAAGTTGGCAGAGAAACTCGCACCTACAACACTCCACCACCCCAAAAGTAACGACGAACTTTGCACTTCAGATCTCTTGAAACTTTCTAATATGACCGTTGTCTGACAGTGATCCCTTGCAAAACAAAAATCCAAGGGTGACACTTGGTATTTTTTGGCGAAATTAAAAAAGAATCTAAAATGTACAAAAGAGCTTTGGAATTTTAGCCATTACTAGATTACATTATTTCATACATTGGCAAAAGATTTTATAGTGAAAATATGCGTATATTATTATTTACAAACACTAACGGCTCGTCCATGCGCACTGTAGAACTGCAGCACCCCTAGCAATAAAAAAGTTTTGTATTATAATGTATATAATTTTATGTTTATTATATGAAATTTTCAATATTATTTTGTCGTTCAATAAGCTCGCCCGAGCAATAATATGTCTAATAATTATCATACAACGCGATATTGATATAAGAAAGCCAATGTAGTACTGTTTTCTATGAAACATTCTTGATAGGGCAAAAGAGAGTCATACGGAGAGAAACTCGTAGACAGAAGCTTTGTCTGGTACTGCCACTACGGCAGCATTAACGAAAAAGTGAAAAATGACAAAAACAAATAGCAAATATAATCAAATTGAATATATAAGCATAATGCTTAATTAAGATTATTTTTGATGTTAATAGTAATATATAAATAATACATTGATTGAATTGGAATTCACTTGGTAGAACTCCATTATAACACGGTGAAATTTTGTGGAACTAAAATACATTACTAATTTTTTACCATTTTTTATTGTTAAACAACTGCAGCACCACTAGATATCTTATCCTCGAGCCACCACTGTTTATAACTAACGTGAACATTTTGAAAATATTTTTTATATATAGTTCGTTAACAAAAACCCACTCTCAAATTTTTGAGTTGGTAGAAATACTATGTTATATAGAATATAGACGGTATTGCTTAGAAACTGAAATCTAACGGAACGATTTTTTCATTATATTTTCTCTATATACCTTTAAAGTCCTGTAATTCGCTTGAAATCATCCTGAATCCTTTCTTCTCCATCTAATCTGATATAGCGGCTAGATTTATTTTAATAAAAAAAAACACATATCTCAAGGCTTTCAAGATGCACTTTGCGGATCATGTTATCCCCAGCAAAATCACTGTCATTATAAAAGGTGTAGAAGATATGAGGCCTTCTGACCTCAACGTTATATATACCTGACTTACCAAATCAAAATTTTAATTCAAAAAAAAAATATAGACTATTTTTGGTCACGGCAAAAAAGTAAGTTTTATTGAATAAATTAATAATAATTATTACATAAATTAAGCACCATATCACCAGATGTTTGAAATCTACAATATATTACTTTCAAATATTTATACTGTCTGATATCTGAATTCAACAGGGTGGTTCTTTTAATTTGTTGTAAGTGATAATTTTATATCAAATGTCCAACAGAAAATTATTGTTATTTTTTACGACTCGAATATAGTCTGGAATTTTTCTCATGTGTGACTTTTATTAATATGGCTTTATTTCTCATTAAGTAGAAACAGAAACACTTCGAATTGCGATAAATACTCGATATAGCGTGATCTTTTCCAGGTTAGAAATAATTTTATTCCGAGTCGTATTGACCTCTGACTCACTTTATTATATTTAGTTATATTTTTGTGTGAAACTCTCATATTATACGACATATTCTTTCAGAAAGTATCACACTTAAGTGGGACAAAAGGTTATTATTGTGTTTGAGCCACCAGATTGCGAAGGCGCGGCGTATCGTGCCTTCAGTAGTAAAAAGCCATACATAAACACTGTATATATAAAAATAATCCGGAGACACTATTTGCTTTACAAACTTTTTGTGTTTCTTTAGACACTTAAAGGTAATTATTTTTTTATTAACTAATCATATAACTATATTGAAACAATAATTATCAACAGAATTAATGGTAATCCCAAACACATATGGTGAACCCCCGATTAACGCGTGTAATATTGACACAACTTTAATTAAGGCATGTAGAACAAATATTTAATTTTAATACTCACCACATAGCTTTTTTGTTTATTTAAATTCGTTAAAAGTAACAAATTACATTTTCCCTATTCATGTGAATTTTTCAGTTTCTAATACAAGATCGGAACTGCTTTCGCTCATTATTCATAGTAAATATTTAACCAGTTCAATGCCTCACACGCATTGGTACGTGAATGGAGTGCTCGACGTGAGCAACATTGAA
Source organism: Himalopsyche japonica (assembly GCA_028555115.1). NCBI lineage: Eukaryota > Metazoa > Arthropoda > Insecta > Trichoptera > Rhyacophilidae > Himalopsyche > Himalopsyche japonica. The sequence continues at coordinate 720,601 of JAHFWJ010000326.1, read as the reverse complement.
GTTTTATACGACACGACACGTAATATTTTTTCACAATCGTTTCGTCCCATCTTGACTCTATTTGAAAAAATTTGCTATATACATTTATTTATATTCCAAATTAAAAAAAATACTCTTGTCCATAAGTGATCTAATAATAAAGCCTTGCAACGAATTATGAGGAGTCAATGACCTATGAAAAATTCATGCGTTTGTATTATAGTAGTATTGTTTGCTAGGAGAAGATGGCTCTAGCATTTGCTTGGGAGGTTATGGCATCGCAACAGACGTGACTTGGAAGCAAATATCAAAATTATTGTTTTCGTGAAAACGTTTTGCAGAAAATTTTTCGTGTTTTTGGATGCCCAATGATCTCAGTGATATCTTTATTACGTTTATAACAATACTGTAAAAATTCCTTTCTCGTTTTTATTTCAGCATAGTTCGGTAATAGGAATATATATTTTCTCCTTGTATAAAGCGATTTAGGATAATTTTATTCGTATTTCTTTTTAGATAGAACAGATAGAGATTTTTGACAATTCACAGAAAATATGTTCAAGAATCTTGATTATTTATCCTTGTTGTTTTGAAATATTTCACTGAATTCTTTATGCACTTATCTAATATACTTCGGAGGTAGAGATTTTAACAATTATTTAATAGCACCAATTTTTTTACATTTTCAAACATCAAAGTCAAAACAAAATTTGCTATAAAATTATCATCAAGATGCATTTATAGATACTTAGAACTGAAACTGAAAAAAAAGCTTTGAAAATATTTCTTCACTAAGTAAATTCAATTTCCTTCATTAAGAATGATTCTTTATTTCATTATCTGAATGTTCAAAACGCATCCCCTTTTTACTGTAGTAAAACTATTTAATTGCAAATTGCATGTTTTATCCTCTAGCTCAAAAAACAGTGGCTGTGTCGTTCTCTTTTGATAATCATAAGAAACAAATTTTTTGTTACTTACAAATTAAAAATACTAAATTATAACAAATAGTTAATAAAAAAAATCCTTTTGGAATATTTCTAATTTATCATTTCTTACCACATGAAAGATACAATTCTACAAACATAACAGGCAATGACTCAATTAATTGCAATTAAACTGCTTTTCTTTTACTTGCAATATCAAAAGTCCTCGTTCCATTTGACAACAGTAACAACCAGAAAACTTTAATTATTTTAAGATTATTTTTTAAAAAGATCTAGAGATACTATGAACTTCTTCTGCAATTAAGTTTTTAGAAAATCACTCTTTTTAAGACAACCATATAAAATTTGGAAGTATTACATACAGCAAATAACTTTACTGCCTTAAATACAAAACATAATTAAGACTTCTACAATAACAACTATTGCATTAGAGAATTTCAGAAACTAAACTCTCTTATAAGTAAGTTATACAATGATTATAGCAGATACAAATATTATAAAGTAGCTTCGAAACGTTGTATTTATTCATTTGAAAGTTCTGAAAGCCACTGTGACTGCCCACCGCAGCGCCAGTATACCAGTAAAACTTGCAAAGTGTAAGCAAAGTGTAAACAACGATGAATTTAAAGACCACTGGACAAAAGGAAGGACGATATCAAACAATGGAGTAAATACAGCTGGCAGTAGGTTACCGTTTCATTTGTAAACGAGTCCTAAGACATACAGCCATTTTCGATAGATGAGCGTCACGCGTTTAATAAAAAAACTTCCGTTACTAAAAAACATCATAGATTACATATATAAATAAAACATTCATGGGGAAAATCGCTAACATTGATTGTTTATACAACTTCATTAAGAAGAAAATAAAATTTAATTTACTTGCAAACAAAATGAATTATACCAATAATAATCCAAAAATGATAATAATACAAAAATATATATTTCTTCTGATACAATTTTTCAAAAAACCAACAGAAACTTATTCACACGGTGAAACAATAGCAATGTATTTTATTTCTACAAAATTTATGAGATTTAATGTTGATCGCTATTTCGGCTTGCGCCTTCATCAGATCTTTGCTACATTGCTATTTTTTCACCGTGTTACAATGGAGTTCTACCAAGTAAATGTCAATTCAATCATTAAACTTTTTCGTAAAAATGAGATAATTTATTTTCATTAAACATCTATAACTTAAATGTGAGTATCATTATAAAAATAATAATTATAAAAGACGAATTACGCGTGATTAATTTTATAACTCAGCCATTGAAAGCGATACTATCAACTTTAAGTAAAAAAAATATTTACTATTATTATTATACATTATAATTTATAACATTGCTATAAAATGTGCTTTAGCACCGATTTAAAGCTCACCGAGAGTAAATAAAACTATTTTCGGAATGATGAAGTTTGAACTCATCCTCGTATATTTCTCCTGGTCTTCTGCTATCTCTGCCTCCATAGAGCCTGCCACCCCCATTTGGCCACAGGGTAGCAGTTTGCTGGACCATAAAATGAGTTATTAAACCTTTGTGCCGTTACAGTGGCAATACGATAGGTCCGTATCATTGAAAAAAAATTCACTTCAACTCTGATTAGAGTGTTTTCGTAACGATTCGTGGCGTTTTATTGGCTGAAATACTGAATATTGCACATAATACTATTTTACTGCCCTTCAGCCATAAAAAGTAAATCCAACTTTTTAAACTTATTATATCAGCCTTGAAAAAGTTCGTTTATTTAATGACGTAAAAATAAAAGATCGTCAATGTTGACAATAATTGAAGGTTGTTTATTTATTTACATACAAATATTGATCCACAATAAACCTTTTTTCTTTAATTTAATTATTTTTCCTAAGCAAATATACATTAAAGAAACTTTATATAATAATATTATTTTATATTTTGTTGCTTAAAATTGCATGTTTAAACGGTTGGCGGCTTGCGATCCTCAATCTATAACTAATAAGTTGGAGCGGAATTTATTCTGTTATTGAAAACGTTTTTTTTTATTTAATTTTGTTGTGCAATGTGTACAATCTATTTCAATATATGTTTTTGGTTTTCTAAAACTTACATTTCGCTAAAACGTTGGTTAGCAATAGATTTTTTTGACAACGATAGCATTTATCGTAACTTTTTTTTAACATTGTTAAAACTTTTACAAAATAATCTTCTCATTTTTTTCAGTTGTCTAATCAAATAATAAATAAGTTTGACCCATACAATAACGTGGCGCTAAAAACTGATCCAACCGTATAGCATTCGCTTTTTCTTGTAATTAATAAATTCTTGATAGAACGGACGAATTGGGGGGAGAGGGTGTCCTTTAAAGTCAAAAGTACGTTGTATATAAATAGGTTAAGTATAAATCAAAAAAACATTTTTTTTAAATACACTATAAAATACACAAATAAAAGAAAAATATAAAACACAAAAAAAAACTATTAAGCTTCTTTTTTTTGATATCCTTCGTGAAGTGTCGTTGCTGTTTGATATCGACACGATTGCTTTCGGTAATCCGTCTTCGAAAAAAGTATCAAGTTTTGTTTGCACTTTTAAAATTTGCTGTTTTCTTTATAATAAACTCTCCCTTTATATATCCCCTAAAATACTATCACTCCGGCTAGGTGCAGTATACGAGAAAGACAGCATTATATCTAACATTCTAATACTATACATATGGCATAATTATCATGGATTCTAAAAATTGTTTACATGCGCCGAAATTTGAATTTAAGCATGTATATTATCTACAAGACATTAAATAAAGGTTCGTTATATCTAGGTTTTACTGTAGTACTTTTACAATATATTTTATAATCAAGACCTGTTTCACTCATTGATACTAATATCATAAATTGTTAATGAGCTCGATCGATCTTGATCATAATATATTAGGTAATCCCGGAATTAATGTCGCTTTTTCAATACGCAACTTTGACTCTTTTATTGTGTATTTTTGGGTTCGTTTACCAGTAAAGACGTGTGTAATTATTTTTTTCTTTTTTTTTCATCATAAAATTTCGATCGGGTAATCTTGAATTGAAAAATGAGCCTCGAAGTGGACGGCGCAGTCCAGTGGATAAACCAGCTCTAAAGGCGAAAATTGAAGCAGATCCAACGATGACCGTTGATCAATTATCCAAGAAGGTCGGCACATCACAATCGAATACTCCAGTAATTGCTTTGTTTAAAAAAATAGTAAATAATTTAAAAAATCAAATTTGAGTTTTACTCTAAAAAACGACACTATTTCCGGGATTGCTTAGTATATTGAGGAAACAGTACTTACACATATATTTTTATTGCATATATTTGAAACTATAATAGCAACCGAAAAACATCAACTAGTTATATATACTATTTTCGATAATTTTCTCGCTTTAATCCCTTCCGTTGGTATTCTAAGAGTAGGTAAACATTCGATCAATTAATTAATACAGCGTTTGCAGCAGTAAAACATTTGCAACCATTGCTCGGGCAATCGGTGTCCTGTAGACTTCACATGTGGCCCGGCGTGCTCGCAGCCTTCGCGTCAATTGACGCCGCATCTGGCGCAAATTATGAGTATTACCATATTTTACGTTTCGGTCGGCGAAATTAAACTGAAAATGCGAACGGTATCTCCCAGCAAATAAACAATATGCTAAACAGCGGCGAAATTTCGAGAGGGCTAGAACCTACAATAAAGATTTCAAATATATTTTTTTTATTATTATTTTACTGGTGGACTTTATTTATTTGATTTTAATATGACAACTGTCACTTCTTGGTGGAAAAGCATTATAACACGGTAAAAAAAAATCAATGTATTTTAGTTCTACATTTTTTTTATAAGATATAGTTGATAGCTATATCGGTTTACGCCATCGTCAGAACTATGGCGATGGCGTGAGCCGAAATAGCTATCAACTATATATAATAAAAAAAACGTAGAACTAAAATACATTGCTATTTTTTCACCGTGTTATATTGGACTTCTACCATGTAAATGCCAATTCAATCAATGAAAAGCATTATCAATAAAATAATTAATAAACCATATTTCCTAGTAATCATTTGAATATTTCATATTTTTATGATTATGGCCGGTTTCGCAAACATTATCAACTGATGCAATACAAAATAAAAACAAAGCTATTAACACAAAACATTTGAATTAAAGATTAGCAGATTTATAAAATAAAACCAAATGTTTTATATGTAGTAAAATAATATTAATCTTATAGTATGTGTCTTTATGAAGTAAAATAGTTGAAAATAGTATTTGACTTAAGGCAACTGAACAATCGAAATTTTTATGACTAAAAATGGAAAATTATCTTAGAAACAGTATTGACAATGTGATGGGGTTGGGTTTTCAAACATATTTTATTTCAATTTACATGCTGTTTCATTTTGAGTCGTTTCTAACTTACTCTTGTGAAAAAGAGCAGGATTTGATCGACTGACAAATACTATTTTTATCGTCGTTTAGATACTATTAACCTGCCTAAAAAATCTTCTACAATTTGCTTTCAATCGATATTCTTTGAATATCAACGATCTTAATATTCCTATAGAGCTTACACCCACGTTTGGTCTGTGCGGTCCGGTCAACATTTTTAATGTTTCAAATTCAAAACAATATAAGCTACAAATTTAAAATACGATATTAAATTTATATATGTTTTAAGAATATTAAGCAAATTATGTTGATAATTATTACGGTACTAAAATATTTCTTCTATCGCTATAACGGTTTCGAATGATAATACGACGAAAGCACACTTGCCAGGGGGTCGGTAATTATTTTGAAGTAGGGAGTAATTCAGGGTGGGGCACCGAAATAATTAGTTCCCCACTAGACCTTTCGCCGGGTCAAAATAAACGAAAAATTAATTAACAAACAAAAAAATGTATTTTATATGTTGATTTTTACATTTGCTAATGTCGCTCTCTGTGAACTGTCGCGTCAAATAATTTAAATCTTTTGTAAAACAATTTCAATTTATTTTATGCAATATGTAAAATACGATGTTAAATTTCAGATATTTTTATATAAGAAAAAATTTTGTTGCCATACTTATAACTTTTTTGTAAATGTATGCATACCTAAAACTTAAATTTCTAATAAGACTGACAGTTCTGTTGCATCCGTGTGATAGAATGCCTGAAGATGCCGAAAGGCGAAACCCGGGTCGTTAGTCACAAAACATGAGGAATCGTTCAAAGTTGTAACAATTAAATTAAATTTCGAATACGTTCCAATATAATCATTTAAAAACATTGAACAGATGATAATGTATATTTTTATATATTGATTAAATTAGCATTAACTCGATTAAGCTCCATTACAACATTGTGCAAAAATTGGAATGTATTTTAGTTCTACAAAATTTTATAGAACTAAAATACATTGCTATTTTTTCACCGTGTTATATTTTAATAAACAGAAATTAAGATAAATTCTCAAAGTGATCCAAACTTTTATTTAAAAAACTAAAATTTAGTTTGTTTTATTAATCATTATAATTAATTAAAAATATAATGCTAAATAAAACAAATAAGTCAAGTCTGGATTTTATTCATTTTTGATGAGCTTAGTTTGTTGTTTTTATCCAGACCTCAAAAGGTTATATACTACCAACATACGTAGCTTTTCAGTTTAATTTTCAGATTCAGTCTACTTCTGAAAAAGAGTTGAAAATTATTCACTTAAGTTACACAAATTTCCAACATTCGCATTACAAAATAAAAGTATAAATGGAAAAAACACAACTAGTGGAGTTTTGCGGTTAAAACAAAGTCTTTTGCATATTTTAACTGGCGGGATCCCGCGCTGAAGTAAAATACTAGCAATTATATTAAAAATAAAATAAGTATAGAGGCAGCAATACAAAAAGTTAATTAAAAAAGGGCATTATGCAAACGAATAACGACAGTTAACCCGTGCACCACACGTCTCGGTAGTACAGTTAAAACACAAATGAAAAGGATGTTTTGTACATATTTTATGATTTCGGCAAAATGATGGCAATTTTTAAGCTCTAAGAGCGCATTTATTTCGCAATTTAACCGCTGTAATATTCATCGGTGTTATTTTTGCAGCAATATTAAAAAACATATCAACAAAGATAATTTAAACAAGTTGTTTATTAAAATAAATACGGTAATATTCTGAAAAACCTTCAATCACACCACTGTTGGTATCCTCAATCAAATATTTAAGATTCTTTTATGAAATAAGCGACATACCATTTCTTAGCATGCAATGTTGTAAAATACAAACAAAAATCTGAAACGCAAATTTCAACCGATGGAGCAATATGAATTGATTGCGCAGATTATATATAACAAGTATATTAAAAAATGTCATTTGATGGCTGAATTAAATCAATAATTAATGAACTAGAACTACAATATTCTTCCATATCAGACCTTATCAGTCAATAATAAAATATGTTTACAACTATATCTCGTTCAAAAAATATTCATGAAAATCATACAAAATAATTACGCTTCTCTCTTACTTTCAGATTTATCTGAATTTTTATTTTCAAGTCAAAATAAAATACGTATTGTATACACAATAAATAATAAAATATGGCCATTGAATATATTTTTTTCCGAACCAGTAAATACTTTGTGGAAGTATTTTTTTTTTCATAAATATGTTTATATCCAATCTCTTTTTTCTACAAGTCAGCTTAAAATATTTTAAATAAACACAAAATCTTTTTGCTGAATTAATTGAAAATTATGCTGAAAATATTACATCATCCCTTTCAAATAATATTTCTAAAATATTTATGAGCATTTATTATTATTAGGGATGATGTCTATTTTAAGACCTCCCAAAGGACCTCATTATATGGAGGATAGAAAATTAATTCCCCTTTATTAATTTAATGGCCGCGCTCTCATGATACCCCATTATTGGAGTCTTAACTTTTCATCAATATCTAGGTAGCGGCAGAGCTGTTCAAATGCGATTTTTTTACTATTCAAATTATTTTTTCGACAAGTCTTTTAACCTTAAGTAAATCAAGGAAGCATTATTTAATTCACATCTAATTAAACTCCAAAATAAATTTTCTCAACAATATTAAACAATTCCAATTTTTGTTAATCATTTTTGTATCATGGTTTTTACATATTCAAACAAAAAATTATTCATTAGAAAATGTAAAACACTGATACAGCATTAAAGCTAACCCCATTAATAAACCCCATAAATTTAATGATAAATAAAAATTGCCAATAAAAACAATCAATATTTTATCACATCTAAGTATACCTTAGAAGTGATAAAATATTTAAGGTTTTTTTCAAATGTCTTAAGTTTTAAGTCGGTCACTTCTCGGTTAAAATAAAATATATTTTAAATAGTAAAAACGAATTTTTAACACTTTTGAATTAAAAAAAAATGTTGAAATGAAATTTAATAAATGTAATCAGAAATATCTATGCTAATATATAATATAAACAATAAGAATTATGACAATACACCTTAAGTTCGTTCCAGGATATTTACAGCTCTTTAAAAAAATCATATATGGGTCAACAATTCTCCGAAACCTTTATAACACATGAGTGACAAGAAGCGCAAGTTTTAATGTAGAAATAGTTTTGAAATAGTTTTAGCTGAGTGAAGACTACCGCTTCAAGCATTGTTATTATATCTTCATTTTAGATAAGCTTAAAAAAATATTTGCTTTGTACTCGCATGGCACACCCCATAAATTATTTTATTTTATGTATTACTAATATTTTCCACCCGGCTTTGCTAGAGATAGGAAATAAAACTTGTTTTTATGATCACACTATTTTATTGCATACAAATATATAATAAAAAGTTGACAATTGAAAGTTCAAAGCATCACTGTGGAACGTACCTTATCTAGCAACACCAAAGTATGGACAATTATTTCTTAAATTATATTGAAATATACTTCAAATGATTCTAAATTTTCATTCCCTGGGTATTTTAGTCTGGTACGGAAGTGGTTGTTTCTTTCAGCGACCTTTTTGTTATTGATAAGTGTATTGAGCTTTCCATTCCACATTGAGATTAGATGTCAAGAATACATGTTTCAGTTAAAAGTTGTAATAATGGCACATTCGACCTAAAAATGGTAGCCGTAATGAAATGTAATTTTTCAAGTTGCTACTGTACACCGTTTGCAAAGAGTGTCTGGGTTAGACAGACAGACTATTTTCCTTCAACGTAAAGCGAAGAACATAAAGATTCAATATTTCAGTTTTTTTCTTCGTAAATTTATCAAATTAATTGAAAATTTTCATTTGATTTCTTTAAATTTACTCATCTTAGATTTATGACTTTTCAATCTTTGCCTGATAATTTACTTTTGATTTTAGTTTTACCTGTATTTTTAAAATATTTAATAAAATATTGGCAAAAAACTACATACGCAAGAGACCAAAGATCAAAAATTTCGCTACCGAAGATTTTTATGATATTTCAAATGAATATTCTATTAAAATGAGCATCAATGATAAAAAAAAAACTGTGTGCATAATAATATAAGGCTTAACTAGATTGAGTATTAAAATTTCTTTATATATTATATATTCTTTATATGTTATAGCGAACCTAATTCAACTTTAATTACATGTAACATTTCACTTTATCAAAGTGTAGTTGTTGAACAAAGACATTTGTTGTAATCCTATTATAAACTTGCGTTTGATATTTGCGATGAATTTACCCGAAAATTTCGAAAGCTTTTCTCTTCAAAGGGCAGCTTTTGGCTTGGCCACTTTTTGGCCATGCCATTAGGTACTTGTACGAAAGTATAACTGACGATATTCATTTTGATATTATTATTTTGTATGAGTTTGTTAGAGCAAAGTTTCGAAAGCGTCGGTCGTCTGTGAGGGAAGAAAAGAAGGGGTGAGATTAATGAACTGGTCTCTCATTTTCTATTATGCCGACGGTGATTATCGCTCGCCACTTGGCACGGACTTTTCTTTCGCCAAGAAAAAGTGAAAATTTACTCTACGTGTTCGGAAGAAAATTGAAAACGAAGCCGAATCGACCACATTTTGATAACTTATTTAAGTGCCATATTATAAAACACGGGCGCTTTTCCAATCAAGTACTTTTTTTTAAGAAAACGACACGGCTTATTTCAGAGCAGAAATTATCCACCAAAGTAGAATTAAGTTTATATACCATGATAACATTCAACAACTGTAATATTTAACGAGGAATGACGATAAATCTATCAAATTTACATCATCACTTTAGAGAGTACACATGGATGAAACATATAATTGATCTTAACTATGTTATTTTAAAATAAATGCAACAGTAATTCATTATTAAATGTGGTATGAATATTATTTCCAAATCTTTTCACTTATATTATATAATAATATGTGTATATTTTTTTAACTAACGCTGATTTTTGTATGAGTATATTAATTATTTTTAATCTAAATTGTAAGCAAACTTCTGTACAAAAAACATTTTTCAAGACCTCTGAAATAAAATAGCAGTCATTCTTTGGTTATGATATTGGAGTAAGAATAAGATATCAATTTAAATTTTTAGTTAATAATAACCGAGGCTGAAAAATGTGATTTCAATTCAAAGTTTTGAATCACAATCGTAAATATAATGTATATAAGTGATTTTTTTTTTTGATACGAAACCGGTATTATACTTTTTCGTTGATAAAATTTCTTTTACATGTCGTTTTAAGGTAAATAAATTCGCTGCATCATTAATTTATAAAGAAGGCACTATAGAAAATATCTGGGTCATAGATATAAGACTCTTTCTTGGATCCGTAGTCAGTAAGTAAAAGAATACACAGCCGCCATTATGACCCATATCTTTTGAGCTGAAGCAGAAATCTGACAGAACCCAACAAAGATATCACAAAAAATGAAAGGAAAAATATGTTCACCTGAGGAGAAAAAAACGACTGGTTTGGTGGACTACATCCATTCTGCGCCATTTTACGCTTGTAAGTCATAATATTATGTATGAGGTGGATCAGTTCTTGGCAATTCATTTGAATGAAGTTGTGTTTTAAAGAGCGGCTACCGAGAGATGAATATTATATTCGCTCGGTTTTTTCTTTCTCATACATAAAAAGAATGCACATGTAATGCTTTGTAAAGTAATCAGAAATTGTTTTTCTTGTTTAATACACATTTTATCATGATAATCTTGAAATTACGCAAAGTAAACGGACAATTTATTATATATTTCAGACATTTAGTTTAAATTTTCTATGGTAATACTAGACTCTTTTAATATAATAAATATTTACAAAAAACGCAAGCGACTAATTTTTATAGAATCTACGAATCTAGAAGAGACTTTCACCATAAAATTTAAAATCAAATTCTTCCGAACAGTAAATGACAAATTTACATAGTTAATAGTTAATAGTGTATATGGAATCATAAAATTTAATATTTTTACTCATTTTAGCATTTAATTGTACTAAAAATTTTATACGCCTTATTTTTTATTTGACACTGTAGAAACGTTAAGATAAAAATTTACACACTTTTGAAACATTATTTTGTGTGAAAATGGCTTTATATTATTGTTTAGACATTAAATAGAATAGTTTTGTTATTGTACCGTTAGTGCGAGAAAGCTTAGTACTGCTAATGAAATATGGGTTATTAGTTTAAAAGCTGTGCGTATCCACTGTAATGTAAAATTCATATAAATTATTTTCGCGTATAATCAAATGGTTCAAAGCTCATCCTATATACGTAATCTCATACAAAGTATGCTGCAAAACCCGTATGAAGATGGTTTTGTATACCGTATAATAATAATATGAGGAAGACCGCAAGGGAAATCTACCTCTAAAGCTCATTTTTCTACCCACGTATTTCTATTTTGTGTGCTTTACCTAAATTTGTCTGCAAGGTTTTCATGTATTTTAATTGGTGATAATATGAATATACGCATAAATATGCTTATTTTATGCGGCAGACCTTATTTATATTGTTATGCTAACTTTCCACAGTCCGAAATATTAAAATAAAGGAAAGGCCACTTTGAGGATTTTAAAACAACTAAAATGCTTCGTAAAAGTATTTGACTCCTTAAAAACATTATTTCATGTCTCACGTAAAATGTTCCAACATATTTTAGTTGATTCTTTTATGCGCAATATTAAAATATTATCCAACAAAATATCTAGTTTTCTACTTCTGTAAAAAAGAGAATTTATTAAATGCATTAATGGTAACATATTTGATTTTGTTGTATTACTTAACAGATAGCATTTCAAGGAAATTGTTACAAAAAATGTTCCGTGATTAACATGCGTCAATTTTATACAAATATATTCTTTGACTTTATTTTTTTAAATTTGTGATATCGACTGAAGGTGCTTGGTGGAATTTCAATATCGAATTTGAATTGTTACAGCTTTTTACGATTTCACATCTTTTGTCACGATCCGGGTTTCGCCTTTCGGCATCTTCAGGTATTTTATCACACGGATGCAACAGAATTTACGTAATATAAACAGTTTGCATCGTCTATATACCAAAGAATGGTACATAAACGATAAAATTTTGAAACCCGGGTCGTTAGTGACAAAACGTGTGGAATCTTAATAAGTTGTAACAATTCAAATTCGACTTTATTATAAAAAAAATCAGACGCCAACCATCAATACTTAAAAAATCATTCTTTTTGTTAATGAAAAATATATGTTCTAATTTTATCTTTCCAAGAAAAGTACAAAATCAACTAAAATATGATTAGGGGTCACGTAAATTAAATTAAAAAAATTGTTGATTAAACTTGTGAGTGGTTTTATTATAATAATATTTTAATATTCAACAAAAAAATAAGATTGAGGCTGCCAATTATTGTTTCGTTTAATGCCGATGACACCTTTTCAAATCATTGAGTATTGTATTACTTCTAATGTATCCGTGCAATCAATTTACTAAAAATAGTTTATTAGATTTAAGCGAATCAAACCAAAAAAAAACAGTTCAGAGTTTCTCTGAACTTGATACTATTCAAGCAAAATATGTATGAATCTTGAATCTTGAAATCCTCGTATATACTATATATAATATTATAACAAAATATAACAAGCGATTCAAATTTTTATTGCATTTTATAACGTTAGTCTAAGTTAGCCATACTCAAACTGCGCCCCACGGGCTGACTTACCTTCTCAGTCAACTCTTATGTGCGGCTCAAAATAATTATTCACTTTAGATACATTGGTATTTTTTGATTGTTGTTGATTGTCATTTTTTACTTTGAAAACTACATAAATGTATACATATGTATATATTTTTATAAAATTGGCTAAATTGTGAAACCCTAATACATACATATGTATGCAGTATAGTTTGTATTATATTTAAAATGTACCATAAATATGTTGTGGCCCAAGTAGAGAAACCAAAATCGGAATGCGGCCCGGAGGAAAAAATGGTTTCGTATGTCTGGTCTTAAGCAAAAGAACAAGTCACCGTGAATATTTAGTTAAATAAAATCTATGACAAAATCCAAATTTCACACTGATAAATATCACGAACCCAAGAACAGTTTTCCTTTGAATATATAATATTTGAGTTAGGTATTATCAGTCAGCATAACAGTTTAACGTATTTATTTGAGTAAAAATTTCAAAAATCATACCCGGAAATTCATAAATCATCTATTTATACTTTTAACAAACCAACAGAAATTATTATATTTTATACCGCATCCCCTTGACTGATTTGAAATGTAAAGTTTTGATAAAATTTATAAATAATTATCTTTTCAAATTGGTTTTGAATTTAATGAGACCGTTTCAATATAAATAGACTTACCTCTTGCGTCATTTACAATACAATGTATATAGAACTAAAAATATTTTTTTCTCCATTATTCTGTTACTTATTTCGTCCGTCTGTTTTTGATATAACAACCCACTCATTATTTTCTTGTTCAATTTCAAAATAATTACCGACCGATATTTCTAATTTTCTCCAAATACTTATTATAAAAAGGTATGGTATAATACGGCACGTGCCTCTACCTCACAATTAAATAATATGCTAGAAAAGGGAACCTTATTTTTACCAGTTATGTATTAAATTTTGAAACGCTAAAAGATTGACGCGAAATATTCAATGATTGTTAATGTTTTAAAATCTTTTTTCTGAGCACAATTATTATATAGGTACAGTATTTTTAAATGAATAATCAATCTTTTATAGTTTTAATGAAACCACCACCACCACTTCGTATAGATTTAAAACTTTTTAAATGATTTTTTCACAGCAGAAGTTAGACTTGCTTTAAATGTTTCAAAAAAAGATCATAATTTCTTCATTGCATTTATTCACAGTTGCTCAAAAAAATTTGTTTCACTTTATGATATTTTCTTAAAATTTGCTTATTTATAGCTTTTTGCAAGATTCAACTGCTTTATTACAGTTGACTCATAATATAGAGAGTATTGCAATTTCAAAATAAATAACATAATTATTAATCAATTGTGAATTTTAGCTTGAATTTATTTGTATAAACTATCAACGAATAATAAAATTGTAATTGTCTGCTTATATAATAACGACTCGTTGACAAATTAAATCGAAAGCAAGTTTATTAGAGTCTAATGATTACATAAATTTGAATATTGTTAAGTATTCTCGGCAACCAAATATTTGAACTTTAACCGTTCACTCAACGAGTATAATTTTCCGTGTTTATTTTATCTCTCTTTTCAAATTGAGAGTCAAAGCCAATATCTGTTTTATCCTTTTTTTTAAATTCTTCATCCGGATTGTTATTTATCTTAATAATTGGGTTTTCAACATTTCAATTATGGCTCGGATTTCAAGAATCAATTTCATCGTGTCTGAGCATTTCTTATTAATCAGCGAAACAAAATGCGATGAATCACCTTGGAAATCTTTTCATAGAAATTATTATTGCCAGTAATCGGATATATCTTCCCCTAGTTATTTTTGCTCCCGTTGGGTATTGAAAACGCTACACACTTTGTTTTATTTTGTCTTCTTTGATGTTTGGTCTGTGAATGAAAAATATTATTATTTCATTAAAACAAAAGAAAAATGATCTCTTTTTTTAATATGGTGTAATTTACTAAACGTCGTCAACATACCATTATATGATATTAGAAAACATAAAAAAAAACATTTGATATGTTTGACTAGCCCTAGCCCCACTTCATAGAATTGTTTTAAATTAAAATTCGAAAAGAATCGTAGCGAAATGAAAATTCTCACACACGAAAAGATTAATCGAGTACAATAAAATTTCAAAACTATTATACCAATTTTGTAAGTAACAAATAAAAAAGAATATTTTTTATATTTAATATAAAATTATAAAGTGAGCTTATATGATCATTCAAAATGTTCTGCTTGGAGCCTATTTCATATATTTTTAACGATGTCATCAAATGCTTTTAGTTAATTGATATTTATTGAAAAACCCCTTTCAAGAATGACTCGTTAGCAAGATGACAGGCAATTGTGTTAATTATTATTAGATTGATATTGTTAAATTTGTTTTAGCTGTAATTTACTGCTTGCCTAGAGGTAAGTGTTTTCCTGTAATTAATAACTTTTATATATATACGACACTTACTGCTTATATTACGTCACTTCTATTGCATCCGTATGACAGAATGCCTGAAGATGCCGAAAGGCCATACCCGGGTCGTTCGTGACAAAACATTTGGAATCGTACAAAGTTGTAACAATTCAAATTTTTTATAGTAATTCCATCAAGCATCTTCAATCGACATCATAAATTATATCAAATTAATAGTTCTTCATATGATTCTTGCCAAGCGTAACTTAAATGTTATTAAATATTTTGTTTAAAAATGTCGCAATATAAATATTTGTGAAACTGTAAAAAATATAAGTGTCAACTGTATTTTTAATTAATTAATCCTCTAATTAATTCACTAACTCTAGAGCCTTAAAAAGGAGCTGATAAGCGTCATTTGAATTTCCACAAAGCACTATAATTCATCCAAAATCATATACGAACGTTCGCAGTACTACAGTAGGAGAGTGCACGCTGCTAGCTATATCCCTTGGGCATTGTTAAAGCTAGACAAAAACCGTCGATTGTCGTTAATTTTCTTTTTTATTGCATGCAGTTTAATTCAGACTGCAAGGATTTCCCGATTGGGGAATTGCTTTATGATTTATAACAACTGTATTTATTTTACTGTCACAAATGTATATTCCCTTAACTACTTAATCACTTTAAACCAACACATTAGATTTACAATCGACGTAATCATTATTAGCCCTACACCTTTTTCATGCAAACCTGTTTATAAGTAAGTAAAGAAATGTTGGATCGGCAGACTTATACAGGATAAAAGATCTTTTTCATAGTTCTTTTAAATTCGTGCTGAATAAAATAAATGAGTTTGAGAAAAAAAAAACTTCTATGTAAATCTATTCATGTGCTATTGATTATCACAGATGGGTAATTTGACTAGTGTATATTCCAATTTGCTTGCTTATAACTTTTTTATTTACCATCAATAATGTAAACATAAAAAAGAATTACTATAAAGACGCATAGCAACCCAAAACTTACGATAATATGTATATCACAAATGATAAAATATTCTACAGTACACGGAAAAAAGTTTGTTTTTGACTATATGTAATTCAAATATAACGTATTCAAATATCCATATTCAGCTACCAAACAAAACACCGGTATACTTTTGAATTTTGTTACGTTTCACACATAATGTTATAACATGTTTATTTAAATAAAAGAAAAATTGAGTGGATATCTCACACACAACTTATTTTATTTACATACATTTACACAAGCTTCGAGCGATTCTTAAGTAGAATGTTAGATGAAATAACAGCTAATCAATCTATTATATCAGTTTAAATTAAAACATTTCTTTGATTTTAAATACCGTTAACCTGGAGATATTAAAAAATCTTATTATGGAGATGAATCAGTAGCACCTCGAAATTTCGATTTCATTCGAGTGTAAAAAATAAAAATACCTACTTTAGATACAGCAAAAACAAATATCACTTGTTGAAACTGTCAGCTTCAAATTCATTCAATATAAAACAAATTCACCGGGAACGTTATGTTTTACTATTATAACGGATATATAACGGATGTAACGACGTCATCGGGAAAGCTTCCTGATTAACGATGCGCCGTTACCACCGTCACACGTGCAATAGTTTATGACGTCACATATAAATCATCGGTGAACAAAAGAGGTTTCCATTCGTTTTGTACAAATTTAATTTAATGCTCCATTTTTAAAGCTTTTATAGCTTGTCCGATTTGATCTCCAGCAATATATTGGACAGTAGAAAAATTTCACTTATCTATTACATTACCATAAATAAATCAGTGAATACCTAAATAATGTTCTTTATATTCCTATTGCTGACGAATAACCGAAATAGCTCTAAAATATTTTATATAATTCTAATAGTCAGATAGTTCTGACGATGGCGTGAGCTGAAATAGCTATCAACTATATTTGTTAAAAATAATTTTGCAGAACTAAAATATATTGGTATTTTTTCCCCGTGTTAATTCTAATATCTCTTAGACTGACTTTAGACTGAATAAATTTTATTGGAATTGTTTGTTTCAAAATCATTTATAAAATAAAGTTCACATAAACATCTTCAATCCATTTATCGATAAGCGGTGATTGAAACCTGCTGATGTTGATATATCTAAAATTTTCTTCGGCATAAGTACCCAGCACTGTTCAAATTTAACCTATTTTCACTACTCAGTACATAATAACAGAGAACCGTGCATTTGAATACATTTCCCGCTCATACTGAGGCATACAAATCCGTTTATCAGCAAGCGTTGTTAATCTTCATCACAACGTGTCAATTTTGATATTGCCAGTTTGCGATTCACATCATACTACAATATCTGACGTAATGAATATTGAAAGCTTATTTTATTTTAAGAATGTTTTGTAACATAAAATATTTTACTAAATATTTTATTTCATTTAAAATGTGAGTTTCAATATCTTTTCATAAACTTTATTGTTAGGAATGATATTTAAATAAATATTAACTTTCGATTCAATATTTTCATACAATATATTGCAAATATAGATCATTGCAGTTCGATTATTTTTGAGTGATTGAATATAATTTTTTCTTAACTTATAAAAATTCATGCAAAATAAGGCTGATAAGTGATTATTATTTATTTTACTAATAGAGTCTTTTTCGAGTATTTTTATTAATATAACATAGATTGCTAACGGTGGGGAAATGTTAATAAATAAACATAGTAAATAATTCTAAGTCTAAATTAGTACAAAGCTCACCACTGCTTATACAAATTGTATGAAAAATAAAATATTTTTATACAATTTTTACTCACGACTTGACTTATATTATAACGCCTGGAGATTCCGAATTGCAAAATCCATTCAAATTTTATAATGAAATTTCACAATGCATGAGAAATCGATATCTTAAATATTTTAAAAGAAAACACAGTTAAATACCATGTTTTCAATTCCATGAACCGAATTACAGTGACTCTAAAACAATAATTACAGATAATGAATAGCAATTCCCATTTATACAACAAATGTGATTTTAATCGGGCTTATGGGTGGATTTAGTGAACTCAATAATTATAATATAGGACACAGGGTAAGCTCAAAATAAAAGCTTTGTGTAATGATATTAATGTTTATTTACAACAGTAGCTTCATATTTTAGCTTGATAACAAAATTAATATTTTTTACATCAAGCCTATAAAGGAAACAAATTCCAAATTACTGATGCATTTAAATTATTGATGCCAATCAATTTTTACGACATAATTTCGTTAGGTGTGTTTACAAAATAATATTTTGATAAAACACTGAGTTATAAGACAAGGTGATGAATGAGGTGAATATTTCAATGAAAATATTATTTGTTTGGTATTTTTCCAACACTTAAGACCTTCAATGATTTTAAAGCATTGATGCTATAAACGGCCCAAACCAATTTAATGCAAATAAAGTGTATTTTTTATAACCATATGTTAATATACATACTTTCTGATATCTTGTTGTCGTACGCTATTCGATGCAGTTATACCGGTATTTTATATGAAATATCTAAATGCAGTTATCGCTGGCTTAACCCTATTGTCTAGTCTAGGGTCATCGAAAAGGTATAAGTGATTTTTGTAGACTTCTTCTTTTAAGATACATCGTTTAAGAGACCCTTAATAATTAAAGATTTCTTTATACAATACCTATTGAAGACATTTGAAAAATAGTTACCCAGTAACAATATCGAAATTTACTTTGTACGACGTGCTTAAATTGTGCTGATATTTTTCTATTCATGTAAATATTCGGTTTATAGATTAAATTTTACAAAGCAACAAACAAATTTTGTTCTTAGAACTACCCTATAGATGAACGTGTATATTTATGGCTGTATCTAGATGTACTTTGCCTCGGCTGTTGCATCGGATTTAGTCGCGACTAATCACAAATTATTGCAATAGCCTCGGTCATGTCCGATATAAATTGCTTTTGCATTTCCATTAAACGAAGCACACTGACCACTCACATATGCCTAAATGTTATGAAATATATATTTCATTCAGTAAACGCTTTGATTCCATTTGAACATGGAGGCTCGGGGCTTCAATTTCGACAAGAGTAGATGAGATAAGAGACTTTTATTGGTATTATCTCTTTGACTATCTGTAAAAGCGTCACCGGATTTCTTAAAACTTATCGTAATAATACTTATTATTGCTCTGTTTCTTCCTATGTTTGGCAGTATTCTACCTGTCCAGCATAGTTTATGTACCACATATCAATAATTATAGAAAAGTAAAGATCGATCCTGTAATAAGAATATCCAAAAAAATAACCACAAACAAATTTTTATTCGTCAGAATATTCAAAAAATCATAGTTTGCTAGAATATCCTATAGAAAAAAAGATAACATAATGTTAAGTCATTTATTACATGGTTAAAATTTTTTAAAAAATATAGTCAGATATGGTTATAATTCTTTTTCATATTGTACTATTTTCAAAAATTCCTGAATGCATGAAGATACCGAAAAACGAAACCCGTGTCGTTAGTGGCAAAACATGTTGAATCGTGCAAAGTTTCAACAATTAAAATTTGATATTCATATATGAATTTTTTCAAAGAAAAAAATAAACTGATAATTTTTTTGTGTTACATAATTAAAATGTAGAAAAAATTTAATTATGTTATAAAATCAAATCATTTTTTTCAATAGCCATATCCTTTAAGCTGTTTCGAAGTTACGGTCAAAAAACTAAGAATTCAAAACTCGGAATTCTAATTCATCATTCTTAATTTTTTGCGATTGCTTTATTTTCGTAGTCATTCTGGTGTTTTGGAGATTGGTTTTCAGGGTATGAGACTAGTGTTATCCGTTCATATTTTTTTTTCGAAAATCGGCATAAATGTTTTGTGAATAGCCTTGTTTTGAGTAAATAATTGAAAAATAAAATGAAAAAAGTTTATAAAATAAAAAAAAATAATATTGTTCTAATCATTTCTTATAAAATGGAAATTTAAATACTGCACAAATATTTGTAATCATTATGAAAATGGCGTATGTTATATCATACTACCTAATCTTCAATTGAAGAAACATATAGTAGCTTGAATCGAATATTTATTTTATTTTTATCATCAATATAAAAATTTAAATAATAAAGCCATTTAATGATATGAAACCTTACAATTAACGGTGTTGTTTTTTTTCTTGATAGCGTCAATTTGCACAGTGAAGAATCAAAGCAAAGCAAACATAACATACTTAGTCAATTTCAGTTCCTTTTATACTAGTTCATATTTGCGTGGTCAATGTAAAAGAAATACAGATTCATTTATACTACATTATTGATGCGGTTAGATTCCTCTTTAATTGGGTCAACTAATATATGTGACGCATATTATATTTGAGGACAAATATCCACTCGCTTAATCGCACAAAGCACAAATGTAGGTAAGCGAATGGCTTAGTTTCCAAAGCATAGTTGATTCAATCAATATTGTCTTTGTGTACTGAATTTATGTGTTAATTGACATAAGTGAATCAATGTGTCAACATGATGCAATCCAATAGACCATGGTATGTGTGAATTATCTACCATCGACTATTCGCATCACCACCATAAAATTTTATCATTAGTCCCATGAACCAGAGAGCTAAATCGAAAATTAATATCACATGCTTATCGTTTGTTTTATACCCCTATTTTCAAGAGCACGCACACCATAAATGTTGGCGTTGTTTTCATCAAACTGTATCTAAAACTACCAAGTGTGGGTAGAGACAGTGATGTTTAATTTCTAAAAAAATACTTGTTTTTCATTATAATATGAATTTTGCTGTCAATATAATATAAGTCAAATTTTCTTGTATTTTATAATATCGACTGAAAGTGTTTGATGGAATTTCCATTTCAAACTTGAATTGTTAAAACATTGTATGATTCCACATATTTTGTCACTATCGACCCGGGTTTCGCCTTTTAGCATCTTCAGGCATTTTATCACACAGATGGAATATAACTGAGAATGTAAGTTCTGTGGAATCATATAAAGTTTTAACCATTCAAATTCCTTGTATTTATTGACTTACCAATAAAATGGTTTTTAACACCATGATTGCTTAATAGTATTAAATCTCAACTTGTATAGTAATTAGAAATGAATTTTCGATCTTTCAAACTGAAAATTGACAGTTGAAAACTCAACTTTTAAAAATCAGCAATATTATGAGTTAGAAAAAGACTGACTTACCGAGCAAAAGAGTTTTATTTATATTTAAATTCTTCATTTTCAAATCGTATTTTTACGTATTTTATTATTAATATTACGCGAAAGACATTTTGAATGCCCTGACAAATTGATAATGATTTTCTAAAATTGATTTGAAAGTTATATTTGTCCAGTTTTTTTGTATAAATATTACATAAATAGAATTAGAATAAACTTATATATTTTTGATAAATAATTTCAGTCCAGTCCATTTTCAAAATAGTGTTTTTTTCTTTTCTTTATTTCGTTTGCCAAAAAAATAAATATTGCAACAAAGACATTCAAGACAGAATCATTTTTGTCCTTTGCTTATTACAAGGTAATTCAACTCCAATCTATCAAAATACAGATACAAATATAAAGCAATAAATCTTAGATGAATTTAATCAAGGATCAACTTTATGGTCCACGAGGCGCCGACATTTTCTTGAAGGTCCCCAAGGAAATATACTTGCCAGGATCTCTTTTTCTACCGCAGGATTCTGTGTATTTTCTTGGTAAACTTTTATCTATTGAGGGAAGGGTTTCATGAACAGTTTATTGATTCCGCTATCGGTTTATTGAGATTAATTGCAAATGCCTATTTGCGTTAGGAAGTAATGAATCAATTTGAGATAGAGGAAATATCGTATTTTTTTTCCTACGAACATTTTTTTTGAGACCAACTTTAAGCTGTGCTTGATTAAAAGAATATTATATAGTAATATCATGTTGAAAATAAGTAATTGATTTGAAATTAAATTTTTACATCGATTTATAAAAGAATGAGTGAATATTTTTGGCATATTTTTGATATGGGAAAAACAGGGTATAAAACTCGTGATTTATTTTCTCGTTCATGAATAGGGTATAAATATACTGCAGGGGTATACTTTTTGGTATATCTAATATGATAAAAAAAACTTTCTAGCAAATAATATAAGAACCCATTAACGGTTGCGATATTTCACATCATTTCAAATAGAGACTCAAAAATGAAAATTGTAATAATAAAATAATTTAAATTATTAACTATTAAATTTAGCTGTTCGACTATAAAAGTTAATTCGAAAGTTTTTTTGAAAATGGATATTAAAAACAGCCAAGATATTTGTTTCTAAACTTTTTTAATAAGCAAGCCAAATAGGACATCCACATACATAAACAACAAAATCACAATCAAGCAATCCATTCATATTAAAAATCGACATATTTTTTATAAAAAAAAAATTCTAGAATTCTATCATAGGTAGTACATATTTTTATATTTGATTGATATCAGAAAATCACCTCGTCAATTTTTTTGAATTCATTTTCGTATTTCCGTTCGACGTATAATGCTTAAAATCTCTTTCCCTTCAATTCGCTCCTAAAATAGTAAGCGTAGCAAAAAGCGATTCGTTGCCACTAGTCCAAGACTTTATTCAACTATTATCTTCCGTGTTATGTTTTAATGATTAAGCATTTCACGTAAAATTAATGTGTTAACCTACTTCTGTCAGAATGTCTTATATTATATTAACTAGGCTTCAAAAGCCATAAAGATTTAGAAATATATAATTATGTAATTTATATGTTATATACATACATAAATATAGGCACATATGAAGCTAAATAGTCTAAATACATAATATATCAAATGAAATCTTACGATCGAACGGAAGACCTTTTAACTAATGCCATCATCATTCAACCCCAATTTCCTCCAGTCATATTCACTAATTGCTCCACAGAAACAATACTTCTAGGCGTGTGCGTATATTTATAGTCTTACATATGATGCTTGAGCGCTGTCATGATCGACACTTCACAACTGATTTTTTTAATACAAAAATCACTTAAAACTAATAAATATCAATGACTAGTCTTCATTTTTGTGAAAACAGTTGATCACTTTTTGTGATTGATATTGGTAAGTTTGAAAGAAAGAAAATTAATGTATAATAAATATTTTGGTGGCAAAATCTGCACAAATAAAGATTCAGCAAATTTTATTTATATTCTGATGATAAAATATTTTATTACGTACGTAAAATAAATTGGTACAGAATGTTTTATCTTTACAAGACTGGATAGAAAATTTAATTTGTCATTTTATTTTGATTTATTTTGTCACGATAAATATATACAGCGCACATAGTTTTACTAAAATACCATAAACCGTATCCTTTTTTTGGCTCCAATAATGCAGAATTTGGCTCTAATACATACAAAATGTCACCTTTAAATACTATCTTACTATCAACTATTTTACTATCAGAATCGAAAAAATAAAAACATTTTTGACGGTGTAATAAAGACACTTTAGTAACATAATAGGATTATATCAAAAAATTGGAGAAAAATAATGGTGGCATTTTTAAACATTACTGCAATACACAATCTTAAAAAGCATTATTTCAAATGTCAACGAAAGGTATTTGATGAGATTTCGAAAACTATTTTGAAAGATTTTAATATCGGCTAAAGGTGCTTGATAAAATTTTAAATTCAAATTGATATTTCAGTCTATTGCATCCGTGTAATAGAATGTCTAAGTATGTCGAAAGGCGAAACCCGGGTTGTTAGTGATAAGTCGTGTAGAATTTTACAATGTTTTAACTATTCAAATTTGATTTTAAAAATATTAATATATTTTAAATCGTAGATTAGAAATTTAATAAAGTTATTACAGTTTCGTTGGCACCACTCGTCTATGACAATCTGATGAATAATATCATTTAGAGGAACTGGCCCGTGCAGCACATCTCAAACTCACTCAATTAACCTCGTACGAATTTTCATTAGGGCCGCCTCACACTGACACGATTTCTCACTTCGGCCGTCTGTAGCCACCTCTCTTCCGGACATTATAATTTAATCACGGCAGAGTCCATTAACAATCGCCTTGTTTGCACCTGTCTGTCGACTGTTCGTACGAGTAAAACCGCACGCTTACCGTACACAATTTGAACAAACCTCGCGTTTGATTATTGTTAATTAGCGGGTGCTAATTGCGATTAATCTGCAAAGCTGACGGTTAAATTACTATTTGGATCTAAAAATCCTTTTATTGATATCTTGCACCACTGTATAGTAACTGTGTGAAAGCTCTTTGAATGTATAATGAAAACATAAAGTTTGTATGATATTTAATTGAAGAAGTGAAGTTCTAGTACATTATCTTTGTTATCCAATATCAACACAGTACAAAGTAGTTCTACTCGATGTTAAAAAACAAAAAGCATTAGTTTATAGTGTAGCATATTAATACTTGATACTCAAAAATACTTTTAGAAACAGTAAACGTCTAGAGTGTAAAAACTTCATACACAGGTATGTTTTATGTTAAGCCCTGATTATCTTCATCAATTTATTGAAAACTAATTATATTGCTTTTTTTTAATCAATTTTGTTATCAATGTGACTCAACGGAAAATTGGCAAAAATCTTGAACGAAGTAATAAAATAATATTTACCGCGGAAAATTAATCGAAAATCATAATTAAAATGACAGATTTGCGGATAATAATTACGTGTAGACGTTTTCCTGTTGTTTCACTTACTGAAACACAATTAGAGAAAAATGTACATAAGTTTTACAGATATCGTAAGAGTATCATATTATCATTGATGCAACTATATTACAAATGGTGGTGAAATTATTTTAGATTCATATTATTAGTACACGGTAAGACTAATTTTATTTTTTATAGTATCAGGAAAGAAGTTCCAAAAAGATTAGTTTTAAACTTAAAATCTCTGTATAAAAACTTTAGGAGAGATAAAACAGCTTATTTTTATTTATAGCATTGCAATCATTTGCGCTATAATGAATTAAAATTACAAATTTTTACAGGTTGCAAAAATATTATACGATTGAAAGAATCTTTCTGTCTTTGAATTATAATTTCTACATATATTATATATATGTAGAAATAAAAATGTTAGCAATCAATTTACGATAATGGATAACGTCAAGTTATCGACTTACAACCAATGTTTTTCTCTTAGCTATTAGCTTACGCGACCGCAACTTTCGCTAAGTTCCCCACGCACTCCTCTCGGGTTGATGCGTATTATAATACAAAATATAAATATATATTTTTAATTATTTTTCTACACCAACGTGACGTGATTATTTCCAAGTCCATAAATCCAACGACATATCTATACTCAACATTATTCAATAATACACACTTATTCACAAATACAAAAAGTTATCTGCTCCTAGGTTCAAAATAAAGAAACATGATAGAAGA
Source organism: Himalopsyche japonica (assembly GCA_028555115.1). Taxonomy (NCBI): domain Eukaryota; kingdom Metazoa; phylum Arthropoda; class Insecta; order Trichoptera; family Rhyacophilidae; genus Himalopsyche; species Himalopsyche japonica. The sequence goes on along the minus strand of JAHFWJ010000326.1, from coordinate 694,598 downwards.
AGTTTTCAAGCCAAAAAAATGATAATACTTGAACCAATAACAACAATCTGAATGTTATCCATCACTAACATCTGGGTCAAGCAATTTATTTAAGCGTTCTTTCAAAATTGAATAAAAATTCAACAGCCTTTTTATACTGAAGCTTTATTCAACATTTTAAATTTCATGCAAGGCAGCATTTTTCAGTGCGGCAAACTTTTACAGTCACGACACAAAAGTTTGTTCACAGGTGCACTTATTGCCCTCATTTTGCGGCCGCTTTTTCTTGGTGGGATGAAAGCCGACGCAAAATTATTATTCGCGAGTTATTATTTTTACGGAGAGGTTTTTTGCGCTTTTATTGTGGTAGAACGTCGCGTCACGAGCCTACTCGTTTTCCATGACGCTTTGTTTGCAAAACGCTTCACTAGAGTGCGCCCTCAGCGGTAGAGGTGGCTCGCTAGCAGTACCCTCTCTGATGCTCATTAGGAAGTAACCTGTAGATCGAGACAGATATTTTCTGAAGATGGTGCCAAATTGGGCGTACAGGGTTAAACTCTTTCCGATATAATTTTCACCGCGTAAAATCAATAAGAGCAAAATATTTCACTATCCACTAAAAATATCACTTTATTTATTCGCAATCACTAAATAAATACTATACATGACGACAATTAAAATTTAAAAATCGTTTATAAATTATGAAAGAGTTTTTTTTTTATATATTTGTCGGAATATCAGCCAGTAAACGAGTAATGATAATTCATTAGAATATTTCACGCATTTTGAAAAATATGTAGGGTTAGTGAAAAAAAACCAATACCCCTATAAAAAAAATGTTTAGCTATATACCTTAATATACCTTCTACAAATCATAAATAATTGCACAACTTATTAATATAAAAAAATATAGATTTCGAAAGTGGGTCAGTTTCTAATTTTGAAAAATATTAATAAAATAACTGCTACAATAAATAGATCTAAATACATGAATAGGCATTCCTGATTAAACTAAAACAAAATATGCAATGTGTACGGCGTTCGTCATCACAATCGCAATCAATATGGACAAATCCTTGACCTTTTTTATCATCAGTCAAATGATGTCAACAGAGTCTAATGATGACTATCCGTACATTTAATTTTAAAACATAATTAAAGATAATGGATTACGTTGTGACACTCTTATGATATGTTGCATTTTTGCAATAAAAAAATGCATTTGCTGAGAGTTAGAGGAATCCACTTGTATACCCGTTAGGTTTTATAAAGGTAACTTAATATTAACTTTTTCTTAAATAATCAAAACACATTGTTTATTACTTATTTCCTTATCTACTTATTATTAGTATATTTTATGATCAGGACCGGTTTTGTCCATCACGAACATTATCAACTGATGAATAATGAGCGAAACCGTCCCTGATCATAAAATATTTTGTCGAAATAAGTACAAAAAAAATATGTTATAATTATTTAAAATATCATGCGTTACCATCAAGAAGTGACAATTAACAAATTAAAAGTGATAAATATTAGCTGTGAGAATATTAGTATGGAATAAATAAGACATGCCTTTTTATGCGAATGTTTATCAAAATATTCTGTCGTTCAATAATATTTAAAAAATGGTTCATTTTACTTAGTGAACTATTGTACAATAGTAGAATAAAATTTTTATTTTGATATCATATCGATATAGACCTCAACACTCAATTAAAATTAAACCAACATTTAATTGAAATGTAGCTAACATCTATGTTATTGTACAATTCAAAAATCAATCAGGCATTATTTTACAGATTGAAGAATCTTGAGACTATAAATAAATACAATCGACATTATTTCAGTTATTCAACAATCGCAAAATAATATTCAAACTGCACAATAAATAATTATCAGGACAATATTTTTAAAAAGGAAACACAGTTAAACATTACCGCATTTTATTCACTATTAAATATTTTTACCCAAGCAATGTGTTTTTTTTAAATAAATCAAGCTGAAAAATATTTTCCACAACGCTACGGTTGTGAATTTCCTTTTCGAACAATATTTTCATCCGACTTTCACAAAGAGTCAAGTGGAAACAAAGACAAATAATTACACATTTTAATTACTTTTAAATTGAGGTTTCAGTTCCGCTGCTTGTTTTGTCAACTTGGCACTCGGTTAAAATAAAACAAATGGAGCCCTTTATTATTTTTGAAGGTAGAGAAAATCGTGGGATTTTGAAAACGCTGTCGTGAAATTAAAATTAAATATCCAGTTATACGATTTCCACCAGTTTTTAATGAATTCAACGAACGCTTAAAATAATTCAAAGACAATAAGCTGTTAAATACATATTTACTTGTTTTATTTTACTATATAATTTACTCCTTATAGTATAATACAATACAATATAACGCCTTTGGTGGATATATGCAAAATCATACCCTTTTTATCATCAAAATAAACTAGGTAGTTTACGACTAAAAACTAACATTTTTTAATTTGTTGCGGTGTTGTCTTAGAAGCTGGATATGTTATATATTCTTGCGATTCATAAACTTTGACTAAGAAAAATTGTATTTATTGTAATTTTTTTTTAATTCAATGAAGTATCAAATTTTTAAACAAGTTATTATGATATTTGAATAAAAATCAGGACTGATTTCGCGCATCACAAGCATTATCAACTCGTTGATTAATAACGTTGTATTATTTGTATTTAAACACACCGTCTTTTTATTAACGTGTGACAGTTATCACTTTAAAGTGATAATATTATATTTATACATTCACAGCCATATGTAAACTTCTTGGGTTGATGTAATATAATTTTGACTTAATGCTGACTTTCTCTTTGCTCTTATTTAATTATGTGCAAAAATATATTAGTTTTCTTAACTATCTTATACCTTCGATAGCTCAGTTGGTAGAGCGGTGGACTGTAGTCGTTAATAACAGAAACTGTCATCCATAGGTCACTGGTTCAAATCCGGTTCGAAGGAATTTTTTGAAGAAATTCTATATAATTATAAAAAGCTCATATAACATATATTTATCAAGATATGTAAATGAAATCAAAATTCTGAAAAGATAAATACCTGTTATTTTAATTGAATTTTTGCAGTCGTTGTAGTAGTGGTTACGTTATATATTAAAAATCGCACAGCACCGTCGCTTTTTACTCAATGTTCAATTAATTTAAAAATAATAATTTCATAATTTCCTACTTAGCAGCAATTCATCCTTAAAAAAGACTCTTCATATTTACGACTATCTTTCTTTATTTTACCTTATTAATATAATATGTTGTTGTTACAAAAACCAGATATTATTTATATGGATTCAACCAAGTCTGTGGAGTGGCAAAAAAATACGATTCCGACTCCAATTTCGACGAAAAAACCAGGACTACATGACTCCGACACCACAGCCTGGATTAAAATAATATTGTATTTAAAAGACGATAAAAGGCTCTGAATTATTAAAATATAGCCAAATATTTCTTTCTTCTGCACCCGCCATATTGGCAATTCGCTTTTATGGATTATAATTATACTTATACTTACAATTCCGTATCTTGAATAATTCACGAATAAAGTGATCTTAGTTTTAAATAAATATTGATCATTTATAATATTATGTGAAATATATTTTAATGATATGAAAAAGCGACCGAAATTCAAACGTCTCACATATAACCAATTACCCTACCTAACCTTCCAGGTAGTAGAAGGTAGCAAGAACCCATTTGATAATAGCAATAAAAATAGATACTTTTAACGTTTTCAGCACATACTTTTACAACACATCATTCCCAATAAATAAAAAATCTTGTACTTGCTAGGAAATAATTTAAAATGGATTGGATCGCTGAGTCAGTCTGTCTGTAGTGAATTTATATTCAAAACAGGCAAATGATCGCTTTGCACGCATCATTTGTATCCCAGAGTACGTACGATTTTGCTGAGTAAAGGGAAAGGGACAATCGTTATTGAAACGGCATCGAACGGGAGGTCCTCTAGTTTGCATGCAGGAGCTTTTACTACTATCATATACCACTTCTGACAGGAAGAGTGCTTTTTGTTGTACATGTCAGGGCATCGTATTTTTTATGCGTATGGACTTTGCCACATATGTATTGTGTATTTATTTTGAGCGTCTCATACTCGCTATATCATCAGAAATCTCAAAATATTGTCTCATTATGTGTGTTCAAAAATTCAAAAACCATAAAAATATCTGGCATATAGTTTCTAGATATAGTGTTGACTCATAATTAATTGTGATACAATATTTTATATTGCCTAGTTAAAAACACATAACAGCTGTATATTATCATCAATAGATGACTTGTTATTTTTTATTAAAAATTTTACGAAATATTAATTAAAACAATCTAATTTATATACGACCCAGATAAAACAGTTATTTTTATTATTAGACGTTATACGTATTTAATATTGTAGAGATTTTTGTTTCCTTTTTTCATGGATTCGCAAAACAGAAAAAAAAACTATTTTTTTTAGATAACAATCTTTCAAACATATTTTTTTTATTAAAAAAACCCAATAACCAGAAATTGTACAAAAACCTTGATATTTGAAAACCTTATTTTATTTAATATTTGTTTTTCAAATAGCTCAATAAGTAATGTATAAAAAAATCTCATTCAGTGTACCAAAAAATCGACCAAACAAAAATGAGATATACCTTAAAATTGTCCAATTAAATTCATTTTGCCGGCACGTATATTTATTTCGTGTCGTCTAAAACCACCAACCGGGGTCAAAACGTTTGCAAAATATTCCGCCAAATGTTTTCCGTTATTGAAGAAACACATTCAGCCAATAAAACGCTGCTTGTGAGAGTCACAAAGGGACAAACGCAATAGTAATTGAATTTTCCATCACACACGTCTCCTGGCCGTTTTTCAATAAGCAACCCCACCCCACCCACTTTCCACCAAGCCTAACCGCAAAGGAGAAAACGTTTCCGTTATGTGCCTCAAGTCATAGTCCTATTCATAAGAAAAGGACGATAAAATAGTGACAGTAAAATTGATCGTAACTTACCCCCATAGTTACCTTAATTTTCTTCAATTGCAAAATAAATGGAGCGACATAAATTTTCTTGAATATTTTTCGGATGACAATCACACACCTGCTCCTACATTAAGCTGTAAAAAGGTTAAATAACCATTAAAATACAACATACTAAGTCAACGGCCGAGTAGTTTCACTTGCATTGTAGATAATGCTTTCCACAAATCCCACGAAACGTGAATATTTGTTTTATTAATTAAATCTTTTTCACGAATAGATCTTCAAAACGAGCCCAAATTAAAGTGATTGTTGAAAATATGTCCTGTCTATGCTCGTCTCATCGTTCAATCCCTTCGTTTTTATTCGAAAAAGATATGCTAAGCAATTAAGAAATAAAGAGTTTTCATGAAAAAACCTTTGTTGCATAAAGATTGCATGTGTTATATAAAGAGTCAATATGAATAAGAAACAGGCATGGCTTAAAAATACTGGTTGAATCATTCTTAAGCAATTCGTCATTGATTCATTTACAAAATTCAGACATTTCAAAAATAAATTATAGACTAATTTTAAAATTCTTCTTATATAACTGACAATAAGTCGAATGTGAATTGTAAATGATATTCCCAAAACTGTTTTCTTGTTGGCAAATAATATTTTAATTTTTAACATCGTTATCTATTTGTACCCAGTATAAAATATTTATATACACAATATATTGCTCAAATGTAAATGTGTTTTTGTCAATATCAAGATACAAAAAATACAATGGGGCATTTTTACTTCGTCACCAATACTGATACTAAAATTATCATAGAATTTTTAAAAACACACATGGCAATTATGAAAAGTTATGTGACAAAGTAAGTAAGTCATTTGAACTCTCGGTAATGAATAAATTTATTTTATTTGTGATGAAATCGTTAATTAATATTATGATCATAGATTAACATCTTATTTAGTATAAATTGGGAAAGTTTGATTGATCCAAATTAACACAATTAAGTACGAAGCCGTAGCTCTCTTCCCTTTAATTATTTGCACCTCGCAACGAATTACGTATAAAATCTCTCGAATGCCCCATACCAATAAATTGCAAGTTGAGAAATAAATCGGGCGTTAAAATTAATTAAATGCAAAGATACTCACAAAATAAAATAAATTTATTTAATGATAAGGATTCTTTTAATATTATCTTATAGCAATATGTACCTTTAACTCCGTTTGGGAAAATACATTTAATATAATTATAGTCCAATAGCAATAAACACAGAGAGTAGAACTAATCAAAAACCTAATAAGAAGATATAAAGTATCTACTTCTCGGTACAAGACTTAATCAATTTTGTAGTTGTACTTTCGTTTAATTTATAAATTTTGTAGTTGTACTTAATCAATTTTGTAGCTGTAATTTCGTTATTTATTGACAATTTTATCAATTCAAAGACATTTATTTCAGAAATATATATTACAGAACAAAGCAATTAATACTACTAAGAAAAATCCGGATAATTGATAGCTTTTAAAGAATCCAAGCTTTTTAGATTTGATGTTTACTGAATAAGCAGTTGTCGAAAAAAACTATAGCAAAAAAAGAAAAAGAAAACAAAAACCAAATAATCTATCACGGAAATTTACAATATCGACAAAGCTTGATGGAACTTCATTGTCAAATTTAAAACATTGTTCATTTTTCATCTTTTGATATAAAACGATTTGAATTTATTATATACAAACAGAATCACTCGGCAGATAAAATATATATATATAAATACTCTTACATTATATGCTAAATATGATTTACATCTCGTATTTATACATATATATATACAACTATTAGTTTGCTTATAATGAGGATACATTTTGTATGAGAAAGACTTATTATATAGTGTCTGAAGATGCCGAAAGACAAAACACGCGTCGTGAGTGACAACATGTGGTAATGTAGAAAGTTTCAACACATCAAATATTATATTATTCGACCTTTGCACAATAAAACTTTTTGGACACGGATAGTTTCAGAACAAATATTATACGAAATCATTCATACATTGTGTGGTGTCTGTATCCATTATAAAGCAAATACATTATCATTATTGAAATATTTCCTTGCTTAATTTAATATCTACAGAATTGGTGCACAAGCTGAATTTCAAAAATAATTAAATTTTATAAAAGGAGCCAGCAGCTGTTATTTGTAAAAAAATCTTCTAAAAATTATGAATTGCTTTATAAGATAACAAATAAATCATCGTATCTCTGAAGAGCTCCTCCACAAATGTTACCAGTTCTTTTTTATCAAAATATAAAAACGTTATCTGCAAAAATGTGTTCCGTCTTTAACCGATCAACCTTTGAAAAGTACATGACTTGCAAGTAAATCGTGACATTTCATTTTTTATAAAACTCTTAGGAAAAGAGATACCAGCGGTGTACAGAAATAGAGCAAGTGGGTTGCTGCTTTTACGTGTATCTTACTCATAAAAATAGTATACCAAATGAAGTATAGCTAATGATTTTGATCGGGAATTCTTGATATCATTCCAAAGTTCTTACGTATTTATGTAATGACGATGGCGTGAGCCGAAATAGCTATCAACTATATTTGTTAAAAATAATTTTGTAGAACTAAAATACATTGCTATTTTTTCACCGTGTTATAATGGAGTTCTACCAAGTGAATGCCAATTCAATCAATATATTTATGTAATGTATTTTAAATGAAATCGTTATCCGAAATGCTGTACTTCGCATGATATAAACTATAAATATATGTTAGCTGCCTACACAAGATTTTTCTAGCGAGGTGCGTTAAATGAAGACTTTTTGCAACTAGAAAATGTTAATTGGTTATGGACCATACTTTTTAAATAATTTTGGATGAAGATTTAAGATTATTTCTTTTTATGGCATGAATAAATCAAAAGAAAAGCAATTTTCTTAAAACAAATAATTATTGATAATGTTGTTATTCTTGAAAATAATAACATTTTTCTTTTTTTTGTCATAAATAATTTGTTTTGTTGTATTTGTCTGCAAAATTAATCAAAATTAAAGAAATTGTTTCAAAAATTACACTTTAACTGTCCTAGCCACCCACCACTGCTTCTTTTTCTGTATTTTATAATTTTACGGAAGTAGCCACAAACACAACATTCTACTAAAATCAACTTAAGATATTTTTCTTATAACTAGGAGTGTCTCAGGAGAAAATTTACGAGACTTAGTGGCTTACATTAAAATCTGTATAAAATCTATTAAGATGTATGAATGGATCGAGCTTTGATGTTTTTTTTTATAGAACCACAGAACTTATGTTATTTACTATAGTATCTGAACGTGCTTAAAATGAGCTTTGCAGAAAACCACCGTGTCCAGCTACGTATTCTTCCAGTGGCTAACAGTTAGGAGTTTGGATTTATTTCTTCATGGTGCTTCAAGTGGAACAAATAAAAACGAGGATATTTAATGGAACCTTTTCATCGCAAGAAAATGTATACTGCCAAGCCTCGAATGGTAGCCCTGCGGTAGTGCCTAGAACCTCCCAATTGGTTAGATATGAAAGCAAATAAGATAATTACTTTAGATGCCGTTTCGAAGTATGCGTAAAAGAAATAATTGGTGCTTACATATTTGGCAACGAGTTACACATAATCGGCCTTATACATACATATTTCTTCGTTAATAATTCCAATAGTGCTGACTTAGTTGTGACCAGAACTTTGCCGGAATCTCTGAAGAGGGTATGTTTTATTTTTAAATTAAAAGCCAAGAAAATACTCTCGAGTATAAAAGCTTATCAAATTAGTTGAAGTTTTTAGAAACTTAACGCTGTGTTTAGCACTAGCACTCATGTTTACCATAATTATTTAATTATCTCGTAAATAAATAAATCATCAAGAAATACAGTATTTCTCCTCGCCTTTAAGTATATTCAAAATCATTTATACGAATCGTTTATGAAATAATTCCTTCATCAGAGATAATCTAAAGCACGACCTTGTTATTTGGAATATTGAAATACGATAAATGAGGAGAAAACGTATCTAAAAGTGATAATAACAAGTCATGCGCCTGAGATGTAGACATCTGAGCTAACAGCCGTGTCAAAAGGAAAAGATATGTTGGCGGCAAACTTCTTTCTCCTGCTAGTCGTAAGGTAAAAACCTTCATCTCTTGCCTGAATAGCTTGTCGACACATGTTTCTTAGCAACACAAGAATGTCGTTATCTGAGATCACGTGATATTAATAAATGTTCTCTGAAGGTATGTCATTGACAAATGTAATAAGAATGAGATAAAATTGTCTCAATGCCAATCGTAACTTTTATAATATAATTATTTACCGAATTTTCATTGTTCGATTGACCGTTAAGTAACATTATTTATTTTGCGTTGTAGTATACCAAAATCCGTTTCATGCGTAATCAACATTGTAATAAATAATTAGTATTATCAGCAAAATAATGTTACATTCATGTCAGATGGAATTTGATCGACATATGAATTATAACTAAATAAAAACTAACTTAACTAAAAGTGAATAAAGGAAGACTCGCAGTTCCATATTATTTATTCTCTGAAACGATGTTATGAACTTAGAATTATTTTGTTTATTCTACAATGGTGAAAGGTGTTTTAAATTCATATAAAATTTGTTTGTTATTGAATGAAAATATTGTATTAAAGACTAAACAATATTTTCTTACACAATTGAAATATTTTAATTATCCAATATCAAAAAAAAAATACTTTGTCCCTATTTTTATGTAATGTGCCATCTATATGATAATTAATGAACTAATATTATTTTTGAAAGGTACAGAAATAGTTTTTAGCGGCATTTTCTCGCTGAATACATATAACATCAATACTTTACTGAGTAATAAAAAATTGTTACTTTACTGTCAAATTATATCAACATTAAAAGCGAAATACTTTGAAAGTAATAAGATAATACGGAACTGATACAAATTATTACGAAAATATCATTTATTATTTTTTAACAAGCTAACATAAAAACCTCACTGTATATTATAGTGTGACCTGTCAAATGTTTCTTATGACACTTTTTACGAATTGCGCACAAGTCACTCATTTAACAGAAAAACATTTTTTTTTCCAAACATAACAATATCTCAAATATTTTATTATCAAAACTTTAACACAAAATATTAATGAAATGAAAAAAGTTGAAGTGAGAATGTCTCAGGTCACATAATCTAAAGCGTTTCAGTGACAACTAAATAAATTTCTAACATACTTTGGTACATTTTTTCAGCATTATTATTTTCTCCCTCGTGTGGCTAGAAATAGTTCAATGTGTCATATATGATAACCCTCCAGCCATCTATGATCGTAAATATTCCCTAACAATAGGGCAGTGTCCCTTTAAATACGCAGGAGAATTATTTATTCTGACAATAAACCTATTTATCCCTAAAGTCTAGACTTTAGACCGAGATAATGTTATTTGTACACAAACACAAAATGTTACTAAAATATTCATATAAAAAATACTTTTTAGCTCAAAATATTCATGTAACAATTAAATATTTAAATTTGCTTTGAAACGTATGGCAACCTCGAGGGTGTACATGTTCATAATTCTAGTGGTATAGATAGGGATTGTAGAGAAATATATATTTTATAAATTTATATTACTTTGCTTGGTCCACAGTGCGATAAGAAACAGTACTTCCGACCTGTACTTTATAATATATATACTGTATAACAAAATATAATTTAAACAAACGGAGCGGTATTGAATTTTCAGATCCTTTCCTGGATTTACACAAAGTTTTTTTTTGTGTATTTTTAGTTGTAACATTTAAATGAATTTTATTCATTTTACTAGTATAATTTTATAACTCATATACTATATTTTTCCCTAAAAAAGTGTTTATTTTAATCAAGCGATGTCAAATATGATTTCAAACAAGTTAAATAACAAGCTCGAAATAAAACTTCTTAAGCGTTCGTTAGAAGTTTAACAAAACATTACATACTCAGTATGAAATCGTTATCAATTTAATGACTTCCAAGAAAAGATAAAATAAATATTCACAAAATATCAACGAATACCAATAGAAATGTTTTCTGCGTAAAATATAAAAAAAAATTACATTGAAAAATATAGACCTATCTAACCCTATTAACGCGGTATTTTTTGCGCGGTTTTCCTATGACGCGGTAAAAAATGCGTCTATTCAAATATATTCAATAATTGTAAAATTTAACTACTACAATTTTTACTCTGTGAAAATCGTACCTCTCGCGAAAATCGGGAGATGAGTGTACTAAGTATCATACAATATATCATAATTGACTACATATATATGTTAAGTTAATTAAGTTAATTAAGTACTGCTTTAGTGTAGATTAAAATGTGGGTAATGCACGTGTGAGATATTTTTGTATATTATATTTGTTGTAACCCACTAACCCCAAGATATAAACGATATTAAAACGCACTTGAACATGTGCGTAACAATGAAAACACCATTAGCGACCAAATCTGTATTGAATACGTGTTGTGATGTACGAATCGAATGATACTATGGTGACGCACATGTTGCGGTTTCTATGTCATTTCATATAAATCATAACACTTGCCAAAACCCATTATAATGTGAATTATGGCACGTCTAATGGCATAAAATAATGCGGTTTATTCAATAAAAATCAATTCTATCACCAACGTGGCACGAGCGTATGTACTATAATATATTACACAAAGCGATACTACCTCCAATTTTATTCTTATCCTTATATTTTGAATCGACACTATCAATAATATTTATAGATTATTATCGAATACACTCAATACTGGTTAAATATAATAATGTGAAAATTGGATGAAATATATTCGTTAAATCAATTAAAATTAAAAAATAATTATTGCAAACAATATAACTTGGGTTATTCGTTGATAAAATTAAAACTATGTTAATATATGATAGTATTTAAATATGCCAATTGGTCGATCAATATCTTTCTATACGCCCTTACTTGTTATCAGTAATGGAATGATTTATGAGTAAAGGCTTTGTTGTTTTTGTAAGTTTCTCTTGTGAATATGTTAACAAAGGCAAACGTATAATTTATATTTTAAGCTTTATTAGCTAAAGGTAACACGTATATGCGATCCATTACTTTTGCATACAATTGATTCCTGAAATAAGATAGTTGAATTTTTAAAATTGAATCAATATAAAACAAAATCAAATGTTGTTACGTAATGATTTTTTTTTTATAAGAATATTTACTAATTACAATTGTTGTTGTTATATAAACATTGCGTTAGAATCATATTATTATTTTACAGTATAGCTTCTTCCATATTTTTGACTACAAAAATCTTTTCGTTGAGTTTATTAACTTTTTCACTCCAGTTATTTTTCCAGTTTTGTTGCATCCGTGTGATATAATGCCTGAAGATGCCGAAAAATGAATCTCGGGTCGTCAGTAATAAAACATGAAGAATCGTAAAAAGTTTCACCTATTCAAATTATTTTCATTTTCATTTTGCACCACATCTAACTTTTGTTACTTACTGAAGGATATAAATAAATATTTTGATAGAGTTTCAATAAACTCACTCGATCAGATTCAAATCTGAGCTAGTTAAATTCTCTGATTTAACTATTTTACTTGAGTTTAAATATAAAAATATCGACATATTTAAAAATACTTAAAAATATAATCGATAAATATGCAACGCAATCCAACGTAATATGCATATTTCTTCAATAATCAGTTATTTGAAAAAAAATCAAAGCACACATAGATTAACACAACATTGCTTTATAGTAACGACTTTGTTGGCAAAATGTAAATATTTCTCTTTTTTAGAAATTGAATTGTTGAAACTTTCAGTCAATAGTGCTTTTTATATAGAACCGTAAATATAGTGAATTTGACTTTCGTTTTAAAACATAAGAATAAGGTAAAAATAATATTACATTCATTTGAAATGGGTTCATATAGGTTTCAAGACTTATAAGATTTCTAAATATTTCTACATAAAAATATTTTGTTTCATACATACAACGTCACATACATATACAAAACTATAAATTTATATAACACATGAATACATTATAATACTTACTAGCAATGAAGTTTCAATTGTCTCAGCATTTTGTGTAATAGCGATCATTTAATTGATTTTAATTCAAAGACCATTGGAAGCTGAAACTTGAAATCGTTCCCTTTTGTTTCCACCAATTCAAGGGGTTAAACCTATTCAATGTTTCTCAAAATTCAAAATAGTAATTATATTTCCTGCAAAATATTAATTAAACGTGTGTTTAAAAACTATAGAAAAAAACATGCTTCCAATATCTAAATGAGGGTTGGAAGTATTTCAAGTTTTATCATTCATCGTTGACAATCCTTCCATAAAATTTTATCGTAATCGTATAGATAGAAATGCATATTTTTTTATTTAACCTTTTTGAAACTATTCATATAATTCATGGAAATATAATAATCAACAGTTTTTTTGTATGTTGGTTTTCGGAAAAGTCCTCAGCATCACCTATATTCACCTATACCTAATGAATACCGCATAATGATTATTTGATCAAATTATCCATCAGAATGAAGAGAAAATGTTCGAAACGATTTTTCTTTCCAAAACCTTTAAATCATTTCCATCAATATTTAATAACGAATTAGTTTGATTGTTATATTTCCTTTATTACTTTTATCGAAAAATGCGGAAATACATCACTTTCTACAAAAGTGTGTAAAATTATTTGATTAATGATCCATCTAGTGTTTTTTGATTATATTTATTTGGTTCTCTGGCAATTCTTTATCTATTTTCACATTATTTTTTATTAAGACAAATGTCGGAAATATTCTCGAAAATCATTCATAATTTAAGACATCTAATCTTTGTAAATAAGTGTAATCACGCTATATTAATCGTTGCCTAAAATTCTCGATTAGTTTCAAATTCCTAGATTTGAGAAGCATGCTCAAGTTAGCTCACCTAGGCTAGAGAACATTTACAGCGAGCTTGGTTAAATGAATTCCTTCAGTCGATTTGTTGCTCAATGGAGCGAACTACTAAAGTTCTTTAGATCGATTCCCTCGGGTTATATTATAACAATAATATTCTTAACTTACACATTGCCATAAGCCATTTACTTTCAAATACTTAAGCTTTAGTTTATTTTCCGAGGAAGGCATTCTGTTTGACCTAGTTCAAAATAACATGCATTTAACGTACCGAATAATCTTCTCGTGAAACTACCAATAGCAAACTTTGGACATTGAAATCAATCGAATATAAATTGATATTTATTATGTACACTGAAACAAATGAATTGTATTTTCATGAACGTTTATTTTATCACAATTTCACACTGAATGCATATACAAATTAACAGTCAACTATATTAAATACAAGCTTAAATAAAAATATATTCACTTTAACGAAAGAAGAACACTATATCTGTTTATTTCTAAAAAAATTTGAGAACGTCAATTTAAATTCGATGTCACAAATACTTTTTATTTGATAATGTTCACGACGAGTGAAACCTGTTCTTATCATGAAATATATTGTCGAAATAGTACTTAGAAGTGTGTGCCTTTTTATTTAGAATATCTTGAGTTTTCATCAAAAGCTTTGTTATTAATTACTTATTTAAAGATATTCTCGTGATATTTCTGCACATTATAGGCTTGGACAAAATAACCCGAGCTGAAATATTTATCTAAGCTGGTTCACAAGATCCACTAGTAACAAATATACTTTAATTAAAGTTAATTTCTTTCGCAATCATAAAAATGATTAGCTTAACATCAGTGGTATTCACTTTTGATGTGTTGACTGTCACTTCTTGATGGAAAGGCATGATATTTTAAATGATAAAAACACATTTTTTAGTACTTATTTCCACAACATATTTTTTGATCAGGACCGGTTTCGCTCATCGCGAGCATCAAATCATGATCCTGATCAAAAAATACATTGTGGAAATAAGTACTAAAAAATGTGTTTTTATTATTTAACATAAAATATCATTGGTTTTGTATATTAATAAATTTATTATTCATTCAGTCTGCTTAATAAAAATCTACAAATGTAACTGGTTATTGCTGAATACAAATTTAAAGTTTCGAAAAATGAATAATTTATGTAATAATGTAAAAAGGGTTTGATAGCAAATAAAATTCATCCCCCAACAACTTGTCAATAGTAATTTATCGAAGGCTCTCAAAACCCCCCGCCTGTATATCAAATCCTCGTCGATTTAAACACATTAAATAATTGATTGCAAACATCTATACCAGATCCTGTCTGGTTCACGTGACTAAGAAGTAGCCAAGAGTAAGTAAACTATTAACAATACAAAATTATACATAACCTCAAATTAGTATGTATAATCTTTTCAATAATATTTAATACATTAGTGTTCAATGTAGTGTCAGTAGAAATTGACTATATTAAAGGAAAAAATTAAGCTACGCATATCTTAATTTATTCACTGAAACTTGCAACGTAAAGAAAATCTTTTGAATGATCAATCATTGAAGTCTTAAACTGCCGATATTAGTGTTCCGAACGTGCAGCAGTTTATAATCCATGCACTCATGTCGAGTTAACGTGCACTTTAATCCAAAATGTTGAAATTACAAGAAAAACTATATAAACCATTACTATTTCAATTAAAGTAATACAAAGCTTTTGTTTCCGTAGAAACATTGGCCGATTTATAATTTAATTGATCTTATCTTACGGCGAGCTTATTTGGAAACGGTAAATATTAAAAGCAACGGTGTGTGCTTTCCTATAAATCATTCAATAATTTTAATATGCACTAATTATGGGTTTCATCAAACCATATGGCTTAAAAAAGTTTATATCTGTTTCATAAAAGAGAATTAGTATAATACAGAATAAATTAAAAATATAATTGAATGTCAATCTTGGATATGAAAAAAGTCACATTTGCATTAAAGCACAAATAAGAAGATTGGCAGAGTCATCTATGCAGGATCACTTATATTTTTGGTGAGATTCACTGTCTTATAGCTGAAAGGTCTACAACCTAGTTTCCCAACCTGGGAATCGCGAAGAATTTTTTGGGGGGTCGCCAACTTATACGGTCAAACAAAAAGAATATTTTTTATATACTTTTGGATTGTATGGGGGTCGCGGGTCACATAGATTTTATGAAAAGGGGTCGCCACCCGGAAAAGGTTGGGAGCCTATGGTCTACGGCGTTACTTTCATTTAATCATTGATAGGGCTGCAGGTTTGAATCTCATGAAGATTCTTTCGTACGATACAACAAATTTGGTTGAAATGGCACGAATTTGGAGGTATTTTGATTTTCTTATGTGTTTGCATTGTATCTAAAATATAGGTTAAAAATTTAAATGCTGTATAAAACCAGAGATCTAATTTTTTTTTGAAGTCGTGTCGGCTTTATTTATTTTAAGACGTTTAAGCTTTTAATGACGAGTACACGGAATCCTAACGGAACATATTTCAAAAGAAGTTTTCTGCGAAAACTGTTCCTTAAACAGCTATTCAACGTATCTTTTTCTGTGAAATTAGAGACAAATGAATTTGGTATGAGTAGGACTACTTATCGCTTCTGAACATCCCTCATTAAGGTTAAGATGTGTGGATTATAGGTACCAATTGAAGAAAATATGAAACTCCACAGTGGAATTACAGCACCATAATCATTGCTAATTATGTTATTTGGCATATAAAAAAAATACCCACCAAGTGCCATAATATTTATGAAAATAGTTGACTGACATTATAATATTTAAATGGTGCTATACGCACTCCTGCTTTCTACATTATCAACAGATATATAAACTTTATTATATATTCTTTTTACCTACTTCTATCAAACATTATCTTAAATTACGTTTATATATAATATGTAATGTTATTAAAGTGTCATATTTCGTTTTAAAGTCGTACTGTTGTCGGTTCCAAAAACAGCAAGACAAAAAAAATGTTAGCGCCTTATAAATAGTAAAATGTACCTCGTCTCAAATAATAAACTTGGAAATAACAAATGATTTCAAAGAAGCGCACCAGCAAAGTTTAGTAACTCACAGATAAAATAATATATAACATGTATAACGTTGGATATGCCATGCAAGTGAAATATAGTGATATTTCTTATATGTCATTAAATGGTTTTTGGGTAGGCACATAAAATTCTCAATAATATATCTCACTTTTATATCGGGTTATATTCAGTGACGTAGATGTTTCACTTCAGTTGCCAATTCATGGCGTGTTGTTTTAGCGCCGATAAATTATTTCGCCATCTGTACCCGCTTCGTCCGACGTTTGATTCATGACGATTTAAATCGTCATCCAGCATGTGGGACTTCCCCTGTTTAGTGTTTATATCGCAGGGTGCTTACTTTTGTTCGCGGCAGACGAATAACTCAAACGGATACCTAACGAATGGCCACCCTAACATACAGGGCTGGGTGCAGGTAAATTAATTTATCCGTCAGAATAAAATCATTAATAATAATAATTTAAGTACTCTCGTTAAATTTTTTATTTTTTTATTTTTAAATGCAATTTACTATATTCTTTCTATTAATGTTACAAACATGTATATATATATATAGTATGTAAATATGCGTATGGGGGAAATATATTACTTAATCGTAAACTTAACCTGTTGCCCAATGACAATTTTTAGGTCAGCATCAATTAAGCCAAAAGTGGGCTGAGCAACCAGTTTTGTAATAAAATTTTATAAATTTCATATTTCAAATTCATAATTATGATAAACAAATACGAATGTTTATAGTATTGATTGATGAAGCTTAATTTAATTTATAAATCAAATTTTAATTTTTTAAACTTTGTACAATTCTACATGTTTTGTCACTAACGACCCTGGTTATGTCTTTCAGGATCTTCAAAGGTGTGATAGAATACACGGATGCAACAGAACTGACACAAAATAAACACTTAGGGTCGGCACACAGACCCCAAGGCTAGAATCTAAACAAACAACTGAAATAATTTGCATTACTATTGATTTGATAATAATGATACTCAATGGCCTGTATTAAGTGTTATTGGCATTAAGTATTGTTAATAAGTCTTAGATGAAAGGAATCTAAAACACATTGGAGTCTACAACAATATTTAAAATTATCATCATTCTTAAATTATAATCTTATATGATTCTGATTGGGATTTGATTGCTATAAAAATTCTAGTTAAAAGAAGCGCCCAACTTCAAAAAGTTGCCCATCTTTCAATTTAACTGTATCAAGATTTTTTCCTTTTTTATATTACACGAAAAGGTTTCCCACCACGTACTTAGTTGTTCGTCAAATAAAGTGTGTCTTTGGTTTTCATATTACGATTGTAAACATTTTATTGCTTAACTGGGTATATTTGTTTTTCTTAACGTAATAAGTTATAAACAAATTTTTGTATCAATACATATTATCATTAACTCTTCTATTTTTCTTTTCTCGTTGTACATCATCAGTTATATAAAATTTGTCTATAAGCGGTTGATTACAATAGTAAAAAGTTAATTTATTATCTTGATAAAAAAATATAGGGGCTATTTAATCCTAGTGTCCACTCCTGTCATCTTGCGAAGTATTCACCCCACAAAATGTAATACTGCGGGAATAAAAAAAGCATATCAACCAAAATAATCGTGAATTATCTCTCTTTTCAATATTTCCGATGTCCCGTTCTTTATCATTCAAGAGAACGCAATTTTTATGACTTGAATATTTTTACCGCCAGAAAATATCGCTTTTAAATAAACCTTTCAAATTATTTTCCAAGCCTATTCCTAATTTTTGTTTGTAGATTTTTTTACACGAAAATCATATAATTTTCGGTTCAAAGTTACGGCTAAAAAGAGTACATTACACATTTTCTGTTGATAACTTATATGACATATTTTTTAAAAACAATATCCTCAAGTGATATTAAGCTTAGTTCTTGGGAATAAGGAAATTATCTTTTCTCCACAATAATTTAATTATCTCTTGCAGGTTAAGGACTGGTGAAAGACAATTGCAAAGTTTGATAATCGTTTCATCATGTTTGTGAAACCTACCCTAACAAAAGCTTTGTTAGAAGCAAGATAGAGATATTTCAACAAATGTCAAGGTAAACCTAGTAGCCACTTTATATGTTATTACAGATACGAATAATTGTTTTTAAGTTTTTGGTTTCTTCTAAATATATGTATTTATATGTATATATATCTTCTAACCGTTTCAGAGATAGTTAATTGTATTTTATAGAATACGGCTTAGTAAAAATCGAAATGTGATTTATTTAGCACAGATATTTAAAAAAATATTTTTCATATTAATGATATATGGTAGCAATATCAAATGCAAACCTGAATATTTATTTAATTCAGATAATACATTAAAATCATGTAATAAAATTCGAAAACTTTTGAACCGTTAAAATAACTGTGAACTATCCTTTAGTATTTAGATTTGTTATTTATTCATTCGTAGTCAACCCTTTTCGGAATCACAGCCTCACTGTTATTCTATTAAAACATTTTACGGTTATTCAGAATTAATATGAATTTCGGACTCTTTGAATCGATTATCTATTAATCACCTCACTTATTATTCATAATAAAATATTGCGAGTCAGTCATAAACGACGTATGGACAAATCGCGATCTATTATATAATTGTAAAAAAAAAATTGCTGTAAAAACTTTGAAGAGTAGTAAGCTAGGTGAATAATGCTTTGCCTATGCATTGGTCACCAACTAACGCACTTGGTATTGAAAATAGACCGTCTTGTAGAATATGGCATATGATATAATTCCAAAAATCTACTTATCATCGATAATATATCATCTGGCAAACATTTCAAGAAACAATTTTTTTATGATTAGATATGATATGAAGTGTATAAATATATAAGCGATCCATTCTATAGATTTTTTTAAAACTATTTATTGATTACAATTACCGGCGGTCAATTTTCAAGTGTTACATTACGGCTCGAAAGAATATCTAGATTTTTTTTTAAATACTCAAGTTTATTATATTGAAGTATTGGTGTAATTTAAAAATGTTTTGATACATTATTGTAAGCCTATTCGCAACAGCAATTCTTAAAATACTCATAATTATTTTTTATGATAGGAAATTTGTTTACTCCCCATATTTTGACGGGAGACTTCGAAACGAACATCAAAATTAATTAAAATTATTACCTCTAAAAGTAATTTTGAGCGCGGTAGTAAGTTTTATCTTTACGACCCAGAAAAAAGTTTAAATTATAAAAGGTGTACAGGGAGCGAGGAAGAACAATCGTGTTAACATTCGTAGCGACAGTGAAAAATAAACAAAATTAGCTGAGCACAATATTAACACACTGAGCAAGAGGAACTGGCAAGAGAGTATTACTATTATGTTAATGAATACATGAACCAGTTTAAACTTTATACTCCCGCCTGCCATAAAACTGTGTGGCCATAAACTGACTTGCGGTCACCGTTTCATTTTAACTAAGAGCTTTTCTCTTAACTATTTGAATTATTTGACGTCAGATTATATTAGATAAGTTATGACTTTATATTTATTGAAGACATATACAATTTATATACGTTAAGCTAATTTGGTAATTAGGGTTCTATAGTTAATAAAATATGACAAATTATCGCTATGAACGAAAGAAGAGATTTCTTGTTTGGTAAAATATTTTCGTTTTACAATTTTATTGACGCCCTAATATTGCTTTTATAATAATATTTATTTCAATTTAAGTCATCACATTTTCTTTTTTTTTCAAATTTACTTAATTGAATAATAAATAATAAATTTGATAATTATTTCATAGACAATTGTCAACTTACTTAGTCAGCTTTTGACTATGATGATTATTTAATAGTATTTTTTTGTTATAGAGTTTCTGTTGTTCATTTTATATTATAATAGTTGATCATGGGTGACCTATATAAATGTAAAAATGAGACGTACATATATATATAAAGCTGTATATATTTGTAATTTTATTGTGATCAATTTGATTTACGATCTTTTCGACTTATGTCCAAATTGTAAATGAAACAGTTGTAAGTCGAGAACTGACTTTACAACTGAACATGTTTGCTATAGACTTTAAATCAAAAAAAGTTTTGCAGGTTTGCACAGTAGCAGACAGAAAGATAGACAATGTGGTGAACGCTGTCCAAAATACATTTTTTTTTCTTTTTATATTTTCAGTTTAAATTTGTGAATCGAGTAAAAAGTTGAGTAGAATTTGATTAGATGCTTTATTATAATGGAAAATTTAATACCTACTTTATCTACAGCCACATAACATAATAATTTAATCAAATCATTTGGCATTGCTTCAAAATTCATTTATTATAAAAACGTATCCAGCATTATTTTCCCAGCTTTTTCTTTTTGTTGTCTGAAATGAAAATTTGAGCTTTTAGCATAAAACCAATAAAACTATACATTTTCTATAAAAAATGTCCACACTGCAAAACATACATGTCTGAAATTTTAAATGTATTATCTACTTCTTAAATGTCAATGTATTTATTTTGATCAAATGAAATTTTGTTGCGATACGGAATTATTCTGAAAACTACCATACAGACTTAGAATGTTAATCTCTATTTCTGGTGTTGAAATAATTCATTACAATTAGTTATCGCCAGAATAAAAAAGCTTGAAAAGTATTTTCACAAGAAGGGTTTAATTTAAAAATCGTCGTTGAATCATAATTATTAATGATTTAATGAGATTCTTATATTTCCCTAAATATTATACCACATATGTTAAAATACCGGTACGTGGAAAAAATTGGTTATACATATTTTTTTACCGACGGCAATAAATAAATAAATTATTTTATATCTTTTACGGAATAGCTAACAATTGGCATTTGAGAAAATGATAACCATTTGAAATTGTTTCTTTTTGTTCTTCTAAAATCATATTATCTTTTTGTGAATGAAATGGCTTAAGTTTCATGCTGTATCAAAATTACAATATAAGGCTTTAATATGGTTGCAGCTGGCGGGCCAAGATTGTTTATAAAAATTTAAATAATTATATTTTTAAAATATCATATGCTAAGACTAATAGATATTTACCGATTTGAGTCGTCATTTATCTACAAAATTCATTCCATCCGTTATACATTTAATCAGAAAAAAATGGGTTTTATTTTCAGTTTTTGAGTAGATTTTATGTTTTAGTCACATGAGGAAGCACAAGTTATTAAGTCCGGTAACAGTGAAAATGTTTTCATGTTTTATTTTACAACCGTTGCAATTACTAACGAGGAACCCCTATTTCAACAGAACAATATTAATATTCATTTTCTCAACATGTGTGTTGCTGTAAATAATCATATTTTCGCAGCATTTTTGCAGTCTAGTCTAGTAACAACCATTATTTTTGAAAAGCCTTTTTCACTTTTTAAAACACAGACGTGCACATTGAGAAACATCAGAGCATCGTGTGGTTGCAACTTTCTAGAAAAACAAAACGATATTAACTGCGCACCCACGTTTATTATACATGCTTTTTTAATGAAGGATTTCTATAATATATTCAATAGATTTTTTTTTAATTAGGGCATCTACTGGAAACAATAGATAGACTTTTATTTATTATCAGTAAATATTTCTGAGTTTTAATTTTTCCAAAGCAATTCGTGATTGTAATTGTATTTTATGACTCTAATTGTAAATTCAAATAGTTTTTTAGTGTCTTTAGATAATCTTTTGGTTAAAATTGAGATATTAAAGATATTAATTTATCTTGAATTTTACTTCGATTTAAATCAAATATTGAAACAATCAGTCAATTCTACGACTTCGATTATGTCAAATTAAAACGTTTCTCAGAATTTGCACTGTAATTATCCAAAATAGTTTCACGTATAATATTCCTTTGAAAACCGTTCACTAATTATATTCCTCCTATGCCATAGTCAGTGTTGATCGTCCAGCACACCGGAATCCCACAGGTTGAAAGCAGACACAAACAAACTTTGAAGTCTTAGACTTCAACAACACATGATCTAGCCAATTTGTATTTATAATCCAGCATGCGAGATACTTGATCCGTTTCGTTGCCTTTGAATTCCCAATTTAATGAAAACTGTTCATTTTCCAGAAGAGATTAATCGAAGCAAAACTTGGCGCACAAATGCCTATAATTCCTCCCTTAAAAGCTCCGAAGAAAGTCTGACAATTTTCAATAATTATTTTACTGTTCAACCCTAGCTCATAACATTTTTATTGTAAATCTAATTGAGTTCCACGCGAGGATAATATCACTTTATTGTGATCTCGTTTGTCCGGTGGGAAGTTTCTTACGCCCTATTCAAGTGTGACTTTCGACTACACAGTTTGTTGTTGTTTTCGCAAATACTAATAACATGTAGTTCCAGTTTACACTTGTTTCTAGGTCTTTTGTTAACTTCTTTGTTATTGTGAAGATATCCCTTGTCGCGAAAGAAGCTCCGACCTGATAACTTTATAAGACATTGTTATGGAGTTTAGAAAAGGACTTTTGCAACAAAGAATTTAATGAAAAAGTCACAAACCAGGTTGCTTTTATCTAACAGACACAACTTTGTGTCTTTCAAACACATGTAATGCTAATTACATCTTTGTTCATTTGAAGGGAAAATTGAAAGATTATTACAATACGATGATACAATATCCATTAGTTTTCGATGAAAATTGAATTATTTAGGTTACCATATAAACAGATTTACATTTAA
This sequence comes from Himalopsyche japonica, assembly GCA_028555115.1. Lineage (NCBI taxonomy): Eukaryota > Metazoa > Arthropoda > Insecta > Trichoptera > Rhyacophilidae > Himalopsyche > Himalopsyche japonica. Next base: position 670,808 of record JAHFWJ010000326.1, on the reverse strand, counting down.
GCAAATATGATTATTAAAAAAATGATGAACACTATCGCGCTATTCATTTTTAAAAAATAACTAAGATTACACAAAAAAGCATTGCCATCTGAATTAAAAGAATATGTTTTTAACTGTAATATGTTATTTGACTGTAATTAATTTCTAGCGATATGTACACTACAATTTTTACCTTGGTCTTATGTTTTTGTCATACAACAGAAGCTTTTAATTTCAGTTTTATTAAAATACTTAACATCTCATACCTCGTGTCAAATGACACTCTTCTGGAAGATTTCATCGTGTATCACATTTATACAAGTATTAATTTGCTATGACAAATTGAAATGTTTTTGAATTATTAAGAAATTGTATGCTATAATTCACTGCTTTATATTACAATTAAAACCTATACACTTAACACATTGAAAAAAAGCTCAAAAACATTCATTATTTCTCCTTGTTTCCTCATTTATTATTCCTCCATTTTTGCGTTTATAGTTTCCCGCATAATAACACCGCTACAATCATATTTACGATGTTCTGATTTTCATCATAAAATGAAAGATTTTTTATCTTACAGAATCATGTCAAAATTACACTGAGGATTTGTCCTTCATTCTTATTTATTTTGAAATAAAAGTAACCAAAAACACCGAAAAGAAAATATCAAATGAAAATTCACTTAATATTTTTAAATGCGACACAAAACTGAGTGTTTTTGTTTTGTTTTGTTCACAGAACGCCAGTTCGGATCATAGCGGAAAGAAGAACACAAATAAATGGCTATAGCGTCCGGCGGGTGGTCAGAATGTGAAATATACTAAAGACTTCGTGAAATGTTTGTAAAGACTTTTCCAACGTATGTACCATTCTAAGTTTCCTCGGCGGAATGCGACAAGTTGCAAAAGGCGTTTATTGGACTTGGCGGTGACTTTATTTATGTGACATGTGTTTTTTTGACAATATATAACTAAAAGCATCAAAAGTCCTTTGAACATTCAATGTTAAATAAAAATGTCACATTCTATTTTCTGACCACTATCATAGAAATTAAATCTAAAATGTTTTCCTTACGCAATAGAAACTTTCAGAGGGTTAACATGCTCGAATCCCGAAGTAAAAACTCTCATTGATTTAATTTCTAATCAATATGTGGATTCGCCTCCATATTAATGTAGTGTTTTCATACCTGCCCATAGTCATCATCAACACAGTCCTATAAACTAATCAAATTAAGAGAGCATCAGTTTTTTCTTTATCATCCTAAAAAAATGCTTAAAGATCCTCATTTTGACAGATCTCGGTAGTTGTTTATTTTGATGTGCTTTATTCAAATCTACATCGTGTAATATATCGTAATAATTTCGAAAATAAAGTACCATCCAAACTGCCCATTATGAAATGATCTAATAACTCAAAAACCTTATTATATTGTATTACAAATACATGTAAGATTTTTTTATTACATTTTATCAATGTAGTCCATTCTTAGATAAATCAGGATTATAATTGATTATTGATTATTTGAATACTGTTACCCTAATATACAATAATTAGGTAGATCTTCTTCGATAAATCTTTCAAATAAAACTGTTTCATAAACATTAAATATTTTTAAAAAAAACATAGAAAAATTGTATTGATTGAATTGAGACTTACTTGGCAGAACTCCATTATAACACGGTGAAAAAATAGCAATGTATTTTAGTTCGGCTCTTCGGCATTTAGGCTCACGCCATCGTCGGAACTACCGGATATATCGAATAGTTAATTTTCACCGTGTGATAGAAAAAATGAGCAACTGTTTTTTTTACTATACCACATTCTTATGTATAGTACTTTTTAAATCGCTTTTTATTTACTCATTATTTATATTCGATTTCGTCCCAAATATTTTAATATTTTTATAAGAAATTGATACGTAATACCAGTAAACCGTTTAGTCGAACAATCATGTCAATTCACTTAACTCTGGAGATTTTCAATTCATATACTCCCTATTACCGCTAATAGACCCACTCATAAAGCAGCCATCCGCTTATGTCAATAGTAGCGGACATAATAAAAGAAGAAAAAAGATTGGAAATAAAACCCTACTCGAGTTGACGTCACTTAAAAAGGCCTCTGGAATCGAGAGCAGACTACCAGAGAGAACTTGTGTTCCGGATCAAACAGGATTTCAAAGGGTTGCTCGACCTATCCGGGACAACTTTACTTTGCTTCTTAGGCTGCGTGCACTGTAGTCGCGACTAGCGGCGAAACGGCGCGATTCACACATGCATAGACTTAGTGCATGCAGTTGAATGCATGATTAAGTGCAGACCGAGTCCTAGATCTCAAAGAGAAAAATTAATGACATGGAATATTAAAAACGTTAAGAATTTTTAATCATACGCGAGATCACAATTAAATGTTATAAATCAAGTGAATGAACCACCTGTTTTGTAATATAAAATCATTTAAAAACCTCACAAAAATAATAAGATTTTTTTATTTTTTAAAAAAAATAATAATTTTCCACAAATTATTAGTTATTTTATCCTTGACTTCCAGAATATTTTTTTTATATGCTTCAATTTTTTAAAGCCACGTTGATTTCTGTTAAAAACAAAAAATCTAATATCGATATCGTTCAATACTTAATTACTAATAATATTTGAAATTATTTTCTTACTTAAAAATCAATATTTCTTTAAATAGAAAATCCACCACTGTCGTAATGAAACTTATATATAACGAATTCGACTAAAGATAGTCTGTTGGTTTTTTTAAATTCTATATTATTGTCATTGAATTTGGGTCATTTCATACAACTATTTAAAAAAATATTTTGGATGCACACATCACAAATTCAATTTTAATACAATCTACAATTGATATTGTTTCCATTAGTTGCGATAGGGGCGTAAAAAATTGTAAATCATAATTTTATTTTAAAAACATCTTCAGATCATTTTCTCATTTTAATAGATATTTATTAGCGTATCATAAATATATACCACATATCGGGTCATCAAAAATAAAATTACATATTTTTTTTTAAATTTAACATGGCTTATAACATATCCTTTACTCTATGTTTGCCAGCGAGTGATATCCACCAGAACATAGAAACAACGTAATGTCTTTTTGCGTACAATAATGACATAGGTAGTACTTAGTTTGTGAGAATCTGTGATTCAATTGACGCTAGTAGCGCACATGTTGCTGCAGCTCAAGTCGCTCTCTCGTTTTTCAGCCCCTCGCTATCTTTTGGGAATACTTGGGGCCTTTTCGTAGGAACGTGGTCGGATTCTTAACGTTAAGGCTAGTACTTTCTCGATTCGTCTGGTAGAATGAAATGGAAAATGAGACTACAACTTTGGTATTTGATGTCGGTCGGTTTTTGTTTTGGGCCGAAGCTGAGCATACCCATGTCAAATAATAGCGGATAGTGCTACAGAACTTTTGTTTATTTCTTCATATTATAATACATATGATAAAAATCATCTTTATCTCATTCAATCTTATCAATGTTGTATCTATAGTGAAAGATTTTCAAATCGATTCATGAATTTTTATCCAAGAATGACCACGTATGTTTCTTTCAAATGTATCTTCAACATACGCAACGCTTAAGAATAAATCACAAATATTGAATAGAACTATACTATATAATAGAACAATAGAACTAATAACTTACAATATTTTTCATCATTTTGATCACTTTTCTCTGAATAAAAATCAACTAGAAACAACTCTTAAAAATTTAAAAAAAAATTGTGCGTATTAAATATTATTTTTTACTTCTTATTATATTGGGTGCCTAAAGTACTAAACAAACTTCACTTTTCTAGAGAATTCATAACTCACTCATTGGGCATTCTTTCAACATTGTTAATTTATATAACCTTACTCAATTTAATAAAATCTTTTATTTTCATATTTTTTGTTTCATAAATATAAAGATAGCTTTACTATATAAATATTTTTTTTATATTTATGCTTTACTGTTATAAATACTTCTTCTCGAACTTTTATTCCCTTAAGAATTAGTCTTAATGTATTTTGAAAAAGATAAACATGATAATACTTTAGGATTTTATATTTAAATATCTTTGTCTAGGCAAGGAAAATCAATATTTTTTATCAAGCTATATAGTCTATACAAATGAATAATTTTCTCCACACTCTTTCCCCTTCCAATTTTCATATTTTAATTACAAATAACGCTCTCGAATACAAAGACATTAAATATTATAGTAATCTATTGGTGTATGCTCTTCGAGAATTTGGGGATCACCAAAAAACAATTTCATAAATTATGAAAAAAATTGTAAGTACACATGAAATTCACATTGCATTAAAAACTGAGGTAATTTTATGTAAACAGCAAATCACATTTATGAAAATACGTTTTCATACTGAAACGTTGCAATATATTCAACACACTTGGAATTTGTCCTGTAAGCTATACGGACAACCAAACAAACGCGATGCAATGATGCATTGAACTCTGCGTTAAAATAATACCATGTAAGCCATAAATTCCGCAGATAAATTAAGAAAATCACGACTTTTGACAAATACGGCCTTAATAATTGTATATAGTAGCCATCAAAACATCTAAAATAAAAACAAAAACGTTTACAACAAAGAAGCGTTTGCATTTTAGATAGTACACTGAAAGTTTTAAACCCTCAAGCCGTTTGACAATTAGAAACTATTCCGCATTTAAACAACATAATAAGGCCGTTCGTAGGAAGGGAAGTAGATTGCTTATCTAGCATATATGTTATGAATATTTTCGTACAGCTTAAAACATATCTTTAGCATTTTCGGAAAAAAATGAGAAACAAGAAATTGATATGCATTAAAAATAACTGTTTATAGTATTCGCATAGAACAAAAAAATGCACAGCAAGAATGATAATTAATGACACACCTATTCAACTTATACGGGCTTCAATTAAAAACTTTAATTATTGCTCCTATAATAAGCATCCTTAGACAACATGTGAGTTAAAATACCTTCTATAAAAGAAATTACTTCATTTGCACTTCCCTCGAGAAAAAGAAAAACTAAATCGAATTGTGCTGTTATGCCACTGAGATTTACATAATTTATAAATACAAATAAAGCCTCAGTTTTAAGTAATAATGAAGAGTTTTCATCATTTAGTTACAACATCATACAAACTTATTAACTGATCAATTACTTTCTTTTTATGTGCCCGATCTGTAGCGCGATTTTCAATTTCGTTGGTTTCAGATGTCATAGAGGATCACGAGAACGAATTCCAGCATGGTTTTAAAAAATGATTTTATTTTTGCCGGTATAGTTTTTCCGATGTCTGAAATTGTCTACAATTCATACAATCTCAAAAATATTTCCCCAATTTTCACCAGTCCGTAGAAGTAAAAAGTTTTGAAAATGCTAATGTAAATTAACAGTGAGCGCAATAATGGTCCAAATTTTATTGTCCATGTTGTACGTCACCCTGCACTAACTATGATAAATTATTTATTAAAAATCTCTTATACATTTTGTGATAGCGTTTATGAAATTAATATAATATAAATTGATAATAATTTAAATTTTATTTTTCATATTAAAAAAATTTACCTCGTTTTCAAGCAGTACATACATGTTTAAACTGTATTAATTAAGCTATACCAACAAATTAAATGGATCAACATAATATAGTAGCCATAAAATACTAATTTGGACAATATTTTTTTCCAATCACATATTTGAGACCAAAGACTTGTGTATTTTTATTATATTTAAATATTTTCATAAAGCTTATTTCATGTTATCAAACATTATTAAGCACATCTTAATATATTATATAATATATAGCAGACCTCTACTGTAGGATATTTTAACAAATTCAATTTCGCTTATTATTTTTTAATTCTTGCAAAAAAACAATTTTGTCATTGAAAAATAAAACTTCATATCATTGACATTTTCCTACGATAATATTGGACGATGGGTTAATGATCAAAACTTGAATATATGATAAAAACTTGAATACCAGTAGAGTATATAATATATACAAGAAGTGTCAATAATATATTCCCAAACCACATTTGTATTATACGATTTTCAATAATTACCATTGCTTTATATCTATTTTCTTCGTCGTACAAAATATCTTATGTAACATGTAATTTCTTCTTTTGAATGTATGGCATTATAAACGTCTATAAAAGCAATAAAATATCATCGATTTACACACATTCTGTTACTTACGTCTACATAGGTGATCGTATTCTGGGAATATATATATATATATATACAAATAAAAAATACTGGAAGTGTACCTTATTCTGATTTGAATGACCCATAAAGTATGTCGTGATACCTGAAACGTTAACAGTAAGGACCTACAAACGCAATAAAAATAACGTTATGGAAAATTCATACAGACGGAGAATAGTAAATTATATTGTGTGGAAACCCATTTAAAAGCGGCGCTCTGCGTTATATACTTATATGCCTCTCGCGCTAACAAAATGGTTCTTAAACATTCAGAATCCCCAGACGATTTTATGGTACAAACTTTGGCAAGGAAAAGTTCATCAATATTAATTAATAATATAACTAGTTATGTTCATGGTCAAAATATAACAAAAGTAAAACAATGAACACTGATTATACGATAAAGTAAGAGGCTTGCTCAACAAATTAAAAATGTTTTTAAGCCTAACAATAAAAATGGGATTTACAATAAAGGTTCCTTTCATGTCAGAAAAACGATTTGTGTATCAATCTAAGATATATATAATATGAGACATTTCGTAAAGGATTTTTTTTAAATAAAAAAATTGTAATGGGACATATAACTTGGCAACCACTAAATAGTAAGACATGACGGTGTTTGATGGAATTATTTTTCTAAGACCTACAATTTTTTTAGAAAAAAATACATCTTTTTATCGGGAAATTGTGAAAATGACTTGATGAATGAATGAATGAATTTTTTTTTCATAATGAAAAAACCAAAGTTATCAATTTAAATTTATTATCAAGAATGAGCTTATACTAAATTACGTAGATTTCTATAAAATTATCCACGCTGCACATTCCGAGCAGAATGTGGTGGTGTTTTTTTTGTGATTAGTACTTCAAGGAATATTTATTCAAACGCCTGACCTAGGAAAAGCTAAAGGGAGTTGATAATTCAAAGAAATTGTTAATACATTTTCTTATTCATACAATCAAAATGAAAAAATCTCTTGTAATACAAGATTCAAAATATTATATTACGGTACACTGGTTTTCAGAAATATTTACGTCCCACACTTTGAGAATATATATACGTTAGTACGAGAAGAGATAGATATACATAGAATGAAAATTTATTGGAAGAACGCCGTCGGAAAAGCTAATCACGCTTCTACGTAATATCTTCATATTTCTTATATGCTCGCCATAAAACAGTGGTGGAAAAAGATGGTTCGCTATCCATGCCCATCTGAAGAAACAAAAAAGCCTCATTTTTCAAACTTAAATATTCCTATTCAGCGTTACGATGCTCTGATATGTGTTTTTGCGAAACATATTTCTTTATTACATTATTCACGACAAGGTCACGTCTTATAAAATATGTTTACTATAAAGTTAATCAATAAACACATATTTCAGCTTAATAAACTTTAGATATTTAGAATTGTATTCAAATTTGAGATAGAATAAATAGATAGATACTGGAAAAACTAAATTATTAGAATCAGTCCACCTTTTTTATTTTTCTATATCATCGCACTTTATTTCAACACTTATCAGCTATCCTATACCACTGAAAATATATCTGATATATTGACGTAAAACTATTTGTTGTACGTAACGTTCTTTGTCTGTAACTTTTACCTTACCTTCTAGGAAAACGTTTCCCGACAAATTTACACTGCGGGAAATATAATATATATGAAGATCTCATTAGTAGTTTTGATAAGAACTAAAGCGTGTTTTGGACGACAAAACATTGTACAAAACAACGATTTTTTTGTCATGTTTTTAGCAGAAAATGTACGAATAATTTATCTTTTCAGCTGTCATATGTCAATATTGTCAAACATGGGCGATCGAGATTAGAAGTAAGACAGTAAAATGAGACGATGGCAGATGTAAGAATACGTCGAGATATTAAAATGTTTCACTAAGCTGAGGGAATCGAACTGGAAATTTTAATCGTTTTTTTTTCAATATCGAACCTTTCCAAAACAATCAAGATTAATCTATTCAGGATTTTTGAATTACTCAACAGATATCAATGGTGTTTAATTGCCATTCACCATTAACAGAAGTTACAATGGACCATTCACACTATCTAAAAGTAGATACATTTATGTCACTTTATATGAAAAAAGCAACTGCTTTAACTTTAATGAAGTAATAAGCCAATTAAGAAATAAGCTAAAGTTATGTTAAGTTTTAAAAAATAATGTACGACGCAAAAATAAGACTACATCAGCTGTAATAGAAACGATTTCACATATGGAATTAAAAATAATTCGTAATAAATAACCAAATTTTTCGCGGGTTGTTTCGAACTCAAAATAATTTTTCATCACTGTTAAAATAAGCTTCCCGTATCTTCCCGTTAAATCCACGTACCGCGGTTTCGTGGAAGTAGGTACTACCCTGCTCTTTTCTTTATAAATTATGAATGACTGTCTACGAAATAAGGCTTTTATTTCGGTTCGCAGCTTGCGTGAACATTGAAATGTAAGCTTTCCAAAACCTCGTGGGTGAGAGCTTAATTTTCTAAATCAAAACCACCTCAGCTTTTTTACGCGTGCGAAATCTATGTAGCGAAATGGTTTTACATATATATAGTCACGTTCATATTTAATAAATGTGTACAAGGAACGTGTACACATTTACAGTGCTTTCGCGAGACTTTTTTGGTTCTTTTATATTTTTTTACAAATTCTATACAGCTTTTTTGAGCGTACGCTTAAATATTTTATTAGTTTTGAAATCCAGGTAAAAATTATGTATTCAAAACAATGTTTTATCGTAGATATTCTACAAGCCATGGTGTCAGACGAACACTTATTTCACGAGAAATAAAACAACTGATAATAATAAACTATTACCTAATATAATAGTTCATATTATAGTATCATTGATATATTTGTAATATTAATATTATAAAATTAGACTCAGATTTAAAATGAACATACATATCTTGTTAGGCACACCAGTTTTATGACATTAGATATTCTTTGTAGACTTATCATTTGTGCCTCTTTAAGAGTCGTTTCTTGAGAATTGTTCATTTAAAAATACTCACTTTCTTTCACGAATTTTCTATGTATAAAAAAATATGTATTTATAAAGTAATAAAATAAATTTGTCTTTATACGAACTCGACGTACCCTCGTACATTCATAAGTATTGTATTTGTAATATATACTGATATATTTGTATATTCATACAATAAGTTTCAATTAGTAGATATTTATTTACTATTTTACATCAGTTAATAATGCTGGTGATGAGCAAAACCGGTCTCGATCAAAAAATATATAGCAAAAATTCACAATATAAAAAGTGTGTCTCTGTCAATGTAACCTGTAATTATTTTATTACTTATCGAACCATCTGTTTTTTTATACATTATACTTTCTATGTACTTATTAAATAAGCATTTTGTACAATTGAGTTACGGGTCTTTATTACATTAATTGTTTGTATAATGTATTAATAATTAAGACTTTAATTATTGTAGTATTTCAACATTTCTCCGTTATTAAATTCTCCATTTTATATAACATTCACATATAAAGCTTTAATACAATTATTTATTTTTATGTCGTGGAACTGTGCATTATAATCATTTAATATCCAATACATATGATAAAATGAATAATAAATGTAATGTGTATAAAAAATCAAGAATATTTATTTTTTAATATGATCAAGTACAAATTCTGTCAGTACCTTTGTTATTAAATTGTCATATAACAATAAAAGATTCTTTTTTTCTTTCAAAAAGCATAATAACAAAGGAAGCTTTCAATTTACGAGAAATTTTCTCAGGATAAATATGCTTAAATAATCTCAATGAGATGTTTTATTCAAATTTATTTCATCGTTTAGTTTGCGAAATTTTCCAACCGGGTCCCATTATACTGGAAACATTATTTCAGTAGCAATAATTAATTACGGAATTCCATTGTAATGCTCTCCTTAAAACGACCGAAGCGTACTGGAAAATGTTAAGCAAATAGGTAATAATATTATGCAAATATGATTGTACGTATTTATTAATACTTACGACCTCTGTTAAATGATAAGACAACTGTTTTTGGTATATGCAATAACGCCTATAGTACGGCAATATTACGTACGTATAGGCTCGCCGATAGTATGATATCTATTGTGGTCGGTAAAGCAGCGAACATTTTTTTAACTGTAGTCTCAAATATAGCCGCTAGAGTGTACTGTAAGGCCACAATTTTTATTTTTTAACCTACATTCATGAGAATAAAATTTTACATCACAGAAATAAATAAGATGTTATTAATAAATATTGGTAAATTTTTTTTTAAAACAACCACAATTAAAAAAGGACGTAATATACAAATATATTGTTCTAAGGGGTTGTTTTCAATTTAATTTGAGAAAGAATAATTTTTGAATGTATATATCTGCATTCCCTTTAATTCAATTTTATTTTCTTAAAAATGCAGCATTTTAAGTTGGAGAATATGTCTCAAACCGCCTCAAGGTAGTTTTCATTTTCCGCTTGACTTTTTGCAGATAGTCTGTTCCTCAAAGAACTTCCTTTAAAAACGTTTTATGAGGTTCACGTTTTTAATACATCGTCTGCTTAAAGTACAGGGATTATCAAATATAATATAAAGAAATACTCAGAAAATAAAATAATAAATTATCACTTTTCATTCAACTAATGAAACGTATATTATGGGAAATAATAATTCAATATTAATAGATTTTAATAATTTATAATGAAATAATAATAATTTCGATTAAAACAATTATTTTTAACAAAGTTCATTGTAACTTATTTAAAATCTCAAATACGTTATTATTCTTAAAGATGATTTTTTCAATTTAATATAAACTTTATAAAATTGTTTTTATTTAAATGAATATGCAAGTCCGTCACACACACAGCACGAATTGACAGTGAGAGACGGTGCTCAGAGCAGGGATTCCTAAACTTTTCATCAAAGGAACATTTAGCAAATCGTAAAATCCGAACGGAAAACTAAGCTTATTCTTAAGGTTTAGTAAATAATTCATAATTACAACGCACATTTATTGTATGACACCTATTCAGACTCTTCGGAACATTGTATTGTGAATCCGGATTTAGATAATGTTGTCACCTTATTGCACTGTCATCATTGCTATAATAGAATAAGTTTTTAATTTTTGTCTTATCATGTTTCCATTAAGTAAAATCAGAGTAACCCGGTGACAGTAAGTATATGCAGCAATTTAGACGGGAAATTTTCCCTTTCCTAGCCTACGGCTAGATGAGGATGGCTCGTACCAACGGAAATAGGGTGCTTTTAATGTAATGAAAATAGAAAATAGTGAAGCAAAAGTGAATGCTGAAATTGTTTTTAAATTGCGTTATTCCTTTTGTCTGTTGAGGCAGACAATGAGCAATTCTCTGATTTTATCTCAGTGCCTAGTGAAGTGAAATAATTGAATTTTTCCGCCGTATACATTTATATAAATACAGATGTGCATGTATATTACTTTTTATATATTAAACATCTATTTATGCTTTTAAAATACAGCTAGCTAATGTATTCGTAGATTAAAAAAATGTGTGTATGTGTTGTCGAAAATTTATGGTAAATATCTGTATGTATCAATTCGTCATTAATTTTCATTACCACAGTGAAATCAAGCTGGTCTTATATTACTTGATTATCTTTGTTAATTGTACAGTAGCCGTATTCACATATTAATTGGGTTTGCCAGAAATCTTCACCAAAATCTGTGATTTATCGACATACTTCGTAAAAATAAGCAAAAAATAATAAATGATATACGTATTCCGATTTGTTTATTTAAATAAACGGTAAATAGATTTGCTAGGTTCTAAGATTTTTGACTGTTCAATATAACAGATCTCGAGTATCCTGCCTCTTATAAATATTGGTTAGGAATTTCCAGGAAATTCTTCTATACGTAATCCCACCAACGCGGCATTTTAACGAGTGCCGGCCGATTATTTCACGTGAAGAAAAAAACTCATGTATGAATGGAAATTTCGCTTTTCAAATTTTTCAATTAACGAAAAGTTCCATTGAAAAAATAAAAATATTTCTTGGTACGCATTCTTCCATTATATATATATATATATATATATATTTACACTTTTTTTTTTTACGTGAAAAATCTTTTAAATAATTATAGATTTTCGCTATCGATAATCAGATTTTTTTATTTTTTTTAATGCATTCAAAATTGCAATGTAATAATAAAAGGGATTCTACGGTTCCTTTTGTGCGAATTACTTTCTTACTATCATATAAAAGCAAAATATCAGTGTAATTCAAAGTATTGATTAAATTGGCATTCACTTATATATTCTTGCATCATTACATATCATTGAGAACTTCCGGTGTAAAATAATTATTACTGACCTTATTACAATATCACAGGTCACTCTTCACCTTGGTTATAGAGTGCAGATATTGCTAATTAGCCAATATTATATATGATTGAATGACAACACTATTGCGTTACAGTATGTTAGAGCTGCAAGGCGTAGACCAGGGTAAAATATTAGCGGAACGAGTTCAAACCGTTTCCACTTTTAAATGTTTTCTACGCCATAGAGAATTGAGCAAATGGACGGATGGCTTATGCACTTACTTCGAATGATTAAATTCAATAAAGTTCTCACGGCTACACGAACATTAGAACAGAGTATTGCTTAGACAATTATGAAAGAGAAACTGGTACTTACCAAAACGACACCAAAATTAACTAAAAAATGGTTATTATCATGTCAAATATATCATTTATAATTTTTTAATCAACATATTTTATCAATCAAAAACAAATAATTTTATGATTTAAAAAACAATTGAGGAAAGATGGCGGTAAGATTTTTTTCCATACAGGTATATACAGTAGTGATAATTAGTTCGAATACCACTACATTTAGAAGTCGCAATCTATTACAGTATTCTCGAAGATGTAAAATTATATGATTGTCGTGTCCGGTATTATTAAATGTAAAATGTGATGCAACAGTTTTTAGTAAATCGAATATGAATTTTTTCTTATTTTTTGAATTGCTTAAAAAAAATTTCTTACACAAAAATTATGTTTGGCCTTCTTAACGAAGCATAATTTTTGAGATATGGTTTTTCCTGCAGCTGTAAGTGAATCCTTTTTTGAGATAATAATGACTTCATTTATTGCAATATTAAATTTAATGCTTAGAATTTTTTTCTTGTAGTGAAAATATTTTAGGCCATATTAAATATTAAAACATGACGATATTACAAGAAAGGTATTAGTTGCAGTCATAAGCTGCCAGAAACATTTTAATTGCGTAGGTAAGTACTTTAAAAAGTGCCAATCTTCGTAATGATATTGTAATATTATCGTTTTCTGTACTTGGTATTCGATTGTTTCTTTATCAGAAATCAGAAACCAGTTGAGAGTTCATATAAATTTTCCATGTAATATTTTATTTGTTTTAAAAATGTTCTCAAAAAATAGTAAATATTTTAGTTTTTAAATTATCGTCTTTTTTTTAACATAAAATACATTATTCAATCGTTGATATTTTAAATAACAGCAAAATTTAAAAACTAGTCGTTCTATAGTATTTTTTTATTATATAATGAGATATTGTATTATCTAAAAAATCTACGTTTCTATAGAGATTAATAACATATGGCTTCACGTGTTTATTATAAAGGCATGTAATGAGATTTTTGCCTTAAATCGATATTTATATTTACAAAATATGGTTATTTATTTGAAAATATCTAAGTAAAAATATTTCATTATTATATTGTAAACAGAATTTTATTCACTGAGACATATTCATTTTTATTCAGTACAGTATTCACATCATCTGTGGTGGACTGAAAATACAATACAATTGTGAAAAATGTTTTTGATTAAGGAATATACAATTTTAACAGAAAATTTTTTCATTTTTTGAACCGATAATTTTAATTATTGGAATTTAAAAAAAATGGACTTGGCTGCACACTTTTAATAATGAATATTCGCTTATGCTGCAATCAAATTATCTCGGTATCCAGTGAATAGTGGTGATGAATATTCTTTCACTAATATAATTGTCAATTCTGTTGCATCTGTGTGATAGAATGCATGAAGATGCACAAGGGCTAAACCAGGATTGTTAGTGACAATGCATGTAGAATCGTACATTTTTTCAACGATTTGAATTTAAATATATATAAATATAATAATTCGTCCTTTCTTAAATAACTCCCGTTGTAAAAAAATATATTTAAAAATTCCCATTAACATTTTCATCTGGATGGGATATTTTAATTATATGTCGCATGTTTATTTGTGTTTGAGCGTATTGAGATAGCTTCATTTATAATTATTTTATTCCTTTTTATATATAAATTATTGACGTAATGTATGCTTATTTTAAAATTTTATATCCAATTACGTTTTATAATAAATGATTATAAATGTTAATGAAATTTGCATATTTTTACTTGTACAAAAAGCCTGTAGTTATTACATTCATGTTGTATTCTATTTATCGACTACGTGCTGGACCCCTGATTGAATGGCGTGGCAAAAAGGTGTACGAGATTGTATGCTTTGTTTGAAAATTGACATCATGATTGACGTAAAACAATACGAGGCTGTTATTTTAGATATCAACGCCTGTCCACCTTCAGTATATGACTCAGTAAAATAAGTTATTACTTACGGGTTACAAAATATAAGTATTGAAGGCTTGTCATATATTTATACTATAGTAAATATATAAGTATATTTTAATGGAAGAGTGATAGCGCAGATAAATACATCAAATTTTATGGCCCATCAAATATAAAATGTATAAATTTTATATGTCCAAGCTGTATGATTTTGCTTTTCAATAAGCACAGAAAAATTCCAATATAAGCTATTATCCACGTATTCATAGATTAATCGGTGTTTATTTTTGCCCATAAATTAAGGACCGAAACTGAAGATTTAAATTAATTATTCGTGACTCCCGCAGCTATTAGAGCATATGAATGCAAGTGAGTGATTAAATCACGTATACATACATCATTTTACGTTATTATTTGCGACAGTGTAACCGAGATCTTATTCGTTTTGGCATCTAAAATCTGTGTAAATTAGGCGCAAAATTAAGCAAAGTCTAGTAAGCGGACAAACTGCCGCAAAACGTTGTAATTTTATAAGTAATTTCAGAATACCGACAAATGAAATGAATTGCATTGTGTGTATTTAATTATTACATTGTAACGACTCAATATTTTTACGAACTGCTAAACAGTAAAATTAAAATTGGCAAGGTTCACAACTCACGAACGTGTGTTTTTACAGCGATAGTTATTAGAACCAACATGGGGTAGCGGCTGTCTTGACAATTTATATAGAGATGACCTGAAAGAATATTTTTATCACGGTAGTCATAATATTTGCAAGACATGTTCTCATATCCTCTTAGAAAGATTGCATTTAAAGTAATTTAAATGACTATATATAATATTACGTTACGGCAAAAATGGGTGGCTATTGGAATCTGGCTGCATCGTTAATACTTTTTTTCAGTATTACAGTGAAACCTCGATTTTACGTTTTCGAGGGACCCTGAAAAAATAGCGGTAATTGCGGGAAACGGTGAATGCGGGAAAGCTTTTACACAACTTTTTAACAAGTAAAAAATTTGTATTTATTAGTTACTTGTACATACTGTATATAAAATTTATTTTTTAAAAAAGTCCTTTATGTTCGTTTGCTTCTTTGTTATTTGGCACTTTAATCGGAACAAAGACTTGTTACTAAACTTGTGACTTAAAGTTTTTATGTACAGGAATCATTATTACCATGAATTTTAAACAACTCTACATTTGCATCATAAACAATAATAGGTGTGTGGTGGATTTCAACCCAAAAAATAGCACATGCGTCCAATGCGTTACGTCTAATATGTACAGCGCATTCCAACGTGTCTACACATAACACCTGCACTCGGCTGTGTCAAACTTGCTTGCCGAGATTCGGAGAAATATGCAATAAAAACGGTCAATCGGTATAATATTTGTGACGGGACCAAAATATTTAGACGGTTTATCGAGGAAATCGGGGAATCGGGGAATCGGGAAACGGTCAATGCGGGATTATTTAACATTTTTCTTATGGAAGTTTGACGGGACTATAAAAAAAAAAGTGTTCCATCCGGGAAAACGTATTATGCGAGAACGGTTGATCGAGGTTCCACTGTATATATTTTAATATTTTTTCGAAATTGACCAAATATATACCAACTCACATACTATTGTATAATATATAATGACAAATAACATTTAAGGCCTAAAAAAGCTTACGAAAAAAAATTATGATTTTCATGTCATGTAGAATTCGACAAGCTTAAAAATGACAGTAAATTACTGAGGTGGAAAATTCTGATTCCACTTAAAAAAACATTAAAAATTGAGTAGGTATTAGAAATTTACAACGCATAGGTTTTTTTAAATCGAAAATTAGTGACATATCATTTTTTGATTTTAAAGGTTTTATTTAAAAAAAAATGATTGTTTGTTTATTTGCAAAGATAACTATTAATACACTGAAAGGCACATGCGATTTATCGGTATTTTTTTTATCGTATATTGAGTATTGTTGTACTCCTTGCAACGTTAAGAATGTAAAATAATTTTGACCTATAGTAAATTTAAGATATTAGTTAAATAATATATCTACTAATAAACATAATATCAACAATATTTTTCCACTATTCAAACAAAAAAAAAAAGTTGAAATGGATGATTAATCAATCAGATTTATATATTTAACGAGTATTGATTTAAAATATTAACTATAGTACTCGTGTATCTAGATCGACTCTTTCTACATCCCTAATGTTATCGCGAATGTAAACACGCCCACAACGTTTGCAGTCAGTTTGTTCTCACGAGGGATCGTTTGATGGCAAATTGCTGGTTATTTGTTATTACGAGAAAACAAACACAAGGCACGGAGTTCATAAAAGCGGACTCAACTAAAAATACGAACTGAGAACTACTAATTTAGACTTACGTTAACCGACAAAGGAAGTCAAAATTAATATCAAACATTCATCACTTTATGGCACTGCGAAATTTTCACTTACCTTATCACAGTCAAATTATGTTTGAGCTGCACAAAAGATCACTTAAGTGCATTCTCGTATCAATAATATGTACATTGTAATTAATTTCTCAGGCAAACCTTGGCTTGTATAACAAAATACCCATTGTGCATATTTTTTCCTTTGAAAGTTTGTCACGAAAATGTCATTTGTATTATTTTTATTTTATGTTTGAAACATTCACACGATTAAAATCATTTAGTCCAAATATTTAAACGAAGCCAGTCCAGTTGTGATTCAATTGTGAAGTAAGAATCATTTTTTCTCTTAACATTTTTCTCTTCTTTCTTGACGTCTTAACATAATGAATATTATATTCAGTCCAACATACTTTAATTTTGGCAACGTATTTTATAAATAATGTCTTATTTATATTATTATATCTCTAATCATCGGTAGTTAAACATGCCAGTGGGGTATATTTACTTTTTTTCATACTTTTTTTTTCAGATAGCTGTTAAAAAAATTTAATTCAATAGAATAATTCCTTCAATACTTCATTGCAGATTATTTTTGTCATTTTTTACTTATTCATCCCATCCCTCTGCAGAGCATATAATCGCTAAACGGCATCTCAAAAAACCCTATATTCATTCTCAATCACTTATGTTTCTTTAATGACATGTCAGTATCATTTAATTCTACGGGCAAAATGTTTAATGGTAACTAACAATCATTGACAACACAGGAATCATACCGATTTTAAAAACAGGAAACAAGAGCTGATGCTTTCTAAAAGTATCCTCAAAGTATTGAGATGAATATTTTTTTGTCACAAAACTGGCGTCACTCCCCAAAACTGTAATTATATGTCATATATAGCTGCGGTCGGCAACTGGTGGTCCGCGAGAAAACTTTGGTTCGCCGAGAAATCTGATTACTTGATGAAAAAAAATATTTAAAAGAATATGAGAAACCCCCGAATTAGTATGCTGTAATATTGATGATTACTTCAACACAAATGGCTTAAAATATAACTTACACTTTTATTATTTTTCATTTTTATTTAAATGTATAGTATTTTACACAAAAGTTCATTTGGTGGTCTGCCGGATCAAAATTTTGACATTTTAATCCATCTAGTGGTCCGTGAGTCCAAAAACGTTGCCGACCGCTGACATATAGTATAGTTTCTGAAAATATTCACGTTTTTCAAGGTGTTTTGTGAAGCATTACTCTCTCAAACCGAAAAGAAAAAATAAATCATTCAACATATTTATAACTCGAAAGAATTCTATTGTATTTCTGATAATTTTTTGAGTTATTTTTTATTAAATCATTCTATTTTATGATTTCTTTCTACAATGATAAGGACACACAATATCTTCAGGTTACACAAAGAATTTTCAATACTTTTATAGATTATTATCAAAAAGTTATAACTTTTTATATTACTTTTATTACTGTCACCTCTTGATGGAAAGGAATGATATTTTTAATAATAAAAACTCATTTTTTCACAATAAATTGTTGCGAATTGTTTCTCAGTGCTTGAACCCATAGTTTTGTATACCTGCTACCTTAAACTCGATTTTTTTTTATAAATAGAATTGGTTGTAAATTATATTCTATCAGTTGATAATGCTCGCGATGAGCGAAACCGGTCCTGATCAAAAATATATTGTGGAGGTACTAAAAAATATGTTTTTACTTTTTAAATGTTATGTATATATACACATCACGAACAATAGTCTACAAAAGTAATTATGTGCAAATTCGGCACCAGGTCCCACTAAAATTCACACAAGCCCTGGACTGCAATTCGATTTTGCAACATAATTATGTTTCTCCCACATGCTTCTTTACTGCCTCAATTAAATTCAACAAGAAATAAAATAGGTCTTTTTTCAAAAGAGCCTTGCAATTGTAGTACTATTAATATTCGTTAAATTTCGCATTTTTTGCTTTGATGGTCTCACGATTTCGGTTATCTGATGCATTTAGCGCAGTCTATTATATGTCTTTATCTGAACATAAAAATTAATGAAGTCGTTAGTCTTCAAAATCCCACAAAACTTTAACAATTTAATCATTTGATCTAATATTTGGATTATATTAATGTATTCTGTGTTTTGAAGGATATCGCAATATTTTCACATAATTTGTTAACCAACATAAATATATGTATGTACTAAAATAATGCAATGTTATTATAATATTTTGACTTTTGAGAGTTTTGTTTCAAAAACTTATGGAAGTATACACAACGCTCTATTATAAACAAGAAAATCTGCTGATAACATATGGGATAAAAAAGAAATTCGACGACCATTTCAATGTGTTTATAGTTGATAACCAGTGGATATCTTATCAGTGATAAAACGACATTAGTATAAAGGCTGCTAACTGAAAAAGCAATAAATTGTGACGAATGTAAAGAAAATGATTGATATCGCCACTGTGATAAATTATTTATGAAAAGTTCTTTCCTCAACTTTGCAACGTTATTTGTTTTCAAAAATTTTTCACCAATATCTGAGGAAATTATATTAATATGTTTATGTATCAATTGAATTAAAATAATACAAAGCATTGCAAAAGTAAGGCTTTATCTGCTGTACCACTAGAGCTTTTTAAGGTGTTAATATTTTGATATTAATATATAATACAATGCCTAAGTACGAAGGTGTGAGAGTAGCTATATTGCTCAGTCATTTAAAATAGTTTTTTATTTTAATTTATTTACTTGATGGTGTATGAATAATACAATAGTACACATGTATTTATGAACTGATTTTCTGTTAGACTTGCCAACTTTCCATACTTAAACTCGAAGAGAAATATACATGGTCGCATGATTCTTTCGATTTATACGAGGTTAAAATGAGAATTCTGCCATGCTAGATGATATATAATTATACTCCGTTTCTTATATTTGTTTCAGAAGTCGTGGACATCAAATTTTTATTCTTCTGAAGTACAGAACCAATTTGCTAATGGGAATACGAATGTTGAGAGATTAACAATTTTTAACAATATTTGATGGAATAAAATGTGTCATATTGCACGCCAACAAGAGTGTGTCCAGACGAATACCATTTCTTAATGTATTAAAATATAGTGTGATTATACAATATGTGATTTTGAATGTGAGCTTACTCGGTTAATTTCCTTAAAAATTTCTAATGTTATTCCTTTTTATGCTACTTTGCAAAAATAATTGTTAAGTTTTGTAACATATGTCTACCAAACATAATGTAGCTCTCAGCTAGATTAGACATCAAGTATAGTCAACATTTAACAACAATAACAGCCTAAAAAATTTACCCAAAAAAAGTTAATTGATTTCATTTAAAATAAATTGTGCCGAAATACTGAGTCAACCATAAAATGATGAAATCCGTTAGCAAATGGATAAAAAATGTTAATTTAACGTGATGACAGATATAAAAACAAAATTAAAACTTCAATTAACATATATTCAAGAAATGTGAGCGGCTTAACTATTTCATAGTTACACTAGTCCAGTAGGAAAAAACATTGTACTCTTGTTTTACCTAAAGACGATTAACAACGCCAGTATATTCGAACGAATAAAAACTTTTTAAATCGAGCTCATTCCAAAGATTAATTCCATGACAGATGTAACGATATATTAAAAATGGCAATTAATTTAGAACATCTCTTTCAAGACAGAATAACAGTTACTCACTCAAAACAAAATAAAGAAAAATGATTGGTATATATGTCTACAATCATTCAAACGCCGCACTAGCATATTTCTGATAATAAATTACTGTAACGCGTCTTTCTAAGCCTCCAACGAAAAATAATTTCAAAGTGATAGTACTGATAAATAATTTTGAGCTGACTAACTTACAGCGGGCATGCATAGATCGTGTTGTAAATTTGTCTTATCCTAATAAGCATCGACGAACGATTTTTGTTTTCAATTGGTTATAACTTGTTATGCGTTAAAACATTTAACTGCTCATGTCGTAATGATGCGTGAAAGTCGTGAGACAATCGCCTGGGTAATCCATTACTTAAAAAACTTCCCTTTGAAATATGTATTTATTTTGACTCATTTATCTTAAATAACTCACTAAATATACAAAATAGGTTGACCGGCTGTACCACTTTGCAAGTATAAATATTACTCGTGCAACAAAATATGTTCACTGCTTTATAAAAAATATTATGCACATAAACTAGAATTCTTAATTTATTTGAGAAACAAGCTTGGTAAAAAAATTCTTTCGCTTGAATTTTAGTCATGTCAATTTTAACGATTTTCAAGTAGAAAGTCAATGATTACTAAAAACAAATTAATCAATTTTGATTAGAAAATATACATATAAAGTTTAATCTATCAACGTGTTAATACACTTTTAATGTGTTAACTGTCACTTTTTATTGAAGTGAAATGAATTAATCATCATTTACGTTTATTCCCATGAATAAAAAATACATAAAACTAATGTACCACGTTTTAGAATTTATTAGTACAATATAAAATTATGAAATTAGGGTTTTAATAGAAGGTTGGAATAGATGAGAATATGTATTGTGTACATTTTATACTATAAATTATAACATAAAATTTATACTAACTATTATATTATAAAAATTTTGTAGAATTAAAATTCATTTCTATTTTTTTCACCGTGTAATAACGGAATTCTATCAAGTAAACGCTTATTCAATCAGTAGAAAGGTACAATGTTTTTTATTGTAAAAACACATTCATTTCTACAATATATATTTTTTTGCTCATAAAGTATACTCTGGAAAAAAGTATTAAAAGTGTGTTTTTATTATTTAAAATACCGTGTTAATATATTATGTAAACATTTTTAAATATTATATGTATTTACATATGAAATGAAAGCTTTTAATGTATTAGATCTAGCACAAAGTCTGTAGCTTAGTGACTATTCTCTTAAACTTGTATGCTTCAGAAAACACTAAGTGTAGTTAATATTGACAATGATAAATCATAAATCAACACCCAAAAGCCAATGGTCGCAATAACTAAATGGCTTACTTTAAAATGTTTTCTAGTAATAAACGTGAGTTTTAACATAACTTGCTAAACGTATCATTGATGTTGGGAGTCGAATACTATGGGAAAAAAATCTGGCTACATTATAAGTCACTTAAGTTATTACTTGCAACACAATAAAAGCTATTTTGATTAATGTAAAAGGAAAAATGAATTAGTGAAATATTATAATAAGTTTCGATATAGTATATGTAAATGCTGGCAGAAAGGTGAAATTTGAATAATTGAAACTTTCTGCGATTCCAAATATTTTCTCACTAACGACCCGTGATTTGCCTTTCGGCATCTTCAGGCATTATATCACACGGATGCAACAGAACTTTCAAAAGATAATAATAGTATAGGGTAGTCTGCACTCTGATAATATTTCGTACAAACTAAGTTTTAGTGATATAATAAATATAATAACACGGTGTAAAAAATAGCAATGTATTTTAGTTCTACAAAATTATTTTTTTAAATATAGTTGATAGCTATTTCGGCTCACACCATCGTCAGAACTATGCTCAAACGAACATTTGCTTATCTATATATAGCTTTGTAGAAAAGGTGCACAACATATCTTCTCTCCTGTTTTAACGAACTAGCTTATTTCTTGCTCGCAATAAAACTAAAAATTGTAAATGAAACTACAAAGGCGGCTATATCAATTAGTTTACATATTGCACGGAAATGGTCTATTACAGAAACAAAGAAGCACCATGCAGAGGGTTAAGTAATGGTGATAGACATACCTTAGTTTGTTCGATAAGAATCCTTTGTGATAGTTGATTTCTATTAGTATAGTTGATTTTCAGCTGTTCCAAAGCCGTCATCCTGCAACCTTACTACAAAGATGCAAACACTTAGGCGCTGAGTTTGAATTTATATTATGTGATTCCTTTATAACATGATTAGCGTATTGTGAATCTGTTTTTTACTGTTGAATAATATAATACTAATACTGTTGAATCATATAATAATAATACTGTTCAATAAATCAAGAAATATATTATTTTATACCCCAATTTAATAAATATTTAAAACTAAATTGGTTATTTTGATGTAAAAATACTTAATCTGAATGACCTTTGAAATTTTATGCATACTACTATTTTTTAGCATCCTCTTTCAACACATTGAGTGAAAGAAAAGGTTTCAATTTTAAATGTAGCCGGACATTGCATGTAGGAAGCACAGGTGTAAAAGATTGACCCAATTTGAAGATTAATTAAACGGCCCATGATAGACGATTTAATTATCGAATGATATAACTTCCTTATGACATTGAAGAATTTGAACGGTTAATTAAAATATTTTAATTAAATGAAATCTAGACTTGCTACATCATGATATCTTAATTAGCCAAACATCATAAAACCGCATGTTGAAATATTATTAATGCTGTTTTGCAAGTCGTTACATTTATAATAATTACTAAGGTACTGCTAAATTTTGATTGAAAAACATTATTAAAGTAAAGAATATTTAACAGCTTGCTAATTAAATTTTTAATGCAAATTTTAAGTCGTATTCCGGAAGCTTCTTGAAATGACAAGACTATAAAATAGTTTTTCTAGCTTTTATGACGTTCATATAAATATGGTAAAAGGCTATATGCTATATCGCAATAAAAGACTGCGCTTTTTGTTAGCAAGGCTTTAATGATATAATGAATTCAAAGAAATTAACAGAATAAAGATGATTTTAATAAAAAAAATATCAATTAAAGCAACATATTTTCGATTTATTATTTTTCAATTATGAGAAAGTGTACGGTCAAGGGATATTAATGTAATTTTGTACTTACTCTTTAATTAACAATGGCATTTTCCTAGAGTAAAAATCGATAATCGACAAAAATAAATTTTGTCTCATTTCACAAGTTCGTTTTTGACAAACACTTTCAAATTTAAAACTCAATCTGTAATATAGAATTGACTCCACTTTATTAGCAGTAATAATAGTTTAACAATAGTTTAATAGCTACGTATTTCTTTCGAATAATTTGAGGCCAAAATGAGAATTCTGCCATCCTTTATACTATCAATTTGTCTGTTTTTTAAGAAATGTTTTTAAGAAATTGTAGACATAATTTGGTTGTTCTTCCAAAGTGTAGAAGCGGTCTGCCAATGGGGATGCCAATGGTAAGAGCATTAACAATTTTCAACAGTATTGCTTTGGATGTTGACATATTTCATGTGGACGAAAGTGAGACGAATGCTATTTTTTCAGTTAAAGTAGATATTTCATGAGCTTACTTGGTTGACTTTATTTTGCAATCCTTGTTGATTGTTTTACTGTGTATTTGTTGAATTACCAATACTACATATTTAAATATGTTAACGTTGCAAAAGCAATTAATTGATAATTTGTAAGTTTTTTACCGTGAAGTAATAAATAAATGATATAAAAATTCATCGCGTTGGACCAAAATATAATATTTTTTAATATGCGCGTTTCCATTTTGAATAAGCAGTTAAATCTTTAAAATTGATAAAACTGAAAATAAAAAAATATTTTTCTCAATATAAAATAGAATCATTTTTTCTATGGATGTAAAATATGGCAAAATAATGTGTTTTTGTGAAAATTATCAATACAAGGTAAATATGACACACCGCTATCCGTAAAAAATAAACCTAAGAATAGGCGTGTTCCATTTAAAATTGGCTCTCACTTGATCAATTTCATGCCCGGTAGCCAGATACGCCAGTTATAGTGCCAAGTCAATCCAAACCACTCTCCAAGAGGCTAATTAGTAATTTGCCTAAGTCATTAATCAACCGGTCTATTGGGACGACTCCCCATTTACTTAGACGAGACTATTCAGTAGCGCTTTCGGGCAAAGTGATACCGAAATATATGTTATCAAATTAATAAACACATGACCAATATTTTTATACACTTTCCTTAAAATTTATCTTTTTTATTCTTTAAAATTCATTAACACTGTTCATTTAATTATTGTATCAATTTTCCTGCTGGGTGAGCTAAAAATTGTTTGCACTTAAAATCTTACCCCCAAAGCCGAACAACTAATTCGAGGCTAAAAATGACTTAGCAACGAGTGATAGTGTTGGTTTACTATGAACAAATTGATTCGACAAAAAGAGTGACACTTAATAAAAGGAGAAGAAAACTGTAGCTACACATGAAGAAAAATCTTTTATATACAGTGGGTGATCGGTTAACGATCGCGATCTGTTTCAAGACTATGCTCGATATCCGAATTGTTCATTAACCGAATAGAATAAGTGGATTATAAAAAAATCATTATAACTCGTTATCCGAAGATGTGTTTCGTTGTCCGAGCAAAAAAATATTTTTTGATAGTGTTCGTTATCCGATTTTTTTGCAGTCCAGACTGTTCGTTAACCGATCACCCTCTGTATATTAATCCATGTCTACTCCCAATGCGAACAATATAGCGTATACATTGAAATTCTTACTGCGAGAACTGCTAACTGCTCAGTTATTCATTGCGTTTTTTTCCAAAGAAAATATTACTAGGGCAGGACTATTGATTAGTTAACCACTCTTACGAACCTAACGAAATTAAACACTTCCCACGAACCCGAACAATGTTTTTATCGGATGTAAAACTATGTTGAACATATGAAGCGGGCTGTCGATTTCCTTAGCATTTTTTAAGTTCTATTTTTTTTTAATTTATCGTTAAATCAGTAAACTTTTTCTATAAAAAATCCCTTCATAAGTATTTTGATAATTTGATATTTAGCTAAGCGAACTTTATTGGTGTCAATAATTTATGTACACCACTGAATGACAATGGCCACATTTTCGATGTGGTATATACGGAATCCACTGGGATTGAGGGTTAAGACCTAACGCGTGCCCCGTTTAAATCTTTAATCCTCGTCGCTAAAGAGACGATGTGTAATGTCTTACTTGAACTGGTTTTCCAGTTGAACCGCTAATGAGTGATGTCAATCCTTTGAATAGAGTGTTGGTAAAACTTGACTCGGCAAAATCTCTTGTAAATAATCGGTAATGTTCCCCTTATTGTTTGTAGGTGCATGCTATTGAAGCTTTTGACTGTATTATTGTATAAGGAGATGATAACAATTAAGCAACCATTTGATTTGCAAATCATAGTATAAGTTATTCATTTATAATTGCATTTTTTTAACAGTTGAATTTTAAAATCTTATTCAACTTTCGTTTCCTGCAAGAGTGTCGAAAAGAGGATGCGGCTATAACTCATAGAATTTTCTGAGTAATAAGCATTTAATTGCTCTTTAAATTTAGTCAAGATTACAATCGTAAGAAAATCACTGACGGTAAACTTTTTAAATGATTAAATATATAAATGGATTTATTTCTAAGTCGATTCTAACCCTACAAACGATCATCCAAAAGATTTTCCCTTCACATGTCAATAGAACTATTTTATATATTTGTGAAAAAGATTTAACAATATATCTTGACCTACAAATATTGCCATGTATTTATTCTATAATTATCACGTCTTAATATGAATTTTAACCAATTATTAAACAGAAGTACATTGTTCGTCAAAAAAAATCTATCAATGATTAATCTCTAACATTATACGTAGGGTTTTCGTATTCGAATATTTAATATTTTTTCGAACATCATATATTCATTCTATTAAAATAAATCAAAGTATGTTATTTGAATTTTGTTATGCCATCAAATGTACGCAAAACAAATTAATATACCTTAATTGTGTTAAAAATTACTACATCTCTCCAAGAATGTAAAAAAATATATATTTTATGGATACAATGAAATATTTATTTTCAATGAATATTTTCTTTGTAAATCTGTGTTATAACTTTTAATAAATAGTGTTTATAACCAAGAAATTTAATAATACATAATTATTCGACATAAAAGGTATGTAGGCATACAATATTTTACTTTCACACTCAATTATGATCGTTATCCACCGAATAACAAGAAAATTGCTTCGATTGAAAAATATTGCCTTTCAAAATATTTTTGAAGAACTATGAATATTAAACCTTTGCCAACTTTCTATGGAAAAAAAATACTAATAAAAATCACATTGTTATATGCAAGTGAGGTCACGCTGTTTAATTAAATATCTTTTTTGTTTTAGAAAGTTATTTCTAAAAGCAATTTACATACATCGTAATCTAGCGGTAGATCATCGCGCATACGCGGTATAACATCCACTTTGATGCACTTAATAACCCTTTTATGGCGTACATTATTTTTAGTGATATTATAATATTATTACTATCGTTGCAGTTATATCGACAAAAACAAAATGTAGGCTTTAATTATTATATAGCGGTTTAATAAAAAGGATGCGGTGAGTATTAGATATTCCCAGAGTAAATATATTATTAACTTTTATAATGGCGGGTGTACACAAGCAAGATGGAGAATCTTAAATACCATATCCGCTTGAGAAATATTAAAATTAACCAATACAAAAACTGTACCGTTACCCCATTCAATAAGATAAATTGCGAAGTGTTTTTCACCATTATCACAATTATTTATGCATTTAGCCGTAAAAAATTTGCTCATAATGTGTAACAAATCTTAATACATGCAATATTAGTACATAAACTAACTTTACTTAGTTTATCAAATGTCTTCCCAGATAAAGCTAATCGTTATAGCTCGGAATAACAGTTTTATGAAATATGTAAATTAATTTGTTGCCCATGTGGTATATCACTTATAACACAATCATAGAGATCAACTGGTAAATTTTATTTACTAGAACCAGAAAGGAAAATAAAATATTTTTAACATGATGGAAAAATAGCAATGTATTTTAGCTCTACACAATTTTGTAGAACTATTATAAAATACATTGATATTTTTTCACCGTGTTATAATGGAGTTCTACCAAGTGAATGCGAATTCAATCAATAAAATATTTTTGTATTATATTTGGGTGTATGAATTCATTTCCAGACATATTGAAAATTCGCTTCAAGTTTCAATATCAGTGATTGAAAAGAATCAAAATATATTAGTTGAAAATGTTATAGCGTTTGTTTTTATTATTAAAGATTTTCTTTTTTTTCATTGCATGTTTTTTCGTGTTCTTTTGTTTATTATACTCCAAGCTTTATGAAATGCCTTCTCTTTCTAGCATAAGTACAAACAGGTGTTTCTTATTGATGCTTTTTCTTAGTTCTTTTATACGCTACCACTTATCAGGCCCCTTTCTATTTGATCTTGTCTATAAATCCGGTTAATCATATTTGTAAAAGGATCTCAATTTGTTGGAACACAAGATGTGCGTCAGCGAAGAATGCTACAAATAAAATTTAATAACCCTGACAACCGTAAAACTCTGCAGTATCAGTTCTTAATGAAATGAATCGCGGAAATGAAAAAATGTATCTTCTAAATCTAAATGTTCTTATAAATGGTTCAACGATTGTAAGCCGTTTAGTGACCAATGAATCAAGTTGTTTAGCAGTCGACATGTTGCTTTCCTCAATTGTTAGACAAATTGTGAATAACTATCATATTCCAAAGAACTTCAGCTCCGCTTAACTTTTCCTAAGGCAGATATAATTCTGTCACACTGAAGTTGTACTACTACATATGTTATATGAACCGTAGTGCTTGGTGAGTGACAGTTAATTGTAAAAGTGCATTATTGCAT
Source organism: Himalopsyche japonica (assembly GCA_028555115.1). NCBI lineage: Eukaryota > Metazoa > Arthropoda > Insecta > Trichoptera > Rhyacophilidae > Himalopsyche > Himalopsyche japonica. Next base: position 641,836 of record JAHFWJ010000326.1, on the reverse strand, counting down.
GTACGTATGTCTGAAACACTCTACCACCTATTCGATTCTTAAAATGGATAGTAGTGGAAGTAATAAATTAGAAAAATATAAGATTAAGTAACTACATAATAATCAGTCCTCATACAAAAAAATATTTTTTTATAGGAAATCTACATTACAGTTTATATGCACAACACGAAATACATATAATATTACCTTGAGTTTTCTTCTTAAATGGTAAAAATATTAATATTTTTTTTCTTAATTATGGTATATTATTTTACCAGTAGATTTATTTTTTACATATTGTAGTTGGTGACCGCTCAAAAATGTAAAATTTTTTTAGTGATAAAGTATTCGTTCTTTGCGACTAATTTTTCATTCACTATTACGCAAACAAATTGTGAAACATTTAACAAATTAGCGCCGTTGTCGGCAAAGCGACGAATCTAGTATGGCAAGTTTTTTTTTATTTCTACGCAGACGTCCGATCGCAGCACGAAGGCAAAAAAATATTGATTAAAAGTTTAATCTGCTCGTTTATCTTTGGTTAGTTGGATGTGGCGGTCGACACGCCCCGATCCGGCCCTCTGTCGCGGGAGCGGACCAGGAGCGCAAATGCTTGGCCTATTGTTCAAATGTCAACCTATCTCTAATAACAAATCTATATCGGCCGGACACAACAAAAGTTATTATCAAATTTTTTATCGTTAGATTAATTTTCACGCTTGATAATATCAATACTAATAAATAAAATATTCTATACGAATCTCTTCCATTTCGAGAAAAGAGTATGAGAATTGTCTTCACTATAAATACATTGCTTGAGGAAGGCTTCCAAATTCAGTTGATATTTCAACAACTTTTAAACATAGGAGAGGAATGAAGAAATTGAGTAATGTTGAAATTCTCCTGAATAATTATAGTTTTATTCAAATTTGAATTATCGTGAAGGCAGTGTACATTTTCAGATGTTTTGTTACTTATGACCCGGGTTTCGTGAATTATATCACAAAAAAAACAAAAGAACTGATACAAACAATAAAAAAATATGTTTATAAAATTATCATACAACAAATTGAATGGCATATCAATTGTTATTAAAATTATTCAAAATACATAGCTTCTAGCCGTAGGGTCTATATTATTGTTTGTTTTATTCCACTTTTATTAAACCAAAGCCAACCAATTACTTAGCGTCACTTTTATTGCATCCATGTGAAAGAATGCCTGAAGTTGCCGAAAGACCAAATTCGTGAGTTTGTAATGATATTTTATCAATCACCTTCAGTCGATATCGTAAACGATGTTTCTATTTATTACATAACATAAATTTAACCTCTTTTATATTGTATATTGATCAACGGCCGGCATACATTTAGCTGTCGTTTTTAAGTTAGTATATTTAAAATTATTCTACGCATAGTTTATACATTAAGAGAATTTTTAGAAGTCAAATCCGAGATTCATTAATGTATTATTTGACTGTATTGCTGCATATTTGTCTGTATTAAATATTTGTTATTTGTAAAGCTTATTGAACTAAAATGATACCATTTATATGTTTCAAACACAAGTGTTTTGCATCACTGTCAACAGGTTTTTTTCCCACCGGTTGTATGAGTTGTTCAAAAAAATATCATCGATCAAGCTATAAATCATATTCTATGGAGGAGTCACTTCCTTACATATTCGATTTACATTTATAATGAAGGGGATCGCGGCCGGTTCACCCCACGTCTTCGTATTACCACAGTTACCAAAACTGACAAATTATCTTTCGACTATTACACATCCACCACTTACAAACTGGTCAAATTTATTTGTACATGAAAAATAGTACACATATTTCATGTATCGAATTAGTCCAATACGCTTGTTGACGTTTATTTATTACGTGTGTTATATTAAATCATTATTATTTTTCTAGACAAATTTTTTACCTACGTATTTCTTATTCAGTTTGCATTCAGTAACACGTTTAAGTGTAAAGCTGTTTTCAAAACAGTTGTTCAAATTTACATATCAAAACTCATTTACTTTATAATAAATCATATAATATTTTAGAGGAAATACGCTTCACTGCTAAATTGCCAATCAAAGTAGAAACTTTTTTATCATATACGTATGTGACAAATTATGATTAAAATCATTACAGGAAATAAGTAAAATTGATTACTTCGCAAATACCAATTATTGTATCACTCCACAATTACAGCGCATCTCTTAATTTTACTGGGAAAAATATTCGTAAAACTTTTTTCCATTTTATCATTTATTGATTTTATTTTATATCCATTAAATTTTTTAACTGAATTCTATAAGAGCTAATATTAAAAACATGTCAACGTGAGTGATACTAAGTAATCAAAAAAATTCGTTCATCATTCGTAACCTGGCTAGAATAAAAAAAAAATTCAGATCAATTTTACTCCAAAATCAAAGGTCGCAGATAAAAAAAATGTAAATTGTATGTTTCAATATTAATAAACTTTTGCTGATTCTGCAACGAAGAATGTTTGTGGTTGAGTTTTATTCACGGATTAACGAATAAAATAACTATATATTTGATTTAAAAAAATCTAAAACTCGTTTATCATCAAGCAATCCACATTCACGCTGAATCCGAATATATTCTAAACTGTAAAATTGTGATTTAATTTTTCCTTTTATTCCGTAGACACTGTATGCAATAATTTAAATGTTTAAAAGGTCGTTATAATTCAGCTGATTAACAGAAATTATTCGTGTTTGACATTCTCCGCCCACCGACTATATAACAATTTCAAAAAAGTATTTAATTGCAGACTTCTACAATTTTTTTCATACATATACTAAGATTATAAGATCAATAAATAACTGAAGTACACCGCACTGTGTGAAATATCACCCTCATAAATTAACTAGTTAAAATATACCTTCTATTGATATTCATGGCATTACGTTAATATGGTATATATTAACAGTGTTATTTGCAATAATTATACGTTATATTTCAGTGTAATTATTTGCATCCGATCTATTAAAGCCAATCTATCATATTTTATTGTTTAATTAATAAAATTTGAACAAATTATTTAAATTGGGAGTAGCGAATGGTATTGATAATTATTTTACAAAATAATCTCTGAAAATGTGATAATTTTTCGATTTTTTTTTTTTATTTCCGCAATAGATGAACGCTATACTTTTTTCTAATTGTTTTAAGTATACTATACTGACATTTAAACATTTCGTGTAATATGTCGATACTAAAACGGATTTCACTTAACCAAAGTATTTACATTTAAAATGAAAGGGATAATATATTGATTGATTAAGTAACCACTGCTTATAGGCATGCACTTTACACAATACAAATTATTTCAACAGGTTTTTATTGATGTATGTCATATATCGAAAAGAATTACTACGTATTACTTATTTATGTAAACAAACTTTAGAATTAAAAATATCTTATATGATATCTTAAAATATAATGTCTTATTACAAATATTATAATAAAAATTGGGCAATTATATCTTTTAAAAAATGTCCGTTATATTCAACAAATATTCTTGCGTGAATTTTAAATAAAATTTAACACTTTTGATTAATCAAAATCGATGAATATTGAAAACATAGCGGTATGTTTCATATAAGCTATAAACTAGGGTTTTGATTTATTGCTTATTATTTGCGTATCTCTTCAGGCTTTGCCTATTATCAATTCAAACCAGTATTATAGCATTTTCTCCGTAAAGTAAGCTAGGATCAGGGCCGTTTATATTTTATAATAGCAACACTATAAGTGAAATATTATATTGATGAGCAATAACTTAATCGATATGTTATAATTGAGTATATATTGCATCGAGTTAACCAGTAATGGTCACAAGTATTTATATATGAAATAAGTTAATCTGCTGTTCATGTGTACGGAAATATCATCTGTATGGAATTATGGTACTTTTTATTAATGTTGTAAATATGCAATATTTGATTTATTGACTTCTTTAAACCATTAAGATAAACGATATTCAAAAATTGTCAATACCGTCATTTATATATTATAACTGATTATAAGCTAGAGCGTTTCTTCGCGTTAAATTTCGGTTCAACATTAACATTGATTCTTCAATCATAAATAAAATGAAATAATGCTATTTTGGATACATACAATTGAATCTTTTTTTCCCACCGTGGAATAATATCTGCTTTTATATAAAAACTGACTTGACATATTGACCGACGAGTCCACTTTCAATATTTTATGTATTTTTCGACATGACTTAAAAATCAATATTATCTAAATATTATGACAAAATATGTTTATAAGTTTTTTAAAATATCACATTTTAACGATATTTAAACATAGCTCAACGTTCCTTAAAAATGCTTTGAAAACGTAGTTGAACTTCAAGAGGAGAAAATCATTTCAAGAACTTAGCGTTTGATCTCAAACTTCTAACATTGGAAACATCTGAAGTTAACTGCGGTCACCAATTATCCAACTATTAAATTTGCGTAGGTATTTAGAGGATTAGTGGTTCACCATAACACTTACGTTTTATTTATTATGTATTAATCACCCAGTCATATACTTACGACTAGTGAGATAAATATTTTAATTTCACATTAATTCAAAAATTCCGTAAAAAAATAATCCTTCTCATTGATTTGTGATCACATTACAAATGAAAATAACCCGGTTTTAAATCTCAAAGAGGTGAAATCATTTACATTAATGTGAAAATGATGTAATGAAAATTATACTTGACTTTGTAAATATATTACGTTATAAATTTATTAACAAGTTTTTATAGCAGCACATTTTTAGGTTATTATTGAAATTATATCGACAATTCTAAGAATATTTTCCAAAAATTTTCGCTAAAAAAATATAATCAATAGTTTACATAATTTTATGATAAAAACACTGAAATAAAAATACGATTGAAATATCAAATCCGAATGATGCAGTGTTTATTAGTAGAATTCGATATATTTGTTTATTGTTATAACATTATACTTACCATATTTTGGTATAATAACATTGTGTAAAAATTTTTCTACTTCCCTTTCTTCTTTATAACTTAATTCAAGATGGAACATCAAATTTGTTGGGATTTTTTTTTATAGAATATCTTCATATTCAGAAGCGTTATCAATATTTAAGTAAAAACTACAAATTTGAACGTAAGCCGAAGTTTACATGATTTTGAAAAAAACTTCAATGAATAATTTACCAGATTGGTTGATTGATCTTTAATTTACTGCACATAAATAGGAAAGTAAGTAAAAAACATGTTGTTGGTCAGTGTCGAAGTTGCAGCATTACAAATAATTGGTGTATTCAAATATCAAATTGTAGGTGCATCGATACTTTTCATTTTTATGATATGGGTCGCCGCAAAGTTTGGAATTGATTGATTACTTAATGATGTAGCGTCACAATTTTTTAATTACACCGTTGTCGCCAGAACACAGTAAACCAAAGTTTTTACGATGCACTGACCTCAAGCTTCAAAATTCAAAAGCAACTGAATATTGGATTAAAAAATTTGTCGCTTTTAACTTATGGTAAACGACTATATGTTTGAAATACTTATTTCGAATACAAATTAAAAATAAATCGTTATACTATAATAATATGTATTTAAGCAATTCATTTTTCAAATATTGCGAATTCTATTACTTAAGAGTTATAGACATGAAATTTGTATTAATCCAAACATAAGGTAAGCCGTTTCGAGCATAGGTTCCCAACCTTTTTCGTGTGGCGACCCCTTTTCGTAAAATCCATGTGACCCGCGATCCCCCAAACAATCCAAAAGCATACAACAAAAAAAAATTTTAGTTGACCGTATAAGTTGGCGACCCGCCAAAAAACCCTTCGCGACCCCGCGTTGGGAGCCTAGGATTTAGAGCATTGAATATGCATGATTTTTTTTTTAATATAATCGATTTTACTGATACTGTGTTATATTGATAATAAAACACATTTATATAATATTCCTACAATATATATATATATATATAATGTTTTTGAACGAAAAAAGTATTTTATTATTTTAAATATTATGCCCTTTCTCCAATAAATGACATTAAATAAAACGAGTTTTTTTTTTGATATTTTATTTCTTGCAGTACGAAACAAAAAAATATTTGATAAATAAACATTAGTATCTTGATACTTTATCTCTACTTTTAAAAGTATAACGTCATTTATTTACAAGTCATATCAACTTTACGCCATCGCCAGAAAATATATTATGGTGAAAGGTATTTAGAGTATATTTAGAGTATATAAGTGAAGCTTATTGCGTACTCGTTAAGTAGAGATAAAGGTCACGGCATGGGGTAAAGTTTGATGATCGATCGAAATGCAAATTGGATTTTTAATAATAATAATTTTTAAGACGACCAGTATATTAATGCAGCCTTGCCACCATCAGTTTCGACAACAACATAAATTTTATTTTTAATTTTCCTAATATATTTTTCTAAAACAATAGTCATATGTCAAATGAGAAAGTATGCTTTGTTATGTGATTTATGTTTTTTTCCCAATCCAAAATTTCACCTTTTAGTACCTAATAATGGAATGCATTTTGACTGATTACATCTTAGACACAAAATAATCGTATTTTTTCGGTTATTTCTTGTTTTTATGATAATATAGACTGGAACGTCTTAGTTATTGAATAACTTATATTAGAATTAGAATTATGTTATAATATTATCTATTTTATTTAAAATACTAATATCATGTGAAAATTTAGCCATCTTTTTGATCACCATTCTGAATATGTTTCTTATAGAACCCAACGTTACAAATAAAGGTTTTGAAACATCAATTAGATATATTTTTAATCGTCTCGGAGTGGAAAAGTTAAAACTGACCTTACGCAGATATTTTAAATAATAAAAACACATTTTTTTAATGCTTATTTCTCCAATATATCATTTGATCATGACCGGTTTCGCTCATCGCGAACATTATCAACTGATAGAATACAATTTACAAATAAGTCTATTTATACAAAATATTTGAGGTAAGGGTAGCAGGTATTCAAAACCATGTCAAGCCTGATCAAAAATATATTGTGAAAATAAGTACTAAAAATGTGTTTTTATTTTATTTAAGATATCATGCTTTTCCATCAAGAAGTGACAGTAAGCACCTTAAAAGTGATTTCGCAGAAATCTTTAGAAAACAGATACAAGTTGGTTGTCCCACCTCCACCCGTTATGTGTATGCAGCTGTTGTTACACCGCCGCCTTCCATAACGCAATACTAACAAAAAGAATCGATTTTACTCCTCATATTCTTGGCCCGATACAGAGCTGCACGGACCGATCGTTAAACCATGCACTATTGTGCTTAAAAGAAGAGAAAAAAAAAGAAAAAGAAAATGTGACTTGCCCAGCCACTTAGTCTACGTGATATTAGGTATCTGTGTACTGAAAATCCGTGGCGGAAGAGTTTAATGTGCTACGCGTTGAATCTAAAGACGAATCGAGAATGTCTCGTTCCCCGTATGATCTTGCAAATTTATCGAATGCCTCAAAGTTGGCCTTGGTTGATTCTAAGTCAGCGTGGCCTATTGGGTCCATATGAGGACGGACCACAGCAAACAGCTCTGTTCGTTCGGCATTCATCTCGGGGCAGTCCCACAGTACGTGATTAGCGTCCTGATGGTTGTTAATGGAAGATGATGGTTAAAAAAAAAACAGATATATCCAATTAATAAAAATATAACCGGTCACCGATAAAAAAAAAGCATTTCGCAGACGACATGCTGCATAGAAAATGGAATATGGCTGTTTTTAATTTAAAATGTTGTCTCATTTTTGAACCATTAACGTCATTAGATAATTTTGTAAGGTAAAAAATTTTGGTGTAGAAATGCTATCTTGTAAATTACATATATTGTTGATCTTCTTATAATGATTCCCATAAAATCATTTATTTGTAAACCCCCTATGCTTAGTTGGAAATTGTCTGAGTGTGTAATAGAGACTCGTAAAGCTATCACTGGATTCTAAGGCAGTAGTGGTTCGTTTCCATTCACATGCATACCGAATAACTGCCATCGATTCTGGTAATAATTTTACCTCATTGTGTGTTAATAAAAACCAGGCGTAATGTATGAATCCATTCAAAGCCACAAGCGGATAGTGTGAATGTTGCTTAGGCAGCCATCTTGTTAAGGGCTGAAAGAGTGATAATAATTTAGAAGCCAGACATGGTCAAGATTAGAAGGAAAAACACGTGTAGTTTTATGGCCGTTTTTCCATTTAGAATTTCAATGGAAACTTTTTAGATACTGAATTAGGAAGAAAGCATGCGAATTAATTAATGAAAATAGATTTCCTGTTAAATCTCCTTACGAAATATAGCTACAACATGGTTTAAATGTAGCTAGTATATCTTTTGTAATTACAAGAAAATGGGTGTTCATAAAATTATATAACAATAAACTAACGTAATAAAAGAATATTACAGTGACAGTAAGGATTTAAAAAAAATATATATATACGTTATCGACTGAGGGTTCTTGGTGGAATTTTAATAGTTGAAAATTTGTACGATTGTACACGTTTTTTCACTCACGATGTTTTATCATACTTAATAAAACTATCATAATTCATGTAAATATTGATAGCATACACTGATGAAAATTTATACCCATTTTAAAGTAAATTGTTTATATGTTCTCAGATTTTAGCTGTAAGTATTTTTTCGGCTTTGTATAATTTTGCAAACTCTTATTAACTAGGTTTGTATTTGTCTAACTTTACTAACGTTAACAAACTATCTAGGAGCCTTCAAAGCACACAATTCTTTCTTTAATGTATGGAATATTTCTATTTTTTGCAGTAAATTCTACCGCTTTGTACATCATATCAATTTTTTAAATCCTGTATGTTATAAGCGCATCCAATGGAAAATTTCCAGCATTTCAAGCATGCTATTAATAAAATATAATTGAATCAATACAACACAGATTTTTTTTCCTACTTTATGGTCACCAGTTTGCACCCAGGTGGGCTGATAAAATTTTCCGGTGCGGTCTTATGATGAATTACGATTTTGAGAATATTTCACGATTAGCTGTAATTTACCGGTGCGAATAAAATGAAATTGAAAAGTTGCTCTATCTGATTATTGTTCATATAAATTATTTTTTTAAATTAGTGCGTGACCCGCTTTATATCATCACGCCTTTATGATCGACGATAAAATAAATCATTTGATAGTGGAAATAGATCTCGTTTTATGATTCTACCCATATATTGTTGAACAATTTTATTTATGATTTTTATGTATGTCATATTATTAAATGATAAAATCATTTATTTTTATAATTGGGTAACAATTGATTAACAATAAATCGAAAATTTAGTTAATGTAATGACTTATCCCTTTGGCTTAACATAGGAAATCCTGCAATGATCATATAGTAATTATCGTTCTTGTATCGGAAAAATTATTTGCTTAACGTTACAAGTATATTTTGATAAAAAATATACAGAGTGTTCGGAAGGATGGTTTACTACTTTCAGTATTTTTATTATAATATTGGATTTATATCAAGCTGCGTAGTTTTGTTTGAGCCACGTTTTATTCATTCACAAAGACTCCAATCCTGGTGTAAAAAAAAATTATAAATAATGTTGCGATAACACTCCATTAACAATAACCTAAACGTTTTTAACATAAATTTTAATTGACTCACCAAAAAAAAAAGGTTTATCGCACACATGTAATGATTATTTTTTTTGTTATTGAAAGGATTCAATTGAAGTGATCTCTATCATTATTAAAAGAGTTGAGAGGAAAAATTTTAATTCCTCAAAACACTCCAACCTACGAATTTAATAAAATATCCACTCGTTTATAATTTTTAAGAATGTTTTGAATCATAACTCACAGCTCGTTTATTGTGTTCTAAATGCAACCATTAATTAAGTAATTAAATGAAATTAATATGGGAATGATTCAAATTGTCGATCTGGAAGACACCGTATCATTTTCAAAGAGTTTGATCTTTTTTCACGAAGAGATGGCGCCGCTTTTAAATGCAGTGTATATTTTGTACATAAGAACCGAGTTCGTAAACGCTGTTCGAGTAAATCATGCCTTAGACAAGGCGAGCCTCGCTTGTCTTATTTATACAACGTCTGCCATATAATTTGTAGCAGCGTTAATTGTTTACTTTATACCCCTTTGTATGTATATCCAAAGATATTTATTTGCATAAATTGTTAGTGGGGCCGAAATAATTATAGTTCAGGTAGCGTCGATTGTTTGAAATGAAGAACAAAAAGTTGACAAAGCGTGTTAAGGTGCTGTCAATAAAACTGTACCGATCGAAATAGGGGAATCGTATGGCTATCGGCCACGTTAATTCGATTAATAATTTAAACTACAACCTGATAAAATAAAATTTCAGCCATCCTTTTCTCACATCTGTCACCATAATCTGTCGCCGTAATCTAATAATTATTTAATGTTACGGAAGTTGCCATCAATGGAAGACCGTGTCATTTTGGCGTTTAAGCCTAAAACTCTGCGAATTTGTGTCATTTCAATGCATAAAAAAACTCTACATTCCCGCAAATAATTGTATTTTCACAGGCTTTCATATAAAATTATTTTACATTGAAACTTGTAGCTATAAAAATTAACTATACACAATATTTTTGCTAATTAGCTAGATAAATGGCAATAACCAAGAAATAGTCAAAAATAAGATATATGAATTAAAATGAAAACGCAAAGAATTAGTGCACATAACCGAAATCAAAAAATCCTTAACAGGCCAATAACTGTAAGTTTTACCCTACTAAAAATTCTACAACTGTAATTTTGTGTTTTGGATTTAAATCCATCTATTCGTGTCCACGTTTGAGTCACCTCAGTAAACTAATTTCTCTATAATCACGTATCATATTTAAAAACTATGAAACATTGTTTTTTTTATATTAAAATAATATAGCACAATGTTAAACAATACATCTTTCAACATAATTTTATAAAATAAAGATTAGGAGTGGCTTCGTTCATATAAATAAAAAATATCTGAAGGCATATTTGATATTCCTACAATAATTTTATATAGTTCAATAATTTTATGGCGACTGTTTTCTTGACATTTACGAGAGGTATAAAATCACTTTATAATCTCTGAAAGACACGGATGTACGGTAATTGCATATTAATTGCGACATTTCATTTGTAGTTGAAATGAAGAGCAAGGAAGTGAATGAGTAAAACGTGGTAGATATAAATGCAATAACGTAAAAGCTTAAATGCAATTGCAAAAATTACTGGTCAATTAATGATTTCAAAAGTGAATTAGTTGATTTGTTATTTTCTATGAAAACCATATATGCATAATTTAATTTATATCATTCATACAGTGTGGTTAGGATTTTTTTCATAACAATTTTTCAGCAGTCATTTTGTTGAAAAACATTTCACAAACGTATACTAGTTCGTAAGTTCGTAAGAATCAAAGAAAAAATATTAAAACATTTACGGTGACATATTTCATCTTCGCTACTGTCATAACCAGGGCTATAAAGTAAAAGTAGTGATTGATGTTATTTTAGATGAAATTATGGCTGCTTTCAATTGACCACCTAATTATTATTTTTTACTTAATTATGAATCAGCTTGTTATTACGCTGACATGACACGACATGAATGTGAAAGAAATTTCTATTACTCTCATAGCTTAAATTGTCGTTCTATATATGCTTGAAAAATAACATAAATAGTTAAAAATTAAATATCTGCATCACAGCCAATTTACTAAATCAACTGTTGTCAATCTTTCAGTCCTTTTAAGTCCCGTAAACTATTGTTTTCAACAATATTTTTTTTAAGAAATCTCCCCAACCGATTGCAGTGGTTGCGCATGTTTTTACATTTGAAGATGATGATTAATTTAATTGAAAATTGATGACTTTTTATTGAAAGTAAAATAACATTCGTGGACCAGTGAATATCGACCACTCGATTAAACCACAAGCAAGTATTTGAAGCATTATTAAATGCTGTTTTTATACAATTATTTCAACACTGTTAAGAATAACATATATTGAGCAAATATATATTAAAAAACAATGTTATTTTTTTACAAAAAATGTAAGATAAAAATATTACAATTAGCATAGAAGTGAATTTCAAATAGATATCCATTTGAAACAATACGGTGTAAGAAAATAGAACAAATACTACTTCCTACATTTTTATTGATATTGTAATATTGTAAAAAAAAAGAATCAACACTCAAAACATACAAACTCAGCATTATTTTTTTAATTTTATTCAAATAGATACCTCTTTCATTCCTATATTCATAATTGCTAGCTCAGGTTTTCCTGGTACACAACTCCGCAAAAAGAGAATCGACGACCATATTAATCGCTTTAATAATCTTTCATTGTTGTATGCTAAGACACGTAGTACTTATGCACCTGTAAGAAATCCCAAGCTTGAGTATCGTATGGCAAAATAAATCGAACAAAAAAGTTCGTTGGAAGTAATTAATAACACGGTGCGGCTGATAATTGAGAAGTGTTGATTTACAGACCAAAATGATGTCAAAAAACTGGCCCTTAAAATCGAATAAACAATGCCACTGTATAAAGACTTAAGCCTTATGGTTATTCACCCTTATTTTAATAAAAAAAAAACATTTTAATTATATATTATAATAAGAGAGACAAACGTATTACCTCGAGTAAAAATACTGCTGAAGTCTACTTAACAGCAAATTTAGCACCACCTGCTCTCAACGTTAGTTAATAACATGAACATCGTTTCTTTGGTAAATTAAAGCTAACAAACGAGCAACTGAATGGATAATTATATTATAAACAAACTGCCAGCCGTTTATTAGTGATATTTTTTTCTCATCCGTCAAAATAATTTAAGAAATTCATATAATATTTTATTTAGTATAAAAATATATTACTTTCTTATAAATTTATTATTGTAAAGTGTTAATTATTGGCGGAAGTACAATTATATACTAGAGTTTTATCAATACATCCGGTATTACTATAGATTCTTTTATAAGATCCAAAATCGATTGTGTAGTACTACGTAAAAACTTTATATGTAAAAAATCCACTTCCACTTCTAATCTCAAATCCAGGAAGTTATAGATGAATCAGTATATTTTTCTTCTTTCGTATAAAAAAATACAGACAATAGAGTTTTTTTATAAAAATTTCCAGTTTGTTAAGCGTAACCAGTAATTAAGGTAACACACTCTTGATAGAAAAATTCGTTTTATTTGTGCTAGAAGGAGAACTGCATAGTTTTAGCAAGCACTCAGTATACTTTATGTTTTATGATATCCCTAGAATACTTTTCATTATTCGTATCCGATGCAATTGACATGTAATTTTTAGTATCATTTCAGTATCATTTGAGTCTGATGGTCGAATAAAATCTATTTTACCTTTTTTGGTTGTATTTCTAAATACAACTTACACTCTTAGTGTATGGAATTAAATGTATGATTGTTCATTTAAAATCTCTTATTTTATTATGAGATAAGTCTTTTATTTAATAAGCATGTATATCTTTGTTCTGCGAAAAATCACGAATGCAAGTGCATGCATAATATCATGAAAAATCCAGTAATTTACTTCATTGTTTTGAAATATTAATCTGTGTAACAAAAACATAAAAAAATAAAAATTTATAAAACTGTTGTTACAGAAGATGTCTTAGTTATGATATAACATTGTTTAAAATACATGTGAAACATATTCTTATTCATTATTTAAATAAATTAACAACATGTGGCAAGATATTCACAAAAGAATTAGAAGGTGTCGGTTTGTAGTAAAAGTAAAATCAAATATTCTACGAGTTATTTCGACATATATTTATACGTTTTGATCATTTTCAGTGAAGTATGAAATTAATCATATTACTTATGTAACATAAAGCTAAGCTAAAAGATGCAAGCAAAATAACCACACCAAGAAAGAACAAAAACCGCTATTTTTTACTAGGCGTAAGGTTGAATAATGATATCAATGTCTAAGTTATACTGTCTCAATCTTTCTTTATGTAACCTTGTTTCAATTGTTTGCTTTATATGTCTACCACCTGTTCTATTTTACTTGTGCTATCACGCTATATAGAATTGCAAAGACACTAACATTTACTTTAATGAAAAGGAATCTCGATTGTTCATATTAAAAATAATAGTCTTATTATAGTCCTGCAACACCTTCCTTGAAAGATATAAAGAAGTAACTTTAACATTGCGTCATAAAACTGCAGAAAGCTGCCAGTATGGATGCGAGAATTAAAACCACATACCAAAGAGCCGTTACGCTTTACAAACGCACTGCAAAACTTTATCAGATAATTTCAACATTTAAAACTTTCGAGCAATATTTCGATTTATTTAATTTGTTATTTTCCGTAGATTACTTAACATCATACTTACTGCCACTCACAACGGCTTTCAACTTTTTGTATTAAGTTAATTCTACAGCTAAGCATTTCTAAACATATCTTATTTTTTGCTTTCTATATTCACGGAAAAATAACCTATAGACTTAGATGCAAGGACGGTAGTGATAAGAATAAAAGTAAAATAAAGTAAGATATAAAAGATCTTCATGTAAGTTAATGAACTCTTGTCTGTTCAAAACCATGAATGTTTTTGATGTCATAAAATCAGCTAACCCCCCAACTCCCAACTTGCATTTTTTTTAACCCCCCTTTGATCCAAGAAACAGGGCCTTAGCGAGAGAGGGTAGTTGATCACAAGTCCTGCTTTAGTCGTATCCCGTCCATCCATACTCTTTTTGTTAAAGTGACAAGGTTCACAAAAGTAGCAAGCAATTCTTGCAGAAGAAGTGCCTCATAGAATTCGCATATAGTTTTGTTTATATAAGATCATATGCCACGTCGTGATATTTGGGAGAGGTGTCTTCGTGTTTGAATTCTAGTAGGAAAACTCATAAATTTATGATTTATGTTCGAAGGCGATGAAAAGTTTGCTTCCGCTCTTCCGATCCTTAAAATATGATGAGTCTGAAACAAAATGAAGCGAGAGGGTGATCCCTAGTAAAATTTTGTCCTAATAGTATACTTATATTTTAAATAATCAAAATAAAAAGAGAGGATAAAGAATAAAAAGTAAGCAATACTTGCAATAAAATTTATGTAGAAACATTCTATGAAAAGTCGATTTTTTTTAATAGACAAATGCAATATGTTTACATTAGCTAAGTGAATAAAATTTTCATGTTAATATAATGAATCTTTAAACTAATTTACTTCGAAAGTTACTTAGTACTAAATCGTAGCGACATTGTATAAAGAGTTCCTGCGTTCGACTCGGTGTTTCCACCTGTAGTGGTTGTATGTGGGAACGGTAGGTGCGTGTGTGAATGTTTACATAGCGAAACTCGACGTAAATTGCTTCGTTTTATTACCGGTTTTAAATCTAACGAGATGACTTTGAAACGGCCGGATGTTACGTGGCATCAGTTTTCGATGAGTTTCAAAAGAATTTTTAGTATGCATTGGCAGCACACCTTAATCAGCTTAAATTAACTCATTGTAATCTATCGATTGATCAATTTAACCTGATTTCGGATATTCTAGGAGCAAATATGACCTGGAATAGAACACAAGTAATTTATCAAACGCTTAACAAAATTGTAAATAAAAATTTACACAATCTACAATCGGATAGAAAAGAATAGTACATTTCTAAAAAACACGATCGATGTATATTTTTAGAAAAACAAAACGACGTTATAATGGAAATCACGACATCAATAATGATTTTGACATATTATTTACGATCAGTATAATTAATATGTAAACAATCGTATCCGTAACTGGGTTAACCCTCAACCAGACTAACGTTGTTAACAATAAGAAAAATAAGCTTCTGCTTTTTATTCATAAATTATCAACGAAGCATTACGCGTAATCGTAATCCTTAAGCAAATGGTGCATTAAAAAAAATCATTAAATTTTGAATGCGGCTGACGAATCAACATCGCAATAAGCCTCACAAATATAAACAGTATAAGGTGGCGTATGATATGATGTGAGAATTATCAACTGTACTATTTTAAGAGCAGCAATTCATTCTAAATTATGTCGTTCCAAATTATTGATAAACAATCCAACGCTTATTTTGTACTACTTTTTTCAAATATATTTATGTGAAATTAAGCCTGTAAAAGACTATCTGGCGGTAAGTGTATCAGTATACAAAACAATTCGATGTTTTTTTACGTAAATTAATATTTTTCTATTTAGCAATAAGATATCTATTGAATATGCAAATTCTAAAATGTTTCAATACAGCGACAATCGTTAACCATGAGTAAAATCAAGAAAAGATATGAAGCTTAACCATATCACTAATTGCATGAAATATACTTCCACAGTATCATACATCCTCTTTTCTTACATTCAGTGATAAAATTTAAGACATCGAATAAACTCTAACTGTTATTTATGTTACAAAAATAGTTATCGTTTTCTTTAACATTAAAATAACCCCTTTTAAGGTGTTAAATGTCACTTCTTGATGGAAAGTCATGATATTTTAAATAATAAAAACACATTTTTTGTACTTATTTCCACAATATAATTAATTAAATCGGTCTAAACCGGTGCTGATCAATAAGTGCTAAAAATGATTTTTTTATTATTCAAAACATTAAAATAACAGTTAAAAAGAACGAATGTGTTAAGTTTGATTATATTTTTGCTACTGCTAATTGTTTTTTATCACGTATATTTAATTATATTTTACCCTATTTCCTTTAACGCTTCGATTGCCGTGATATATCAAAAACTGAGGACCAAATTCGACTGGACTGTTATGTAGCTTAATTAAATCGTATAAGACATCGTGACACTTTCGTTCTACCCGTTTTGTAGACTGTAAAATTATTTTACCTTACAAAGCAATTATTCCCCTGGCTTTTGAAAAACTTACAGAGCACAGCGAAGCGCAAACGAAGCAGGATTAACTTTTCAAAGAAAATTTTGAACGAGCCCTGTTAAAAAACCGCGTACGCAAGTAAATTCCTTTCGCATCTAGTTAGCACGCGATGGATAAGTTTCAAATGTGATCCAGTTTGTAATTAGCTGTTAGTCATTTTCCACGTGATAGTATTATGCCTTTCGTTGAGGCAGTTTATCCTTTAAATGTACTCGAATAAACGTAATTAAGCAATAAGAACTAAGAGCGGTTCGTGACAGGTAACTTTTCCCGTAACAGCATTAATTGAAGAGTTTGTTCGACATACGCAAACTTGTTTCTGAACCCAGGTGAATTTTGCAAATTGAAGGTGTTCCCACTTCGAACAACTTCAAAGTTCAACGCAATGAACGCGAACCAGGGACGCCCAAGGGATGAATATTTCAGTGAATTAAGTAGCAAACTCGAATAAAAAAAATCATGTAAATTTAACAGCTTTTACCAACCATGGAAATAAATTCAATATTTTTGATTTTGTTAAGACTAACCAATATTTTTTAATTCATGTATTTCACAAATTTGAGAATAAGCGTTTATAATGGAAAATTCCCGTACCAGAGGAGCTAAAATAAAGAAAAAAATGTATAAGTTAACTCTACAAGTTTCACAACTCTAGACTAAGCCTTTATGTGTAAATTTATCAAATATTAGGTCGATTCACATGAAATTGCTGATTTCCGTTCAGTCAGAGACAGACCGCGATTGAAGGCTGGCGCGTGTAGAAGTGAGGCTTTTTATTATTTTCATTTTTATTTATACTGCGCTCATGTTGATTTTTTTTTTGCCGACGGTCTATTTAAGAATTTCATGTTTTTATTCCTCGATACAACATGGTGTCAAATAAGGATTTACGTATATTTTTTTATCAATATAAACTTCAACACAACGCAGCGCAGGCCGCAAAAAACATCAATTCGAATTTCAGGGCAGACAGCCACTATTTTAGTAATTTTATTACTAATTTAGTAAAGTTTTAATAATGTTTCTGTGGAATATTCAGGACACACATTGTTATCATTTTATTTTTATCATAAAGCTCTAAAAATAGCTAAAGAAAATTACTTTTTGAAATAATAAAAACACATTTTTTATTACTTATTTTCACAAATAATTTTTTGATCGGGACCGGTTTCGTGATGTTAACTGATGCTCACGATCATTTTCAGTTGATAATACTAGCGATGAGCGAAACCGGTCCTCATCATAAAATTTACTGTGGAAATAAGTAATAAAAATGTGTTTTTATTATTGAAAATATCATCATGCCTTTCCATTTAGGAATTAATAAAATTACGTTGACCGCTTGGCAACGATCCCAAAAATTCAACTAATTTTAAATTTTACATTTACTTGGTAGATTATTACCATTACAGAACTAGTTCTGACGATGGCGTGAGCCTAAATAGTTATCGACTATATCTTACCAGACAATTTGTAGAACTAAAATACATTGCCATTTTTTCACCGTGTCATAAAAAAAGTTTTTTTTTCAATATTCAAATTAATCAAACTGGCTTTGAAAGCCCCTGAAAGTTATGCTAAACTTTGCCGCAGTAAGGACATAAAGGGAATTCTTTTACGGCCTCCTGTTGGAATTCATCAAAGCTAATTTTGCAAATAAACTAAAGAATTTCAGCGAGTGACTTCGTATTTATTCCTCGGGGTGTCTTTGCATATGATATATGCTGCAGTCAGACAGAATGATACTTACACTTGGCTAATGTTAATTTTCGACGAGATCCAACTTTGCTCATTCTACCCCTCGCGAGTGTTAGTTCGTTGAAATTAAAGTGATCCATTTCAACATGCACATACGTTAATAAATATTATTTATTAATCTCTAAGGGGAAATTAATAATGACGTTCAAGACTTTATAATTTACCTTGGTAGCACCTATGTCATTGAAAATATATAGTAAACCCAAGTTGTAAGCTCGAAAATCATAATCTTATATAAAGAAGAATTGAAAGATTAAGAAGCACTGATTGAGTTCATTGAGGAGTCATTGAATTTCAAATCTAGTTATATGAAAATAATTTTATCAAAATCAATTCGTCTTTTGATAAAACCACACGTGAGTTGCTTTCAAAATACCAACTGAATAATATGTCATTGAAAAAAATCTACGGAGACAATTCAAGTAGATATGTCACAAAATCATAAAGTTTGAATTGTTACAACTTTGTACGATTCCACCTGTTTTATCACTAACGACCAAGGTCCTTTCAACATCTTCAGGTATCCGTGTGGAATCGTTCAAGTTTGATATTGAAATTCCATCTTCGGTCCTTATTACCTTCAGTCGATATCACAAATAATCACAAAGAATGGTTTTATTATGTTCTGTACACGAAAAATGTTTCCCTAGAGTTTCCCTGGCTTAACAAAATAAGATCATTGAGAGATTTGGAAATATAGCAGTATTCATAGAATATATACCGAGCATTAAAGTCAAATCAATTAACAAGAAACATACTTTTAAAATATCAAATTTTTTCGTATAGTGTATTCAGATCTCGCCACAAAATGGACTGGAATAGTATAATATAAAGTGTTTACTATATATAGTATCACACATATATATTTTGCAATATTATTTCTTATTTTTGTCAGGAAGTCTACAAATAGTGAATACTCTACAAAGCGATATGGCAAATAAAACAGGAAGAAAAGATTGAAAATAATATTCAAATCGTTTTATTAAAATCACAAATCAGACAAAAAATAAGACATTATAACAATACAAATGTGAATACAGAAAAATTATTTTATACTTCAAAATTTTTTGTTCGAGGTTTTTAAAGAATTATCAAAACAAAAATGATTGAGAATCAGTATAAACTACCAATGAAATGACCTAATTAACTAAAAAAAATCTAATCCATATTTGAATAATAAAAACACTTTTCACTCTAAATCATACTTGACATTAAAATAATATATTTTTTTAATACTATCAAGAGTGAATCAAGAAGCGGCACAAAAATAATAAGCATACAGAAGCTGTTGTAAAAAAAGTACACAAAAAAGTAAGGACACGAAATGTCCTGGAACGATGACTTAACTAAAAAAATGTGTAAAATTAAACTAGTATTAATTATTTCTTATGCTAACAAGTTCACAGGGATATATTGAAACTTATGAGCTATAATTAATTATTTAATGGCAACGGATTAATTATCCATACAGTAAAGATGCAATTTTTTGACATAACAAATAATGTCATAACGTACGTATTATGAAATATACGTAGTGTGCTCATCGTATAACGTTTGAGAAAACTGTTTTTTATTTGCTGAATTTATAATATTATTCCGAAGATATGAATGAACAAAACTTAGTGTTTATGCAGATGAAACTTCAACAAATGTATATGATAGTGCAAACTAAGTGTCTAAATCTAATTTAAGTCTACAGGGCCACTACAAACTATGATTCGTCTACTAATTGAACACTAAAAAAAAATACTATGTATGTCTCCTCTTTTTCCTAATGTGGTAAATGTTATCAAAAACTAGTTAATTCTATAAAAAAGTGTTCGATGTATTTTATAGCATTCAAAAATAATTCACGACATATAAATTACATTTAAACAACAAATGGAAATGAAAAATTCTACGTTTCTAGCCATAAAATATCACTTTGAATCAATTTACTTCAATGTATAGATCATTTATTGCTAATGATTGTATCTTTATTCCTTATGAGGTAATAAAAAACTTTTTAACTCAACAAAAGGAATAGCAATGAGTGGAAGGGCGGGTCTGGGGGTTTGTCTGCAAAAATGACATAAGTCAATATTCGAGTAAAAATCAAAATATTTTGAGAATCTTATCGTAAAAAATAGATTTACGAAGATAAGCCCTTGCATTTGAAGAACATTGTGCTGTGTACATAAAAACAGTGCAATTGACATAAAATTTTGAGAATGTTCGACTTACATGTTTGGGCACAATTATGAAGAAAGATAAGTGAGTCAAAAGAAAAAATCAAAAACATGACACCCGTAATTTTTATTCCGCCCACCGAATATATTTGTTTCAAATATATATTAATTGGAGGTTTATGGTCGCAAAGGTATAAGTACATAAGCGCATGTCTACTTCTTTCTCAAAAGTATTATTTATTTCAGTTTAGAATTTGTATAGATATCATATCATTTTCTGCGAAAATTTGATCAAAAAGTTTCATATTTGCTTTATATAATTGCAAATTTTTAACACATCAATATTAAAGGCGTATTATTTCGCCTTTTAATACACATTAAACAAAGAATCTAGCGAGCTAAACTTAAAAAAATGAATAATTATTCTATTTTAATATATTGTATATGAAAAATATTATCAAACAGAATACATGAATCCACCACAAAACAAAAAGAAATCCATAACCCCTAATATCAGAAACGAAAGATAAAAATTTACTACTAAAACACACAAAAATACGCATCGTCCACAATTGTGTAAAAGAGAAACAAATATGACTTTTTAATTATTTGAGATCTTGTTTTCGATATCGTCGAGCCGCTAGGGTTTTGGTGGGGTAGCAGGCGCTGCGTAAGGACACCCCAGGAGGTTGTCTGCTATACGGCCTGCTTCGCGAAGGCCGCTCAGAAAAGCGCCATGCACGGTGGCCGGATAATTGCGCATAGTGTGTTCACCTGTAAGAATATAAACAGTATCTATAATGAAAATGTACCTTTTTAGTATTCCTACAGAAAAAAATGATATTATTATTTTTCGGTAAAATGATAAAATTAGTTGAAGACAAAAAACCAACATTATAGTTGACTTTTTTCTGATTCATATGTGACAGTAAATTTGAATGAGCAGCTGTCTTATGTAAATATTCTCCATAATAAATATGAAAACGCATCATTGAATTGGACAATAATTACTGATCGAAAGCGAATACAATAGCATTAGCAAAGTAATTTTCTGCCTACGCGTTATAGTTTTGAAAACTCATTTGGCGTCTGACGTACAAATATATTTAAACAAGGCCAATTATAAATAACAATAAAATGCAACAAAAAACTATAAGCATTATTTTAAAATAACTTAAATTTTCAGAACAAGATCAGCATTAGATAAACAATTAAAATTTCAGTTTACGTACCGGTAAACATATCGCTAATGTTTACCGAAATATTATGTAAAATAATTTATTTTTATGAGCAATAAAAAATAGAAATGATGTTGAAAATGATTAAGGAAACAATAAAACTGTGGGTGAGAATGTGTTAATTTCATACCTCATTTAATTACATCATATTGTGAACATTAATGTTATTAAAGGCACTTTGGTAACAACAAAGCACTGAAAGGAAACCCAAACAACATCTAAATGCATTTTAGACTTCCGTAATAACTGTAAAGATTATCCAGCGAGATAATAAAGTTATTTTCATTATAGAGACCAAAAATAAAACACAATCGATTTTTTATGGTCGATGGATTTATTAAAAATACTGTTGTATGGACATTTAAATATAATATCTTGCTGAAACAAAACTCTATGCCAATAATTATAACATTAAAAGAGAAGACGATATGGTCACTGAGTATTTTAAAAAAAAACCTAAATCATACTAGTAGTAGAAGATTGCTCTCATAAACTCATATATAATTTAATGTTTTATTTATAATATTAGATCGATACCCACAATATAAACCTAGGATTAATATATCTTTACAAAACTGAGAACGAGAGAACCATATGATTTTCTTTAAAACCTTATTTTAATATGAAGAAGAATGATTACTACGGCGTTGAAGAAGGGCAGATATTGAGTTGATAAGAGCAGTGCTCCGCAACCTTTTGTCACCCATGACACATTAAAGAAGTCGTCAGAATATCGCGGCACACCTCACACAAAAATGTGTGAATAAGTAAAATAATTTAAATTTACGATCGCTTATAACTTTAAGGCTAAAAACTAAAAGCCATTTCATTTTGATTTGATGTGTATATTTTAAAAAGTAACTTTATCAATTTCACCCTTTTACAGGGTAAATATTCAAATCATATAGTATATATTAAATTATCACAAAATATTCTAAAATAAATTTGTATGATGGCGAATATAAACACATATATAAAAGAAATAATTCCTGTCTAGATGCTTTCTGGGTAGTTATTTATATCACTTTTAAAGAATGATCAATTTTGCTACTGTGTCGAAAAGAGTTCCCAAAAGAATTAATCAATATTTTAAAGACATTAGCAAGTATTTTTTTAAATTAAACCATTGTGTCACGGCTCACCTAGAGTCGACGTGCGGATCACCAGTGTGTCTTGGCACACCGGTTTCGGAGCACTGGATTAGAGGATGAATTGATAAAAAATTAAATCATTACGGTATTAAAAAGAGATACGTACCAAAAAACTAACACGAATCGCGAAATAATGAAAAATTTTGATCCAGGCAAATTTATTTAAACCAAATATTTTATATCTGTATGAAATTGTTCATTTGTTTTAGCTCAGAAATAAATTTAATAATATATAGTAAAAAACCATGCGTTGTACGTATAAAATTGGACAAAGAGTATACTAGATTTTATTTATTGAAGTGACACATGGCAGACTTTTTGTCAATTTGTTGAAAAATGTGCGCGGATGTATTTTATTAAACCATCCATTACTGGAACATGTCTGTGGCGATTTATTTAAAATTTTACGTTTTTCGGAAATTCTCTGAAAAAAGCACGGACAACAATCAATCAAAATTGTATTCGGCTTTGTCAAATAAGTTTCATTTTTTAGTTTCAAACTGCAGCGACTTTTTTTTCGTAAAACGATGTTAGTCTAAGGCTAAGTGATCGCTCTAAATACGATGTATATTTATATAAAAAATACAATTTATTTTGTGGACATTTTATTTATTAAATACCAGACAAATATTTTAATTATCTAGCCAAAAAGACTTGTGTAAATTTCATTTGATTGCTTTTTTAATATATGTTTGTATACCAATGAAATTCTCTCCAGCATATTGTTTAGCATATTCGATTTGAAATACAAATTTTTGCATTAGAATTGGACTCTGTTTTATTTATCATGTGAGGTGCATTGCCCCGAGGAGTCTTTTCAAACTCATTAACATGCTTTTCAACTCATCGTGTAGTTTTTAATGCCATAATCTAGACTGATAAACTTCCCATTTTGGCCGGAAGTTCAATAAAATATTTGTTTTGAATTGTTTAAACTTTGAAAACATGTTCTGTTACTAACAACCCAATTTTCGCATTTCGGTATCTTAAGACATCAGCTCTGTTACATCCTTTTGATATAATGCCTGACAATGCTGAAAGGTAAAATATCGTTAGTAACAAAACATGTGGAATCGTACAGACTTTAAAAATTCAAATTTATATTGAAATTCCGTCAAGCACCTTCAGTCAATATTATAAGTTATAAAAAAATATCTATCAAGCTTTTTATTTATCTCCGATGTGTTTGTTGTAAATTTCTCTCAAACAGTATTGACTTATTTATTTTTATTATAAATATTTTTTTGCTATCGAAATATTGTCATTTTTTAAATTTAAAAGTTATAATAAAAATGTACTTTATCAAGTAGCGAAAGTGTAGATTCTAGGGGCTCGAAATTCAAACCTTCTGCATAATCACGTTTACTTTACTAATCATTTGCGAGAAATGTTCAGTCGTTTGTAACATAAACGGGATTTGTAAGTGTGTTATTTTAATAAACCATTCAAGAAAATAAAATAATAGAATATATTCTGGAACAATACCTTTGAAAAAACTATCGATAGTGTGTATAATATATTCGAATTTCAAAATACTATCGTCATTTAGTATGGACACAAAAAATATATTCAGGATGAAACATTGAGTAGCGTCGACACCGAGCGCTTCCGTAATTAATTTGTGCGACATAGCAGATTAGCAATGACACGATATGCAAATCAACCGATGATGCACAGAGAGACTGAAAAAACACTTCGCGTCAAAGCGCTCTGCATTTTTCATCACCATCATACATTATTCACAAACGTTACATGGATGAACTTTGACGTTAGAGGACTTTTTAAAATGAACAAAGCTAAAAATATACAGAATTTCAAAGGTACAAGCACAGCTGCATGAATGAATGAAAGGGTTACGTATGATGTATTATACAAGAACAAAAAAGTGTACGATTATTTTAAAGTATCTATTCGAATGTGACAGGAATCAATGAGAATTTACAGTGAAAAGCGATGGTTTTTGTCTGTGGTAAAAACGTTTTGTTTAAATAATTTTCATCGTTTTTCGTGGGACTATAAGATAATAAATAACTATATATATAATTTGATGAATTAATTCTAAATACTAACCAGCAAAGAAGAGCGTTGGGCGACCTGGTGTAACTTCTACGGGAGCCGCTAAAAGATCGTAGTCTGTTCCTGAAGAACCGACAGCAACAAATGAATAAGAACCTCTGGCATAAGGATCCGCTCTCCATCTAGAAACGTTGTAAAAAAAATAATCCGTGATGTTTTAATATTTACATTGAAAATACACTACGCTGGTAATTTTAGTTTTATTGAATTATAAAACAACTTTTATCTATTGTTTTCGTACAGTATGATCTGGAAATAGCTTACCGGGTGACAACACATTCTTTCGGTTGTGGAACAGCGCTTTGCCCGAAAATCCCCTTCAGCACGGCAACACAACGACCGACGATGACGTCATCGGTGACATTTTCCATGATAGCTGCAGCCTCACCAGCTACGAGAGCCAACAGGACTGGGGCAGAGTAGAGGTTCCAGAAGAGGAATAGTTCTCCTGAAAACGGAGAAATAAAACGACGTTTAATAAATAAATAAGATTGGACGTTTACTAATTAGAATCATTAATTAATTTTCATATAATGATAATTTTCGAACAAAATCATATAACTCTCTGAAATACGGCTGTTGGGTAGTGCATTGAAATATCTAAATAAGCATATTCCGAAAAAATAATTACTTGAATCAGTACAACCTAAGATCGGACGGATCGGCCAAGATAGAATCTGTCGGTTTTCATTTTGAAAAACTGCCATTTCTCTAAGATAACGGCGGCTTGGAATCGGTGGTCCAAACAATTATTCCAGTAGACGAAAAATTACTTTAAAAGTTTAATTCTGTTTTTAAGTCCTTTGCAGGAAATTCATGATATTTTAAAAAATAACAACACGATTTTAGTACTATTTTCACACTATATTTAATGATCAGGAGCGGTTTCTCACATCGCGAACATTATCAAATGATATAATAATACAAATTAAACACAAGCCTTTGTCTACAAAATATTTAATTAATAATTGGCAAGTATACAAAACCAAAGGCTTGAGAACTGAAAAAACAATTGAAACCATTCTGGGTCATTCAGTATATTGTGAAAAATGTGTTAATAAAAAACTACAATTTTGTAAATGTATTCAAAAAAAAAAAAAACATTTCAAAGACGCGGCAAAAATTATAATTTGTTGATTGAATTGGCATTCACTTGGTATAACTATTCGTCAGAAGTTCTGACGATGACGTGAGCCGAAATAGCTATCAACTATATGTTAAAAAAATGTAGAACTAAAATACATCGCTATTTTTTTACCGTATTATTGTGATAATTTTTAATAGGCTTAATACTATTTCATGGCATCAAGCCAATAAAAACATGTATAAAAGATGATTTCAATTAAAGTTTATATTTATTCATTGATTGAATTGGCATTCACTTGGTAGATGACACTAAATTTTCAAAATTCTAAATGAAACATTTTGAAACAACTATTGTTTCATTTAGAATTTTGAAAATTTAGTGTCATTGTGTTAAAGTAACAAGCTAGGCCGTTGGAACAAGAGAGAGGATGTGTTGTGTGCCTTTTCTGCACAGCTATATATAGATAAGCGAATGTTAGTTTAAGCATAGTTCTGACGATGGCGTGAGCCGAAATAGCTATCAACTATATTTGTTAAAAATAATGTTGTAGAACTAAAATACATTGCTATTTTTTAAATTATTATAATATGCTTAATGTAAAAACCAAGGGACTGTTTCGGGAAATAATTGAAGTCTATGAATAAATGGTCACCAGTAAATTGCTATCAAGTTTCCGGTAAATTTATTAATGTATTCTTGTCAAACATTCTAAAACATTTGGAGTTTCTGCGAAAACGTTACGTTACGCCTGTTGACGGGTAAAATATAAAACATTGTGTGAAATAAGAATTTCAACATAAACTCAAGTTACCGGTGCTTTCTTTTATGAATGTACATCTATGATTTTTTTATTCATGGTAACAATCTTTTCTATATGAATAAAATAATCGAATACAAAATAAGTCTAGAAATACATGCGAATATTTACGTAAAAATATATATTTAATGTATTAGAAGAGTGTCTTAAATAATGTAGTGACTACAGTCAGATGCTTCTTGGAGCAATTTTAAATAAAATGGATATGAATGAATACTTAATCCGACAGCTCAACAAAATACATCAAGTTCCTGCCGAAATTAATGATAACATTCAGCAGTGGAAATTTTCACGTCGGCATTGCTAAAACAAACGCCCGTAATAATTCTGACGGACCAATTAAAATAATATGCTCGTTTCAGTGTTTTACAAGATTCGGTGCTCAGTGTTTGTTTTTTTTTTAATCATGTTTATTGTAACCTTACACAAAACGTGGGAAAATTTCAAAGTCGATTTAAATAACTTTATGACGCATTAAAACAACTATCAAGCTCAAATACAACACCGGAACATAATGAAATCAGATGATTAAATAGAACTCATCCACAAGGTCTACACATTTAAGGAATCGGTTAGTTTGTACATCTTAAAAAAATTTAAATAAAACAAAATACAATTTTAATTTAACTACAGTAAAAAAAAAAACAATTAACCGATCAAAATTAAAACAACATGAAATGTCTTGAAATTTAGTGCAACCGAAAATGACTTCGAATGCTAAAAAATGCAAATTTAATCACGCGGTGAAATAAATGCAATGCATTTTAGTTTTATAAAATTTATAAGTTATAGTAATTTCGATGTACGCCCACATCATAACTATGCTTAAACGTACATTTATTTATATCTATATATAACCATGTAAAAAGGTACACTATACATCTTCTCTTCTGTTCTAACATCCTAGTTTTATATTGTGACAATAAATTTTTAACTATTCTATTTTTTCATCGTGATATAATGGAGTTCTACTAAGTAAATGCCAATTCAATTAATGTAAATTTAATAGTTCAATATTTACCAATTTTCATATAAATAGCCTTGTGTACGCATATTAATCGATATAATATGCGCGATGAGTGATACCGGTTCAGACCAAAGTAGTAAATAGATTGTGCAAAAAATTAAAAAAAAACAGTTCACAACTTATGGAGTTAACAATAAAACGATTTGAGGTTTCCTTATCATAGATTCTGTCAATTTCAAATATTAAATGAAATGAATATATTCAAAATATTGAAAGTTAAGACTTTTCAATGAGAAAATTTTGACTTCCTCAACAAGACACACATACAATTTGATATTTCGGCTAATACATGTTACACTGAGTTTCATATTGAGAATAATTTAATTCCTCTTTATAATCGTTTATTTAAAAAATAATAATATGATTTAGTTTTAATACTGTATTAATAATGTAAAATTATTACCATGGAAACCATGGAATTGTACACCTCGCAAGATGTTTCATTGTATGACTTTAGTGGTGGGTATCATTTTTCACGGGCAGTTAAAAACGTATTGTGTTTAATAGCTGTTTAGAAAATACATCGAACATAAACTCTAATTTGTACCGCGTGAAAAAAAACGTAATAATTACATAACCACAAATAATATTGGACGTGCGTAAAAACACCGCTATGATACTATTCCGCCATGTGCCATACTCCTCTTATAACATGCAAGATCTTGTATCTCAATTATTATAAGATATAATAATTGTTATTGTCGATACAATATCAATCCACGAACGATAAAAAATGTTTTTTATTAATTAAATATTTAATTTAAATATTACTTATGTATACCAAATACATAATTTTTGTTTGAATCTCTTTGTTGTTAAATATTTCTAAAAACTTGTATCCTACAAATATCAAAACTAAATAGTATGAATGGATTTCAAAACTTTGTAAAACCTTAAAATTTATAATTTAAAAAAAAATCATATTTAAGGTAATAAAACTTCCATTTTTTTTATTTACATAAAATGCTTCTGTATTTTGTTTAAAATTATTATTCAAAAAAATAATTATATTTGTTTTCCTAAGTAATGATTCTACATTGACAAGCTTTATTCCACGATAGTTCAATAAAATCAATCATTATTTCAATATAAACCATTTTGAGTTACGTTCATATGATGTATTGCGCGTTCACTGTTATATTATATTATACGTTAAACAGATGATGATTTTGCGGTCATGGACAGGTAGCTGATTTATATTAAAACGTTGCATTAAAAACACGTGTTTAAAATGAATTTAGATATTAGAGGGCGTCATTTTGTAGATAAGTAGGTAACTTAATGGAACACGTACAGCGCATGGTACGTATCTATATAATTTAGAAATCGTTTAGACCTTTTTTATTCAATAAAAAAAGCATGATAATTGTAGTGAAATATTGGAATGAGTTTATATGTAATTACTTTATATTATAATCCAAGAAGTTTATAAAATACATTATGATTTATCAATATTTATCACAAAGATAATATGTTAATACAATGACAGAGAAATATTAATATAAAGTAGATTTTTAATATAATATAACGGTTGATCATCATAAATATTACTTTGTAGAATTATTTGCAACAGAATGAGACAGATGACAGAGCAAATGATTGTGATGGCTTTTTTTAATTGTTGATACTTCGTACATTTCGACATGTTTTGTCACTCGTTAACCCGGATTCGCTTTTAGAAATCTTCACGAATTCTTCCAGACGTTTGCAAAAGCTGACGTAACTCGGGTTGTGAGTGACAAAACATTCAGAAATGTACAATGTTTCAGCAAATAAGTTTTCATCGAGTACCGTCAGTCGATATTGTAAACAGTTAACGTTGTATTTGAGAAATTATTATGTATTAAATAATATAACAAAAAGTATACTTCGTTTTACACTAAATATTAAAACTATAAAATATTGAAATAATAATACGTTAGTACAAGTTTGTTCTCTTTTACTTCCTTGAGGTTTTATTATATAAAAATATGAATAAGAGTAAATCAAATAAATCTCTTACCCCGACTAGCAGTAGTCGTTCCGACATGCCCAAACAGATTTGCGTTCGGGTCCCAGAAAATCTTCTCGAAGCAAAGCACCACCTTGTTGAGGTTTCCGTAGCCAAGCCTATGAGCAGCCCTGACCTTCCAGTCTGGAAGTGGCGGGTGGAACTGGACACAGTTTTGTTGGACTGAATGCGGAGTGGTTGAAATTTTCAAAACACCCAGTGGAAGTGTACAGAGAGCGACGTCAGCTGAAATAAACAACGAAATAATATTATTCAATGAAATATAAAAAAAAGTAAGCATTTTGAAAACTCTTATTTAACATTTTTTTTCAAATCAATTGAGTTGAAAAAAAGATCAATAAGAACAAAACACGGACCTACAATGAAAAGGTGTTTTCTACGACCCGTGCTACTCCACGGGGATTAAGACAGTAAAATAAGACGAATGGAATTTAAAAACAAAACATATCCTGTTTGAATAATAAAATAATCCCATAAAATGAATTGTTTTATTTTTTACGAAAGTAAAAAAATTATTTCAAAAGATACGATAAAAAGTAAGCATCATGAGTATAAAAGCATACTGTATTATTTATATTTTTATAACATAAAATATTTCTAATGTTTCTAACGTAGTTCAATATATTTTTATCATTTGCCGGTACTTACCGAATAAAAAATGTTTTTAGTTGGTTTTCCTATTCGGTTGATAAGATTTAAAAAAATATTTTGTTTAATTAAACTAAAATGTTGAAAAATAATATCTCATTGTGATCACCACACGGTGTCGAATGATAACTATTGATTTTTTGGTTAATGTACAAATCTCTACAACTTTTCTTCAGCCGTCTTGGGTGTCAGTAGCTTTGAATTCTGAAATAAAAACTTTTGGTTTTTATGTAAAACTTACAATAAGAATAACATTTTATACGTTTCCAGTATCCTCACTCATCGTGTTAACTAGAGGAATATAATATCTTTATTATTATATATGACAACAGGTATTGATTATTCAATTTATTTATGAATCTACGTTTCAAATGCATCGATGTATACGATACTTAAATTTTTTCCAATTCACTTTCTTATCAATGCAAAATAGTGTAAAGTGTTAAGCAAGGGACATTTATTGACTGATAATCCTATTGAATTCTCATTATTTTATCGTGTCTTATTTCAAAAGACATGATGAAGTGACTAAACTCCCGACGAATATGAGGGTTGGCAAATATAGAAGATTTACTGCACATTTTTAATACCCTTTAATAAACGATATTTACAAGTGTACAATATAGTGAGTGATTTTTTTATTTGAACTGAAAATTTGTCTCTCAAAAAAAACTTTGAATATTCATATATAATATAAAAATAATGAAACTAAATATACATGAAAAAAGGTTTTGCGATACACCAACTAAAATTCAGTACATAAATCAAAAACTACTAAGTATGTATGCATATCCATGGAGGAATTGGTGAAAAAAAATGATTATGTAGAAAATAAATTATAGTTTTTTATAACGTAACACTACACCGATGATTAATATTATATCATATATTACCATCTGCCATATTTGAATTCAAAACTATTTACAATCCTCATAATAAAAGCAATAAAATTAATTTTATTTGTTTAAGATTTGGCAAAAAAAAAAGGCTGCAATGACCAAATTACGAAAGCTTGGTTATTGATACGTCATAAAATATTATTTTTAGGTTATATTCAAAATACAAAAAAAAAATGGAGGAATGTTAAATTCGTATGTGAAGATTTGTTATCTCCACGGCGATTATTTGAAAATGAACGCTACCAAGTTCTACGTGACAATGTTAACGAGAAAAATATTCACTAAGTCAAATAAAATATAAACAAAAATTACTAATAAGTAAGTGTCGACAGAAAAACATTTTGTTATTTGATTTTGAATAATGACGATCTTTTCTCCACAGTCGAGATACAAGCATTGTAAATGGAAAACTATGATTATACAATTTATAATATCGACTGAAGGTACTTGATGGACTAGTTCCGATATCAACTATGATTTGTTGAATCTGTATACGATTCTACATGTTCGAATCGCCATAAGGCATCGTAAGGCATTTTATTACGCGAGCTGGCAGTTATGTTGCATTTGTGTGATAGAATGCTTGATGATGCCAAAAGGTGAAACGCGGGTCGTTAGTGATAAAACATGTTGAATTGTACAAAGTTTCAAAAAATTAAATTAGAAAACTATATAAGTTGATTATCTTTTATCTGTCAATTAATTATGAGAAAACCATATTAAAAGGCTAAGAGAATCGGTTAGTTTTGAAAAAATACCCGACGTGTCTTCTTGACGTATCAGAACAAAGACATCTCATTGAAACAAAATGATTATTTCCTTATTTTCTAAGCCTATGATAATTCTTTTAAGATAATCAATAATTATAAGTCATGTGAATCATATATTTCTCATTTATTAGATGTAATAACTATAAAAGAGCAATTAATAAATTACATTTTATAACTCGGTTGCAATTCTCAGTAAATAACATATGTAATGATTCATCGGAGATACCCGAAAATTGGCTTGATCAAATTCAAAATACTATTATTTTTGCCTAGATTTATGACAATAGTTAAAAAAAATAATTACAGCAAATGATAAAATCAGCGATCACCAATAGAAATGCAAAACATATTATTTTTGCAAGGATGTCGAGATAAAATGTTATGTATTTTTAATTCATCCGCAGTTGAGTTTGGCGTCGCGTAATAATTTTATTTCGAGAGTAAATTAAATCAATGAATATTAAACAGGCATCGGGCCTAAGAATAAAAAAGTGGGAATAAAATTTATACAACGAGAATAGTATACTTCAGCTTGATCGTAAATCAATTGATTTATATCTCGATCGAACGACATCTACCCGAAGAACTATGAAACTATAATGTTCTCTAAAAGACAGGATGTAGCGATAAAGGTGAGCCATGATGCCACAAAGAAGAATTAAAGATCATTTAAATATTTTCAACTTTATTCTGTACATAGTAAGACTAAAGCGGTGGTTTTTGAGGGGGGGATTTTTTTGGTACATTACCTATTATTAACACCTAATAGAAGCGCTACTGAAATCGAAGCAAACGATTAAGTTTAATTCAATCAGACATATTTTTTATTTTTAGTGAGACCAATTCTTTACTTTCATATGTGTGTTAGTATATCCGAATCCTTCTGCGTACAAATCATCTCGATACTAATAAGCATGCTCTTTAATTTTTTTCAAAACCCAGAGTCAGTAATTTTTTCCTGATATCAAAAGAGATTGCTTTGTGATAACAAATCGGGAAGACCAGCCGTGTCTAATATGTATACTATACAAAAAAAAAATTGAAACTGGACAAATATGATGAAAAGCTTTCACGGAATAGTCAGAGAGACCGATAGTTAAAATAATTATAAATATTAAACCTTCATGAAAATATTTTATTACAGCTTAGAGGCATGACCAATGATAGATTTAAAAATCGAATGTGTTTATTCTAAAGTATATGCAATAAATTTATTTATTCTTTAAATATTGATAAAAAGTTAAGATTTTTAAATTTCATCATAATTCAAGCGACGACTTTTACCGAGCATATTCTTATAGCCTTATTCAGAAAATCGTGTATATTATTTGATACCAACTGACGTTAACGAGTAGAACAGTTTTTATAGCCAGTATTAAATTAAGACAGAAAAGGTCGCAGTTTGAGAAGCCATCGTTCGATGTTTTTTAATTCATAGCAATCTAAAACCGCCGATTTCGCGTGTCGTTATTCGTTTCTTGGGATTTATTTATTATCTGCCAATAATGGCTGTACGCATAAGATTATATTGGTTCATTAATATTGTAGAATACTTAAAGAATGTCGCAGCTTCTTTTCAATTTTATTCCATACGTAGATTAATGTTGACACTTTGATCTCGGATTTGAAACTCATGAATACCATTGTATGAAGTTTAATATTGAATAAAACAGAGATAAAATTGAAATTCGATATATACATATACAAATACACCCGTAATTAAATATTTAATCATCACTTTCAGTAGCGAAAAAATAAATAAATTTTAATTTATTGTCAATTTCTTTTATATAGTTAAATACAAAGAAAAAAGAGTAAGATTTTAAATAAAATTATCGAATTGTATTAAAAATATTTTTTTGAGAATTTATCATTGCTTATCAGATTGCATATTAAAATTTTATAAGTATCCAAAATTATCGATGAGCTAAATAAAATATTTACGGAAAAATTACGGAATATAAAATTCAAATAATTTTTTTTAAACATAAATAGAAAAAAACAAATCAATATTCCATTTAAATTTATTGATCATCACTGTTCCAATTAAAATAAAAAGCAATGTTTGGTTTTCGTGGTTCTTACCTCCCATTATTCATAACTATTTAGTCAAGTAGTAATTCCTTTACAAATTGCTGTACTTTTATATTATAGACCTTTGTAAGGTTTCAACAAACTTTTTAACAAATTTGGAGCTTTCGGTAGAATGACATGCAACTCCTTACTGCACCGTCCATCTTGTACTTGCTGCCCTATTAAATCTTTTGTCTAGACTTATGGACTATTTCAGAACTATAAACATTTGCTGATTCCTCAGATGACGCTCAGAATCTTGGCTGACGTAATGAATATTCCTTCACACAGTCCACATTTATAATCAGTAGTTTGATAATGCTCGTTATGAATGAAACCGGACCTGATCGTTCACATTTTGAATTTGTAATAATTATAAGCAAATTGTGTGTTAGAAATGTATTTTAAAATACTAAATATTAGTCAAAAGTTAAACCAGAAAATATATTCAGTTTTCCTACTTTCTATATAAGGACGAAACCTTCATAGATTAATAAATTTGTGGGACGAAAAATTTACATATTTATCAAATAAGCTTATCTTAAATGTCCTCAAGCGACTAATTATCGGAAGCTATAAAGCGCCCAATTTCAGAGTGTTAGAGAATTGGATCGATCTACTTTATAGCAGCTATCGTTTACGCGCCAACAAAAAAACGCTCACGCAGACAACGGACGCGATTGAAAAAAGGTCCAAAGGGTTGCACAAGACGAAGAGAGGAAGACCTTTGTAGCCCTTGGGGGTACTTTGATTAATGAGGCCGAACAGGGTGTCAATATAAGATAAAGTTACGAAGGGCTTTAGATAGAAAATCATACATAAGTAGAGCTTATAGAATACAGACATCCAATAAAGCTCATCACTATAATCTTTCATGAACATATTTTATTAACAAAATATAACACATTTTTAACATATTTCTACTCGTCACTCAAATATTTCAAAATATCGTTAAAAGTGTTATTATTGTCAGAGTTCATAACAACTAACAACATCAACATTTATAAGAGGTTTGTAAATCAAAATATTATCATTTTATCAAATGATCAGCGCCTGTTTAATTCATCTCGAGAATTTCCAGATTATAAGTACGAACATAACTTATTTATCGCGATGAACCATAACTGTTCTCATTAATTGATAATATTTCGTAATGAATGAATGCAAAAATTTGCCAATACAGTATGCAAAATAAAAATTTATACCTTTAAATCTACTTCGAAACTATATATGAGCCCGATTACATGCTATCGAGTGTGACCCCCACACTGCAAATTGACCGAGCAGCCAAATAAATACTTATGTTTTCCAAAACAAATATATATAAAAAAAGTACAATTGAAATCATAATGACACGGATTAAATTCAAAATCATAAGGAAGAACCATTTCATTTGGGATTGAAATTTATGATTGAATCAAATAGTATAGTTTATCCGTTTCTTTCGCTATAAATGAACATTACATGAATGATTAATACAAATATGTGTGTTTCAATTATGTTTTAATTTAATATATGACAAAATAAAAATAAAATAATTTGTTTACGCTGTAAAATATTTTCGATAAGACACAACCACAGGGAAACAGAAATTTTTTTCTGTATTGAAATAGCGGCATAAATACATCAACATTATAGACACAACTACACAATAAATTAAAAATTTATTTTTTAAAAAATGTTTAAACGTTTATAAAGCAAACAATATGGAAGGAACGAGTTTCAACAAAAGCGTAGACGGAGAATTTTTCGCATTGTTTTTAAATATTGACTTTTAGTATGCCCCGAAATTGTGTAAGAAAAACGTTGAAGTACCATGGAAGACGAAAGATTGAGGAGCGCTGATGTATAACATAAATAAGCAAAAAATATTCATACAGTTTTACAAGGTATATTCATAAATTGGTGAGAAAAATAATTATTGATTTATTTCAATACACTCACTTTGCAAGTATGCGTGTAAAGATATTACCTGTTTTTTTTATTGAATTCAAACAACAGATAAAACTATAGGGTCACTAAAGAAAAAAAAATAGTTGCACACAGAATTAGGTATGAAAAAAATCATCCGCCATTGGAAACGGTACATTTTACGCAAGTCGAAAAATTCCGATGGCGGCTCGTTATCGTAATGCGTTTAGCACGAATCTCAGAAATTGCACACTACACCTCACTTCTCAGATCATCGACCATGCCTCAAACTGCCAAACGTGTTCGCAAAAAATCTTTACGACTTGATTTATTGTTTTTCGTCAATCTGAGATACACAGCCATGTGAGATAACGGATATTGAAAATGAGAACTGAATGTTATAATAAAATCAAGATCAAATAAGTTCAGATTAAGCTCTTAAATTAAATTCCATGAAACAAATAAATAATAGAAAGTAATTGAAAAATAATGGTTTCTTTATATTGAGAATACAAAATGTTTGTATAATTATTTCAACTATGAAAATCGATAATCGTCATTTACCTTGCTGCCGTATAATACAGTGACTTGGGTAATTAGTGTAATTACAGATTAAAAATGCAGATTGGCGACATATTAAATTTCATAATGACAAAATAAGAAAGAGAAAATATTTTGAGTATTTCTGTAGTCTATCTCAAAATTATCGGATATAAAACGCATAAAGCCTATAATGGTTTTTTTTAAGTTTTTACAAAAAAAAATAACCAATGACAGTTTTATAACCGTTGACGGAAAGCTCAAATAAAATTAAAAATAATAAATTTAACAATTTAACGCTAAGAAAATCTCGGTATAAATAAAAATATTTTTTATTAAATCCTGGCTTATAATGTGTAAAATTTGCACTGGATATTTATTTTAAGTTCAATCAACAACAAAAAATATTTGGAAAATAATTGCATGAAATTTTATCTAAATAATAACTAAGTCAATATTTTTTTACACTGAGAGCTTTATTTACATCGTGAGTCAACAGTTAAATATCAAAAATAATACCTATAGCAACTTTTAAAGGATGGGTTCGTCCAATAAAAAAACCAGTGCCAATTATAATGCTCTTCGAAGAAAAGCTAAAATTTTATACGCAACCTTGAGGCAATATAAAGCAATCAATTAAATTTGGTTTACATAAAACAATTAAACTATATGGAGATCCATTTAATGTTATATTTGGTCAGCTATGCAACAAAATATATAGCGTAAAAAATATTCAAATTCTTTTGATTCGTTTTATTTAATATATTTATATACAGCAGATTTAAATGGTAATTTAATAATATTGACGTAAGCCATCAGACTGTAGGATTGTATGTCGCTGTGACAGGAAGGAAATAACACGGTGGAAACTCCCCATTTAAACTAACGTCGGGACCGTGTATTTCGGAGTAGTTTAATTGGGGGAGTGAATCTCATATATAATTAAGGGATTTTTTTTCCACGAAAAATGCAGAACAAAAATTATTCTTAGCGTCCATATTCTTAAAAAAAATATGGACGAAATATTTAGTTACTAGGTGATAAAATACATAGCGCTCGAAAAATCCAGCGGACAGTCGTCCGGTTGTGCGTGTATAGAGTTGCATGTGTTGAATACACAGACGGTAGCCAATATTTGACTGTGTGCACCACGCAGACGGCCGTCTGGCTGTGTGTGCAGCGAAGCCATCGTGCAATTGGTGGATTTACGGTTAATGTTTCAAGCTAGTACGTAATTAAGAGTAGTGCAATTGGAGGTTCCACCGTATCTTAGTTCTACGATCAGCCAATACGAATAACTAATAAATAAGAAGTTAGCGACTAAATACTAACACAATATAGTTAGATAATCAGAATTTAGGTGTAACCGTATCTTTTTGCTGGAAACGTATTATATTTAAATTAATAAAATCAATTTAATATTTCTAAGATCAGGACTGGTTCACCGGTTCATCGCAAACATCATCAAATGACCAACTAGTGATCAGTTGATAATGCTCTCGTTGAGCGAACTTTATCTAATACCGCATGAAAATTGATCCATTGGGAATATTATATATGCATTGTATCCACGCAGGGAATAGACAGACTTAAAATAAAAATACTAGAATGATCGATAAAATACACACTGGTAAATTAATTGTAATTACAACGTTGAACAAATACAAAATTTAGGCAAGCTGATATATATAAGCTCATTTCTCAATGGCATGTCATTAAAAGAGGCGGGCAGGCAGTAATTTTGGCCTGTTGAGAGGAACTCTGCGTCCGGTGTTCATAGACTATAAATTGCCAAATTAATTGGGGGGTTTCGCGATACGATTTCTTTTCAAAAAGAAAATAAAAACTGCCGCGATAAAAAGAAGACGCGTCATATTTAAATTTAGAACTACAATGCTTTTTGTTTAATTTAAGATGAAATGAAGTCAATAAGAAAATAAAAAGAAAACTATAAAATACTGCAATTGAATTAAAACATAAATTTTGATATTGTAAATTTACCAACTCTTGCCTTACTACGATACTATTACAATATATTACGCACACAAGTTCAAAAGCAAAGTTTTGTCAGCACTTCTCAAACTTGGTAAGTAAGCACGTTGTAATTTTCGAAATAACTACACAAAACTTAGTAGCGCCAAAATGTTAATATGAGTGAGATATTATTTTATAGCAAGTGATTTGATGCAAGATATCGACAAATATTTGGCTCGTTCTAATTTCGATAAGGAAAATTCTTCTATCAAAACATGATATGCGATTATTGCGGTTTCTTTGAATTCTAGGAATTTGAAATACAGTTTAAGCATGACAATGCATATATGAAATCTATCATAGCTTTAAAAAATTTAAAAATTTGATACCTTAAAGATTTGCACGACATTAAAAACGTGCATGCCTAAAAATTTTAATCAGTTTGAATACCAAAATTGCTACATTTTATTCTGAAGGTTTAATTTAACAAAATAAAAACATCTTAACATTTTCATTACATACAAAATTTGAATTGAGAAAACATAATAATGGGTAAAAGCAAAGATGATCTCTAACTTAGTGAGTTTGAAGACCTATTAGACTTTTATATTTATATCAAAATTCATACATACTTAATGACACTGTGGAATGAAAAACTCGGCATACGTTAATACATTACATCAATCAAATAATCAATTATTCAAATGAAGTTTTATTTATTGACGGCTTAGCAAAGAAAAAAGGACGCAATAATTTTTACATTGATGTTATTTTTAGTGTAAGCTGATTATGAAAATTGGAAGATTACTTTTGGCAATATTGCCGTAATCCAATAATTTTAATCGATCAGTCTAAAATGGTATATGCAAATTGTATTAATATACTGTCTGTGATTTGGTATAGTTTATGCAAAAGATTTAATTTTTAAATGTTTACAGCTGTAGAAAAGATCTTCAGTAAAGAATGCTGGTTAAATCTCCTTTTTTACAAATAGAGAGAGATATTTTTATAAATACAAGGTAGAGAATCAAATAAATTCGTTTTCTCAAAAACGAATATGACAAAATATGGACAAGGAATATTGTTTCAAATCTATTCTCTTGAAATTACCTTTAAATGAAACCGGAGACGCTGCCGGGTTTCTTGAGCTGGATGTGACCACTTCAACTCCCTCTGACGAGTAATGAACCTGTGTAGCTGCCGTACTCAGGCGAATATCCAAACCCTCAGAAAGAGCGACTGGTACACAGGAATATCCATTGCGAACTGAAACAAACATTAATTGAATTATTGTACATATAACATAATAATATGAATTAGTAAAAAGAAACCAAATTGAATTATTACTTGAATAAAACCATCTTAAAAACTTTCTCCTTAAACCTCTTACCCGAAAAAAAGACGTGAGGCATGTTTATTAAGCATGATATTTATATCTACTTTATATATTATTTTAAAATATTAAATAAACAATCGAGTGTAAGGACTAATCTTCTGTAATATAAAACCATTTTTATAATCTCAAGAAGAAAAATAATACGCAAAAAGTTAAAGAGAAAAAATCATATTTACTTAAATTAAGCAATGTTTAATATATATAAAGAGCAGTTTGTAATTCAGTAAAATTATAATATCAAATTCGTAAGAAAGAAAACTTGTAGTGAGTTTTCGTTTAAGTCAATAAAAATTTCGCTATCAAAGTCGAATACCAAACCGAAGTTATTATACGACCGCTATATATATTACACATTACAAGACTTACAAATATAATAACTACAGATGAAATAAAAATAAACATGCCAATGGAATTTATACTAACCAATACAATCTACGTAATTGTTACGTTTGTTCAAAGCAATGTGATAAAATGTAACTTATGTTGAATGAGGCAGGTGCGGTAATGAAAAATGTTATAAAATCTCATACGAAGGCATACCGTTAGGTGTCCATATTCAAACAACGCACTAAAATATTATCATCTACCATTTATTATTACGATTTCCAGCTGTGATTGGGATTCATAACGTTATTAATAATATCGAATCACATATCCACATCACGTTCAGAATATTACGGCAATATTGAATAATTTGTTTTACACTATGTTATGAAGCGTAAGTTACATTAAAAAAATTGAGCAATTATTACAAAAAAAAAAGAAAAATAAAATAACAAGACGATTATTATTATCGAATTAAAAAAATGTTATATCAATGACCCAGTATGAATGTTTGGACAAAAACGCGGTAATAAATTATAGATATTAATTTTTAAATAATAATAAATTTTAAACACGTTCAATAAATTTCATTTATTATAATTATGATATGGAAAACGATATATTGATTACAAAACAATTGAATGAAAAAAAAATTATAGCATTTGATTAATTCCAAAATATTTTAATGAAATGTTAACATAAAAGTCTTTTCTTTTTGTTAGTTTGAAGACAAATAAAAAATCTCCGCAGGACCTAAAAAAATGCGGGGTCATACGGAGAGCGAGTAGACCATAGATTACGTAAACTTTTCTTTTTATAAAAATGTATATATTTTCGTACACTTGAGTGCACGCCACTATGTTTTGTGAAATTGCATCTAAGACACTCCTAATCAAACGAAAAAAAAAATTGTAAATTCGCTTGGCGAGTTCTACGCCACTGTTCTCTACTGTATAATATTAACGGATGAGATTAAAGTGGTGAGTGCAGCAGGG